>BJBW01000352.1:72929-98407 GCA_004320125.1 Scolopax mira | reverse complement strand
ATCTGGAATTTCTATGGCAAGTACTTCATCTCTCTGTGAAGAGTTTATAGTGAGTTTATAGAGTTCATAATCTTACAAAAGCATTTAGGAACCTGTTGCAGTACAATCAAAGAAATCTTAACTGCAAAGAAAAGAAAAAAAACCAAAACAACCCACCTTAAAAATAAATTCTTAAACTAGTTTTTAAAAGGACTTTAAAATTCCCATGCTTGACTTATGCATGCAGGTTTCACAGGATGGTTAAGTGGGGTTGCAGTGAGTCATATTAACATGGATGTTCTCAAAAGATTTACCTATTTCAGAAAGTACTTGACATTCAGTAGAGAGTACTCTTCTCCTCATGTTAGTTCTGCATGCAGGAAGGTACAGGGAGCTGTCAGAGAAGCAAACTAGTAAATGCCATTTCAGAAAGTATTCTTAATCAGGAATTTGAAGGAGGCAAGAGATAAGGAAGTATCAACGGTATTGCTTTTATCATCAGTGCCTTTGGGAGACAGCTTTCAAACCTGACCTTGTCCCAGCTACGTGGGGCTGCTGTACAACAAGTACCCTCTTCCTCACACCACAGTATCCTGGAACAACCACCTGTAGAGAGCATTCTTTACCACTCCAGGTGACACATCTCCATTTTTCAGGAGAAAATGCAAAATATCAGTACATAAAGAATGGAGAGAATGTGGAGTTTTTTACCTTAAATTTTAAAGTTTTTAAATGGAGTTAGCTGTTGTATAATAAGCTAAATACAGTAGGCTACGGCGATTCTGCATTGTGTTCCTATGTACTTATGTAAATAATCCTTAGAAGGGAACAATTTATTCTTTCAATGCTGATAGATGTTCTCACTATAAACCCTTCCTTCAGGCATAATGCTGGATGAGCAGTGAGGTGGACTGGAAACTGGCTGAAAAGCTAGGCCCAGAGAGCGGCGATCAGTGGGACCGAGGCCAATTGAAGGCCACTAACTAGTGGTGCACTCCAGGGGCCAACACTGGGCCCAGTCCTGTTCAAGATATGATCAGTGATCTGGATGATGGGACAGAGTGCAACCTCAGCAGATTTGAGGACACTGAGTTGAATGTGAGCCAACAATGTGGTCTTGCAACAAAGCATATGAACAGTATCCTGGGTTGCCTTGGGAGGACTGTTGATGGCAGGTGGAACTAAGATATCCTTCCCCTCTCTTCAGCCCTGGTACAGCCAACGGACTGCTATTTCCACTTTTGGGGTCCCTGGTACAAGAGAGATATGGATCCCTTGCTCGTATGAGATAACTACCTTGCAATTATAAAAGTTTAGATTACCTGGTACCTCTACCAAGGAGCTTAAAGTGTTTGTCCCTAAGCCTTTAAATGTCTATACAGACATGTGCATCCTCATGGCACTGACCTGCTCAAATTCTATTTGATGTACCTGTAAGTCATGTATACACTTTCATAGTAAGGGTCTAAAAATATCCTAGGTAAAACAAAAAAATCTCTTCCCCACTCCAAAAAAACCCCTTTAGCTACAATATTACTACAAAGCCTGTGCTCTGTCACACACTCTGTTATCCTGGGAAACTGTCCTCAGGAATCACTGTATCTGTAAGGATTTTAAATGTATATCTCATTTGCCTTAAATTTCCCCTATGTCATTTTCATGATTAATGCATTTCTCTTCTCTTTGAAGATGCTTCATTATTTTCCACTTACATTAGTCATTCTTGTTGGGGTGACTAAAACCCACAACTAAGAGAATATAGATTAGGCTAAAAATAATAAAATACTACAGTAATTACTAGGAAAATAATAAACATTTACAGATTTTTCACTCTTCCTTTTTACGTGCTTTAAAATTTCCCAGCTTCACCAAATCCCAGTGTACTCAGGCCAGTTCTAGAATATTTACTTCCAAGAAAAAAGAAAAAAAAAGATGCAAAGAGTGGAAATATTGGCTGTACAAAGTATCAATTTTCTCTTAATGAAAATCAAAACTACAGTGGTCAAAACATGTATAAAAATAAGATTTTCCATTTGGGACTTAGGTTTAGCTGGATTTAACATCCAGTATTATAAACATATCCTTGAGTCCTTTCAAGAACCTAAGGATAGGTCCAACATATCTAATACCCTGCCTAATAAAAAGGGAAAATAATAATTTAATTAATTCTATGTTATGTAAGAAAAAAATTATTAATTATGCTCATTTCAACTAAACATAGCTAAATTAATATTATAATAACGCTTCAGGCATCACTCAGAAATTAGAACCACATAACATCATGTGCTAAAAGCAAGGATCTTGCTTGATCCTAGTGAAGAAACAACACAAAGAAAGATGAAAATTTATAGAACTAAATACTGAAAAAAAGGTCAATCTAATAGGCAATATTTCAAGCATGTTTTGTACCAGCTGCTTACAATTTCATATATGACCCACAGAAAAAGATATATGAGGAGGAGAAAAATGAATTAGCTTGACTGAATAGTACCTGTTCCCAGCTGAGGAAACTGAGGTCAAGAGAACTGATGAAAGACCTAGAGACCTCAGCCAGTACAGTAAATGTAGTTGAATAACTATCTTACTCACATTCTTTTTTTCAGTAATAAGATCCAACTCTATCTAAAGTAAATGTCAAGACAGGTGATAGAAGAGGAAACCATTACTATAAATTGAGCATCTATAATACCTAGAACACAATATTATCATGTTCTACTACTCCTCCTCCCAAATGAAGGAATAAGTCATAAGGAAAATTAGTACTTAGCAAGCTATGCATACAAAGGTAAGACAGCATAAATAAAATGCCAAGTTATATTCTTTCTACACAAGATTAATAAGAAAGTATGGAATACAGTACAGTGAGAACATCACACACAGAATTCCAAAGGAATTCAAAGTATGCATCTCAACAAGTCACTACAAAAGAACTTAAGAGCATTTTATTTCCCCAGGATCTTAGCATTATGTGTTCTTATCTCTATTACAGACAAGAGACCCTCTGAAATTTTGCTGAAATTTAGTGTTTTCACTAACTATTCTGGTGATAGAAAAAATAGATGCCTCCTTTGAAACTTCAGGAATGTTAACTAAGCTACCCACACTGAGAATGCACATTATTAGCTCCCTTTTTCACTACATTATAACTTGATTTAAAGGTTGCTAATTGCTTAAAAAATGTGTAATATACAGAGTATGAAAAAATCATAAAATTATATTATGTTCTGTAGCCCCTCTCAAGTTGTAGTTCAAATTAGCAGTATTTGCAGCACACATGCTGGTGCCATCAGCTGGTTCCACTACGGTTGTTACAGCTTAGACAAAATCACCTTCACATCCCTGCCAAAAGAAATAAGTCACATTCTCATGCTTCTCATTGTGTTTTTGCATTAATGGTAATGAAATTATTTGATGATACAGGCAATAAAAGTGATATAACAACTTAGAAGTTGGAGAGGTGTTTGAATATTCACTATTTGAATAATGTGGGGGCCTATTATAAAACATTGGAGTCTTTTCTTTCTAAAACAACTGAAAGCCATCAGCACAGTAGTGTGCATCTGTATTTGGGGCATAATAAAAGCCATCATATCTATTTGAAGACCAATGTGCTTTTGTTATTTTATCCTGTTCTTAGCAGCAGGTGAAGAGCAGAGAGGGTTGGATCCTAAAGTGGAAGAAAACATTGTGAAATAGAGTCATCCCAGTGGTATGGGAAAAGTGAAATTAAAATTTAAATTTATTCAAGGCATATGCTTGAGTAGTACAAGTACAGCAGACCGTCATGTGAAATACTGATGTGAGTTAATTTAGTTCAGTGCAAATATAAAAGCTAAAGACTGCTGTTTTCACAAACGCAGCTCCTGAACAGACTGTAAGTGACAAGAAAACCCGGTTCTCACCCAGAAAGTTCCAATTACTTGTCAAACAAGATTAGACAAATCAAATCAGATTCTAATTTTTCCGCAAGGAAAAAATACCAGTAAAGACATTCAGGCAAGGGATCTGTGCTGTAACTGACCTATAAATACAATACTAGAAATTGCCTACAGGTCTATAAAAACGCAGCACTTGTTACTATGAATTTGAGAATCAGCACAGTGTCTACTGGATGTAATGTAATACGTTGAGCTGGACTGTTACAATACAAGTTGCATTCATACTAAAAACCAGCCATGCAGGACACGCTGAATTATTCAATTTTCACCAAGAAACAGCATCCTAATAACAGACTAGCAAGACTAGCTTGTAGTAACCTGGAACACTAACATCTCTCTACATTGCTCATCAGAGTTAACACCAAACTAAGTATGCGAACTAAGTTGTTAGCTCCAGATCATTAAAAGATTAGTTGTATCTGCTGAAAATCATATTCACAGACAATAATTTATGATAGATTCAGAAAAGCTCTACAATCAGGAAATTCTGTTTATAGGTACAAACTACACTGTTCCAGGTAGAGAGCTGATACTGTCATGAAGTTACTCAAGAAGAACTTAAAACTCAGCTCTCAGATCTAAGTCATAGCTCATCTTATATTGTGGCAGAAGTTCTGGTGATTTAGAAGTAACACTAAAATTATAGTAGTTAGAATGCACCAATGAAATAGTGTTCCTCTGATTAATCTGTATGCATGCTTACTAGGTATTGCCATCACTTATTGTAGATACAAAGATCCCAGCAGGGCTGTAGGGAGTAGATATAATAGATCTTGTAGGGGTTATAGATTAACAATTATACAGACTATGAAAAATTATCATAAATGTTTGTGTATTTGGAAAAAAATATAGTCCATAGAGTATTTCAAAGGAGCAGTGGCAAATGGCTATAACACTCTCTGCTAAATTAAATAAATTTTGAAAAATTAACATGATGTGTCATAACACATCATGTGTGGTCAGAACACATACATTGGTATTTTTTTTAAAAAATCTCGACCTACCTCTATTAGTTTACCATTCTTTAGAACACATCACTCAGAATTAATCAGTTTATGTAACTTGGGAATTCTCTGACCCAGTTCTTTGGGAAAGCTACAACAGGTCTATAGCAATTTGTACCCAATGAGGATATAACACATTCTATTCCACCTGTTAATCTTCATGTTTACACCAGTTCCTCTCTTTGTTTACCTTGAAAGATACCATCAACCTCTCACAGTCAGCTTTTAGCCCCTGAGCACCTGCATGAACTGTAATAACAAAAATTCCTCCATTATCTTGATAAAGAAAAACTTCACCTCTTTGCCTTGAGCAGTCAGTCAACTTACGCCGAGTTTCACCCTTACCACCAGTCCCTGGAGTGAGTCTGTTGAGATCTCCAAATCTCCAAGGCTCATTCAGGTCTGATTCCTCTATTTAGTCTTCCATCAGATGTACCATCTATTATTTTCTTTCAATTCTCTCACTTTCTTAACTTGATCACCTACTTCAGCAGTATTATTTTACACAGAAGATACTACTTGTCTCTAAAATCCTATTCCAGTCAATTGAACACATCCTTAAATACCATTAAAAATTGCTGCACAGTTTGGGGAGCTACATCAATTTACATGGGCTGAAAATACTGGCAATACCACTGCCTGCACAAAGTCATGAATAGGCATGCCTAATTTATTGTTGTTTTAATACAATTATGAGTTTTTAATTACTCATTTTCAGTAAACAACAAAAGGCATTCAAATTCACATACCTGGCTATGTATTTTGCATTTGCTTGCTTTCTCTTCTACTAGATTTTTGAAATATGGTGAAGAATGGGCTCAAGTGCAGGTTAATGCACTAAAGCATAATGGTTTTTAATAGGTTTTGTTGAAAAGCATTTTTTGTTTTCTAAATGTCTGAGTACAGAGAGCTAGTTTGGTAAAGTAATAGGCATTAGAACCACATCTTTGCCTTTTAAGAAAACTGTATCTGAAATCAGCAACATTATGGTAATATGCTCTTCACAGCATATAAACGCTTACATGTAGTAAATGTTCATGTTTGCCATTTACACCTGTAGACCAAACCGTCAATCTTACTTAATTTTTATTTTAGGTCTCTAATAATTCTAGATATAATAAAGCCAGCCACGGGCAATACAAAGAAACAGAATTTCATAGGAAATCTAGTTCCTTTTACATTCCTTAAAATGCCCTCAATAACCCATATCAAATGTAAAATCACTTGTTCTAAAGATTCCAAATTTTACGAAATACTGTATACCCTAAGAAAAGATGGAGAGAAATGAGTGTCTCTATTTTGCAGAGGCTCCCCAGTATGGAATCTTTCTGGTGAAAATGCATAGAGGAACTATGCTAGGAGGAAAGCAGACAAGCTAAAATAAACAAACAAAACCAGCTTTTCCTTGCCTGAAGAAAATTCTGTCCTGATTCTAAATCTGGCCATTGCTTTAACCCTGATGTGTGCGAGAACACCAACCAAGTACATGGAAGATTTTTATAACCATTTTATAACAATTTTATAACAAGGTAACTGTGGTTTGTCTCTGGTGTTCCACAAAATGCCAAACAAACTACGCACCAAGGAAAAGAGTATGCCTTCTGCTCCCACATTTAATATCATCACTGGTAGCAAACATTACTTCAGTCAGGTAAAATGTTAGTATTCATTTAACTACAGATTGGAACACTTCCCTTCAGAGTATATGTTATTTTCAAGATCATACTGCCCGAAGAAATTATAGAAAAATCTGTTTATGTGTCCTACTGTGCCCAGAGGATGGAAGGAAAAGAACAATCAGAATGATTTTCCATTAGAACATATTACATATATCTGAAATTAAACTCAAAATTCATCAAAATCTGTTTATGTGTCCTACTGTGCCCAGAGGATGGAAGGAAAAGAACAATCAGAATGATTTTCCATTAGAACATATTACATATATCTGAAATTAAACTCAAAATTCATCAACATTTTATGGATTATCTCAGAGGAATTCTTCCTTCTTGACAAACTCGTGCACAAAAGTTTATCATTTGCATTACACTTTCAGTCATATAGCTCTTATCAGTAGCTACACTTAGAAAAAAATATCTTTCTTGAAGGGTGCAACAAACATTCTTATAGGATATAAAAATGATGAAATCATGTGCATTGATGTTCTAATATGGAGCCCGGTAACAGCAACATGTCCATAGCTACTTGTAACTTAAATGTGAGTTTACCTCTTAAAGGTAATTAGGTTGAACAAAACTGAAGTGAAGGACTCCATAGAATAAAATAAAACCCTGACAACCATCTGGCAGAAAGATTGTCATCCTGTTGCTTAACTTTCTCCATTGGCTCCCTACAGAAATCAGAATTATACCAATGGGCCTGTTAAATGTACTTCTGGATCTTTAACTGAATGGGCAGTTGAGCAACTACTTTCATGTATAGATCTCTCCACTGCTACGTTCTAGGTCATATTTTTTCCTTTGAAGTTTCCTTCATGACTGGTTACTTTTTCAGTTTCTACAAAATGTAGTGACTATTTAGGCAGTTCATGAAAAGAAGTAAAATTGATTAAATGTGTTCACTTACCATTTCAATAAAAGAGATTTTCTGCAGTGGGGTTTTCAAATAGTTGAGTGTAATATATATATACATATATAAATGTATGTGATATTTCTGTAGCAATAAAAATTTTCAAATAGTCCATGGACGGTTCTAATAATAACCAGTGGCATTCTCAACTATATATCAAAAATATTTCTGCTGACACATTGAAAGGATTGAAAAGGCTGAGGAGAAACTCATGCCACTAAGAAATACCTCAACAGTTTGAAGATGCACTGCTGCCATGGTGATGACATGCACAGAGAAAAGCATTAGGAAGGAAGTATAGACAGATAGCAAGACTTCAGTTTGACCTAAATTTCTGCTTATAGAATTGGGTAAGCTCATGTACCAGCTCATGCACTTCTGGGTAAGAGCAACTCTCATTATACCACTATCATTCTGTATTTCTGTATCTGCTTCTGTACATGCAGGCATTCTTCACAAAATGTGACTGCATAGACAGTCCAAGCAAAATCTTTGTCTCTCAAAATCAGCACTGTAGTCCAGGCACTGTGGGTCTCCACAAATTACTTGCACAGGAGTGAAGCCACAAGAACTCAATTTGGATAATTTTGTAATGGTTTTCAACACACATGTCTTAGCAAAAGGTCTTTACTAGTGCTTATTAAGATCAGTTACACAGACATAATAATTGTGCTTTTAAGAACAATGGAACTTAATCAAGGTTTATCCTCTGTCTGAAACACAACTGCATTTTTGTGCAGTTTATGTGCTTTTTATCACCTGATCATATTCAAGTCAAACAATGGTGCCAGTGTGCTCATTACGTGCTCTTTCATCACTCTGCCTGGCCTCCTTGTCTGCTTGTACACGGTCAGCAGAGGGGAAACCCTGCAATCCAGATCTACAGAAACAACACAAGTCTGATAAATATACCCTTGTTGCTTGCACACTGATATTGCTTTAAACCTGTAATCCAGAGACATGTATATATACATTTGACCTACCAATTTGATGCAATTACCTCCTGTTCAAATGGTAAATTAAGATTATATTCCCTATAAATCCAATTAAAGTTTTATTAACTAGGGGTTGTTATTCTACATCTCTTCTTTCCAATTCAACTAGTGTTTATTGGGATATTTTGCCTGTGTACTGTTATAAACAAAAACAAATATATGAGAAGCAGGGCAAAAAATTTAATTTTATAATATGCATATACACATGCAGAACTCCTACTACACCTGAGGTGGGAAAGCTGTATTCCTGACAGGTTTTTTTTCTTTTTTTACATGAAATGGTCCTTTACATGTACATGACTAAGAATGCAGGGGAAAAATATCTATTTCTTTCATCACATTCACCTGCTTTACCAATGGGACCAGAATTTATATAAACAATAACCTCTATCCAGATGGTCCAGAAGAATTTCACATGACAGTGTTTGTAATAAGGACAAAGAACAAAACATTCATTATCCCTCTTATTTCTTGACACTTAGAGGACATGAGGAAGACAGAAAGTTATAGACTTTGGGAAGGAAATAATGATAATTTCAGCTGCTTTGAGGGAATACTTAAAAACATTTTGTATTTGCATAATAAATTGCACTATTCAAAATCGAGCTTCAAACTTCAGCAGCTGACATTTATGCCCCCAAGTAATACTCACAATGAAATTAGCAGGCTTATATTTTAAGTGAAGTTATTGAGAGAGTAACATGCCTGAAAGTGTCAAATCTAGAATTATTCATTGGGCTTCACTGGATGCCCAGAACAGGGTGCTATTTTTTTACTATATATGTACAGTGACTTAGATCCAATCCCAGGACCCTCTTTTTCTATTTGTCACTGACATAATTTCCATTTATAGGTTCAATACTCCATTTTTTTGTGGAGTAAGCATGAAACCCCCATATAATGTTATTGATTGGGATTGCAGATTAATTGGTGATACTTAACATTTTAAACTTTTTTCAAGTCTCATCTGCATCCCTACAGAAATGGAAAAGTAAAGGAAATCACAAGAAATAATTGGAAGAAGCTGAATTTTATTTTCATGGCAGCCAATTCTGTTTTCATATCCAATTGGATTTTGGTGAGGTAGGACAAGAATCAATCTTGGGTCCATTTAAGCTTTAATCTTGCTCACTGTTTTGTTCTCTTCCAGCTATGCAGTTGGAAAATTCCTGTATATTAGTAAATCCATGTAACAAAGAAATGTCAAACAACTATGGGAAAGCATGCAGAGAAGAAACACAGCTGTATTTTAGATAAAGAAACTGTACTATTGGTCATTTTTATAATATTGCTGCTGTAACTCATCTGGACCTTCAAGCCTTTTTACTCCTTCCACATGTTTGCAAGCAGGGATATGTTCAAATGAACATACAACAGGTAAAAGAAGTAAATTAAAGGCATATTTTAAGGTTTTTTTCCTGAATAAAATAGTCTGAAAAACTCTATTTTTTAGGTAAAAGGTAAAGGTAAAAGGTAAAACTCTACCTCAATTTTACCTTGAAAATCTGTGAGTATCTAGACCTAAATAAAACTTTCAGTTGAAACCCAGGGTTTTCATGAATGACAATTAAAATAACATTGACTACATTATACAATCAGTGCCCTTTCAATAGAGTGCATGCGTATGCATGTAGGTAGACCATACACTATTATTTGAATAAAAAAAGGTATTAAAATTCAAGATCAACATAAACTATGTTAATTCCCCACAGCCATCACTAATATTGCATCTGGCATTTCAGACACGTTAAGTTCATTTGAAATTGTGTTCATTGGTGTCCTCCATTGCTTTAAAGTCTTACCAGTATTTTAAGTCTTCTTTCAGCTGGTATGAAAATACATTCAATGGCAAGGCTAAGAGAGAATTGTATGTTTGTGTGTGTGTATATATATATATATATGACATTCATTAAAAGATTCAGAATGCTAGTCAGCTCATTTTCAAATGTTCCATACTTAATTCATTCAGCAGGTAATGATACTTAGTATTTTTAATATTGGCCTTTTATAGGCAGCTCTATGGCGAGATTGACTTTTTCTTAGTTCTGTTGCTTGAAAACAATTCAAAAAGGGTAGCTAAATGAGAAAGACTATTCGAGCTCTAAAGAGTCAGATTCTGCTGTGTTTACACATTTCAAGTACTAATTCATACATATTTTCATTGATTCCTATGACTGCCTTTCTAGATGAAATGAACAAAGGCAGCAGAAATAGGCCATAACCTTTTGTCACATTCTACTCTATTTTCAATAATATAGAGTGATTCAACAGATTTACAACAGCATTACTGAGAATAGAATTATTTGGGCTCTTTGCCATCTGTGTTTCAAGCTTAAATACCAAGGGTTGGTCATTAAGATAGACCAAAAACAAACATGTTTTACTACTGGGGTAAACATCTTCAATGAAGAACATCTGGCTGATTTTCATTCAGCATAATGACATTGCTTTTCTGCATTTGTGGATCATATTGGTGATTCGTATACAAGAGATAGTGTCAAGCACATTTTTAAATGGAATTATAGCAGTCTATAATTATATATTTACACCTATTTTATATTATTTATAATAGATTGTTATATGTTTATTTATACATTACATTTTATTGTTGTGCTTTTATCTAAAAGATGACACTTCTACCTCAGGTTTATACCCGTTAGAATTCATGCTGTGATCTAATTGATGGAATGTATTTCCTACAGGATAATTCACAGATACACACACGCACTGGCAATAAAAATATTCCATTGATTTTTCATAATGGTAGAAGAAGCTATATATAGCTCATGCTATTGTGGGCATATGTTGTGTCTCCAGGAGGATCTGATTAGATGAGATACTTGGAACAATACCATGAAACAACAAATAGAGATGAGTGCACTGAATAACTAAAGCCTTACAGACGTTTACAGACATGCTTAACTTTATGCATACTGCTAATCCCATTTAAATCAGAGTCTGCCTTTGAGTAGTCAACACAGAGTTACACGTTAAACTAGATATTTACACAGTATATCAGCAGAGTATCTCTGCTTTCTACAGTCCTTACAAGTTTTACCTATTTACCAACCCTCTAAGATGAAAAGTAATTCATTTTAATAGCTGAACCAGATAATGAACTCAAATCTCACTACTCTACATTCCAGATTATCCTTGCTAAATTAGAGCTCACAAAATATTCTCAAATCATATACAAAGAAACATTACTTTTTAGTTTGTCAATTTTGCTAAAACATGACTAGTGACATTATTTTTTGTTGCTATGTTGAAATGGACCCATTCCTTGAATCTTTCAGTAAGCATTCTGACATTTGCTTATAAACAATCCACAAGAAGCTCCTCTCCTCTCTCTGAAGTCCCTCAGGTGGGGACTACCTGAAATAGGACAAATAAATGGGACAAACAGACTGGCAACCTTGCCATAGACATTCCCCTAGTGAAGACACCATGTTTTTATAGAAATGATCAACTATAGTTGCAGATGAATGACCATTTGCAACTAAAGTTCTATGTCAATGATGTCTACATCAATTCAATGTCTAAACTAAACTTTTATATAAATATCTTCTCTGTCAACATAGAAGCATATGTGGAAGCAAATTAAAAGAAATTCTCATTGATAATATAAAAATTAAATTTTTAAAATACAAGTTTCAGAGGAGTCATAAATCATTATGGGGTTTTTTTAGGTGGAAACCTAGAAACTGTGATTTAGAAATAAGTTTCTGCTGAAAACAATGTTTTTCAATCTGGTCTGCAAAAAAGTGTGACCATCAATTATCTGTCACAGTGAGAGATGGTATGCTTAAGTAAATGGTCTACTCTACTGCATTTGGCCTATGATAGCATGTCCAAAATTCTTAATTTTCAAGGTTTTTTTGTTTTTTGTTTTTTTTTTTTTTTTATAAATCTAAATATTTTTATATGTGACTAAGACAAAATACAAAGCGGTCGATAATAAGTATTCTTAATAAACTTCAAAAAGTATGTGTATTTTCCAGAGGGAACTTCAGCTTTCCAGGAGAAACAACTTCTTACTTAGAAATTACTGTGTTAACAGGTGACTCAGGAACAGAGCTTCTAAATTGTACGCAATGTTAATCTCAGTATGCGTTTACCAATTAAAAAATATGAACTCACCTAATAAGAGCCACTGTAAGATGGATTCAATCATACATTTGAACATCTTGACATTCAGATGAAAAGTGATGAAAAGTGGGCAATAGTCATAAAAAACCTTCACACAAAGTCCACCTACAAATAAATAAATAAATAGTTAAAATGAAGCTATAGAAGGTGAATACTCTTATCATGATAAATTATGATGTACTGTAAAGGCTCATAGATATTAACTTATGCCTTCTAGTCACCATTTAAAAAATACATTGTAAGAAGAGATGATGTCAGAGAACATTAATGAAAATTATCAAAGGAAGTATATAAGAAAATAGTATGGATAAATGGTGAAAAAGCAAAATTAGTCTGTTTCTTTTCTTATGAAAAAACGAAAAGGGAGCAAACAATAGAAAAAACAGGTGGAAATTGAAAATAATTGTTTTAATTGCTGCAACGGTCAAGAATTTAATAAAAATCAACATGAAACTGTAAAGTTGTGTAAATATACATGAATGTTGATAACAAAATTTCAGGAAAACACTAAGCTTCACATTTTAATGTTTGAATTTTTAGTTGATTTAGTCGATTGAAGATTGAATATGACCTGATGTGGGCCACATTATTCCCCATCTGTCTGGAGAAGCAATCTTACAGTCTCCTTTGAAGCACCTAGTCCTAGCTACTGCCAACAAACAGGAAACTGTTGGGATATCTTTTATTGATATGTTTTACAGTTTACAGAATTATAAAATAGTTTCAGCATTTGAGTAACTCCACAGGACAGATAAGAAAGCTTAATTAGGTGGTTCTGTGCTTTACCACTGCTACTAAATAAGATTTTGAAATATTTTCCAATCTAACTTGAAATATGCAGGTTGAAGCTGAAAAAAAATAACTGGAGCATATACCAAGTACACTTAAACAGAATACTGTAGTTATTGTAGAAAAAAATACTTTCCCTATAAGGAAAAGGCATTATTATACACAGTGGCATGGGAATTAGATATGGCTCTCTAGTTTTATGATATGTTGCTCTTTCTTTAGCAGTATGTAGAAAACCACGCATAAATAAATTTATATCATCACGCCCTTCTCTTTAGATTTCAGAATAGGAAAATATTTGAGATATAACAATACATTCCAAAATGGATTTCTCTCTTTTGTGATTTGGTGCTTTGAAAGTCTATTACAAAGGTCTAAACTCATTTTAAAGATGGGTGAAAATGAGTCATCTCAGCCATTGATCAAGTGAACTGGAAGTAAAACAAGTGACAGTTGCCTTGGGTTAACCAGCAGAACTGATGTATATTCAACAATAGAAAAAGAGAGTAATTTGAAATGTTTAATTCAAAACATAACCTTTCCAGTGTTGTTGGAAATAGCGATAAGGATTATGGTTTGTTGTTAACCCTTTCCCGATTTATCGCAGCAACAGAGCAAAGATCTTTGAATGCACAACCACACTAAATGATTTTAAAAATAATGGCATTCAATGCAGTTGATGATTTTCATTAACTCCACTATTGCAAATACCTTAAATTTACAATGATAAACACAATTATGAAATAGCCAATAAAGTTGCATCTGGAGAGAATTTCTAAATATGAAAAACAGTACAGGCTTTAGTTAAGCTATATTCATTTTAATCTCTATCTCCCACAGACTTGTAGCTTTGTCAAAATATTACAATTTCTTCAGACTTTGTCTGCAACAGAAATCTAATACAATACAGAAATACAGAGCAAGGGCAATTCAACTACTGAATTAGAGCTTAGTTTCAGTGTCACTGCAAGAAAATATCAAATAATTTTGCAGATGTCACCTTCACCACACTAAGAATGTTGAACTCAGAGGCAAATTGCTGTCATTGTGCAGGAAGCATGTTATAACAAAGCTGTTTAGTTGAGAAAGCACCTCCAAGTCTTTCCCAAAAGAGAGCAGATATTACGATAGTGGGAAATTCAGAGGGATGTACAAGTTAAAAGAATGAGCACAACACACCTGTATGTCTGTTACTTGTGTTTTAGACTGGGTCTGTGGCTTGTATTTCACCTAATTCTGGTGCCCACTGTTTCCTATTCATTAAGGGTATCCAAAAGTCTAATAAAGTACATTGCCACAGGAGCCTATATGAAATTTTAGTTATTTCAAAATGATACTAAGGCAGCAGACAGGTAGTGCCACAGGAATCACACATGGTTTATATCATGACATTCATCACAGAACTTGAAATGCCTTCATTCTGCAATTGTCCTCTAAGCCAGAAACCCCCAAATTTTGCAGATGATAGGAGGAAGTTGTCTAATAAATTTTACAGGCTACAAAATAATGCCTTAATTCAATAGGATTGTTTTCTGGAAGAGATTTGCATTGCATGAGTGAGGGTACCAAATCAGCCTCCATAACCAATATTTGTTTTTATGTTTTTAAGGGGTTTTTAATCCCTTACAGATGATAAAATGGCAGAGCTGAGGATAGCGATTATAGCTGAACAAATATAATAAATGCAATACAGGAGGCATCTCCTGTTCAATTGCAAAATTTCAGCCTAATATTCTGACACTTAAAAAACACACAAATTAAAGGCCAGTGGCTATTGAACTGGGTTATGCAATCCCTAGAGGGTTACATGCCTACACTTTCTAATTCCAACACAGACTCACAAATTAACCTTTTGTATCATATGGTATTATTACATCAGTCACTCTTTAATCTTACAAAAGGTATTTCTGGGAACTTCTTCATCCCTAAATGGCATTTCTTAGCTTACTGGGTATTGGAATAATCAGTCATGCTCACAGTGCCGTTAATACCAAATTGCTTGAATTCCATTAATTTTCTGTGGTGTTTTTCTGGAATGAGGATTTCATCAAAATAATAGGGGATGGTAATTTTAAAAGGATGTGCAACTGCTTTAATGCTAGTGATAGAAACACATCATTCAGAATTTTACACAAGAATGGGTCCTGAGACTTCTTGCAAATTTTCCAGTATTTGGCATCTAAAAATTTTTATAAAATAATGTTAATTTTTTTGTTTTGTTTTGTAATGATGACTTATTTTTTCCTTCCAAACTAGTAGTAAAAGTCTGATTCTATTATAGTGACCCTACCACTATAATCAAGATCAGAAGTGTTCCCTCTATTAATTTTGCCTCTTATTTGCCTTTCAAAACATTGTAACTTCTTTCCAATAACACACAATAATTTCCAGCACCATAGCTCCCAAAGTAATCATGCTGTAAGTAGCATCATTGCTTCTGGCCTGATGCATTTTCTGCTTGTTCTTTTCCTCTTTTCTCTCCGAGTGTTAGAAAGTCCAAAACATATCTCATGATTTTATAATTTTTTTTTTTTTTTTTTTTTTTTTGAGAGAGAGAGAGAGAAACAAAGCAGTCGGGAATACAGGTGAGTTGTCTAAAAATAATCAGGAAACTTCAAAGATGTTAAAATTGATTGAAAGGAAATATATGTTTTTCATCCCAAAGAATTTTTCTAACGGAACTGAAAAATAGAAAACATACTGAAAAAAAAAAAAGGTCAAAAAATTTGTCGTCTTTAGTAGTTCTGTTCAAGCTGAATTCTCTGACAACTGAAGACAGAGAGAGATGGAAAGAGAGGAGTTTGAATGTACTTATGATAATTTCCCTTTAAACTCTGAACTAGAGATAATATTAATTCTACACCTCTATCCCAAATCAAACTTTAAGGAAAAATATATTTGTAATTTGAATCCAGATTCTGAAATATTTTCTCCTCACCAATTTAACTCACACCGTGATAGACTGCCCTGTTCTGTACACAGCTAATGAGCTATTACTGCTGGGGGTTGCTGGAAATCTGCCAGCAACCTAATAAATAGGTATGTCAGGAAAAGGTAAAATGAGACAGAACTGTGGTTGTGGTACACAGTCTGCGGTGTCCTTAATAAGTGCTAGTGGTAAAGGCACATCTGTGAGGAAGAAAAATGTCGATGTAGTTCCTTTTGAGGGTATCTTGGACTGCTAGCAGCCTCCTCTGCTTCACTATCACAACTAAGTTTTCATGCTCTAATTGTTAATTATATTACTGACATTGTTCAAATATCTTCAGATAGTTTCTCTGAAAAATCTTGTCTGGACTTCTACTTTAAAATCAGTACGATACCCCTTTTACATCTATTTTACCAGTGTAAAAGGCACTTAACGTTTGTAAAGTGACTAATTTATTACATGTTTTTTATTAGTTTTCCCTTGAGATCTAAATCATACAATTCCTTAAGGAGAGATACTACTCAAGTCTACCGAAGAATTTCCAGTGCCATCACTAAGAGATGGACCTGTGGATTGATGGCTAAATATGACTCTTAGCATGAAGATTGTTCATTTGGGACTAGGTTGGGGACTTAGCTTTTAGTATGCCTGTGCTGTCGAAGCAGCTTCTTATTAATCACTAATAAGAAGCCTATTGAAGCTTTTAAGATTTGACTTCTCTGATGGTTTAGACTTCCCACAAGAAACACGGAGAGAAAACCATAGTAAACTACCCCATAGATGTCCACTTATAGTTCAATTGCATTTCAGGCTTCATTCTAAGAGTTTAATTCTTAAAAGCTGAATAAATTCTCTGTCATTTTAGTGTGTTGAGGAAGAAACAGGAAAAGAAATGCTGATTCTTTCCTCAATCCATAGACTTGAGGTCTAATTTTCTCCAGGTAACAATCACATTGAAGTAAAACAGAGTTATCCATATTTTCAGTCTTGTATGTAGTTTACAATGTTTCTGATTCTCTGAACAGAATTAACCTTCCAGTCCATAAATTACTGTGTATGGGTGTGAAAAGTTTTTATCTTGAGGTTTGGAACTGAAATTTTTTGTTTGTTAGTTGTAGGGAAGATTAAAAGTTATTTCCTCAGATACAAGGCCACCCCTTTTGTCACCACATACTACGTGGAGAAATTAGTTTGCTAGTTAGACAATAGTCAGTGAAAAAAAAGTAAAATATTTTGCAGTTATAGAGCTGAAAGTTAACAAATGATGATTACAGTTTGAGCAGAAAATACACAGTTGAAGATGAAAATACAAAGCAAAAATTAGCACTCAGCCTACTGGGTTGTTGGTATCACATCTCTCATTACCAGTCTCAGCAGTTCCACTTGCTGTCAGATCTCAGTTCTAGTGCCGTGAATTTTAAGCTCCCTGTTGCTCCCAGGAGGTAACATGAACAGAGCAGTAGATCAATTTTTAACAAAAGTTTCCCTGATTGAATCTTACATTTATTGCATTCCTCAAAAGCTACAGAAATAACTGTTTTCCCTCTTTTGTCTGATTCTTAATGGGAAAAGAGGTTTTTCCAGGTTAGTCCTCACTTTTCTGCAAACACATGAATAGGCACGTAGTAATTGAAAAGGAAAACTCATCACTTTATCAGTCACAATTTGCATCCCTGATCCTCCAAGAGACAGAAGAAGAAGAAAAGTAGAATGGTAGAGAAAAGGGCTAAGAGCCCTTCGTTTAATATATGAATAAATTATTTAGCCAGATGGCTTTTTCAAACATGACTTTTTAACTTTAAATGAATCCTTAGAATTCTTTTGATAATTTTACTAATAAGCATTAGGAACCTTTCTATTGCTTACCAGTCCTTTTAAGAACCAGATGGATTAATTGAAAATGTACTCTGCACTCAAAAAGCTAGTTAGTTACTTCCAGCAGTCATCAACAATCTCCCCATACTTTTGTGCTTAACTGCACTACACAGAATCCCTAACCAAACCAGAATATAAGGACCTTTCACCATTCCTTTCATTATGTGATCTCAATGTCATTCTGACCTATTTTAAACTCGCTGCACATTAAATGTTTGTCACTATTTTAGATAGTAAGTAGGGCAAGATATTTTCTAAAGAAATAGTATTTACCGTGCATGTGGGCGGCTGTTTTTATTCCTTGATATATTCCACAGTTCAGAGATGCTGGGTTTTCCAGCCCTGTGGAATATGGTATAGGGTTTTACATCTCTTCAGAACTGATAGCAACTGTCAAGAGCAGTTATCCCTAGTTGACAGTGACAGCTGCAAAGGTCATTCAAGAGTTAAAGATGAATAAAAGATTCTAAAACATGAATGTGGAAACAGCGTTAAAGAAGGCAGGCACGTTTGAAGATGTAGCATCCTATTTAGCAAAAATTATCCTTAAAATTGCAATCTGATGGGTAACACCCAAAGCAACTTCCTAAAAGAAAAAATTATTACCAAAAACATAGGATAGTAACAGAAGTAATTTGGTATCTAAAGCTAAGGGAAATCTCTTTTCATACATGCTGTGGTTTGAAATTAGTCATTCTTGATAGATTGTTACCAGCACAAACTAAAAAAAAAGACAAACACCCAAAACGTTACCAACACAAGACCAGTTGTTTCAGTTATTTTTCTCAGTATTTCTGCATATTCACCAGAATGACTGACCAAGCATAATTTCCCTGAGGGACTCAGTTATGCTCAACAAATCAGAAAAGATAAGATTTTGTATATATACTCTTAAAGTACCAACTGACTCTCCAATTTACATTTACATTCTTGTTTGATGGATTCCAAGTTTGTATTATCTTTTCAAATTTGAAATAATATTAATCTTCATAGAATCTGAAAGTAAACCCTATAATCACCACTTTCCTTACCCCTAACAATTGTAGCAGAGACTTATATGAAGTGAATTGGAACAAATACAAATAGATCCTTTTTAAAAAATATATATTATGACTAAATAGAAAAATCTAAAGTATATCAGAGAAATTAATTTCCTTCAATCTACTGTTTTAGTCTATTACTCTACCAGTTGAATGAAAAAATGAACACAGTTGCACCTCAAGGAAAGGTCTGCATAGATTTACATGGGTAATGCAATCACGTGGCAGAGTATTCTTAAACAGCCTATGCACCCTCCTGATTCTACTGAAATATTATCCCAAAGATAAGAAAATTCTTATTTTAATGAAAAAAGCAAGTAATACAGTCTTCTTGCACTGACAATATCTTACTATTTTGCCCTTTTGCAAATTGTTTGAAGACTGCTTAAAATAAGGCATAACTATGGTTGAATTGTAGTTGACTGCAAATCAGAGAATAGTTGATTCAAAATAAAAACTATTTCCTACAACATGCTGCAATATAATATGTTGTAAGTACCTCAGCTAATGCTATACCTCAAAAGTAAAATCACAATAAAATATATCAACGTTGTCAGATTTCAGACTTCTCAGTATGGATAGATGTATTTTGACTAAGGTCAACTTATGTCTTATTCTTTCTCATATAGTTCTGAATAAAGTTCAATCTGCCATTACAAGCCATATTTTTCAGAGCTTTCAGCTTTTTTTTTCCAAATGGGTTCACAAAATAGAAGTCTTGTTTAATTAATCTGATTCCCTTCTATGACAAGGATGAAGCAAAGGCGGTGGGTGCAGTTTTTCTAGATTTAGAGAAGGCTTTTGATAGTGTCCCTCACAGCACCCTTCTGGACAAGTCGTCCAGCTGTGGGATGAGTAGGTTTATGGTGCACTGGGTAAAGAACTGGCTGAATGGCAGGGCTCCAAGTATTGGAGTAAATGGGGCTACATCTGGCTGGTTACAGGTCACCAGTGGTGTCCCACAGGTCCAGTTTTAGGGCCAGTTCTGTTCAATATCTTTATCAACAATCTGGATGCAGGAGCTGAATACAGAATTAGCAAGTTTGCTGAGGAAACCTAACTGGGAGATGCTGTTGACTCTCTTAAGGGACAAGATACCTCGCAGAGGGATCTAGATAAATTGGGGCATTGGCTGTAATTAATGGGATGAAATTTAATAAGTTGAAATGCCGGATTCTGCACCTAGAATGGAGTAATGCTGGGCAAAAGCATGAACAGGGAGAGGGGTGGCTGGAGAGCAGCCCTGCAGAGAGGGACCTGGAGGTGCTGGTTGACCACAGGCTCAATATGAGTCACAGTGTGCCCTGGCAGCCAGGAGGGCAAAACACATCCTGGGGTGCATCAGATTTGGCATAACCAGTTGGTCCATAGTGACCAAGAAGCAGATGACAATGCTATTTGCTTCCTACCTTTTCACTGTAAAACCAGGAGGCCAAAATCCTTGGATTCCCAGTATCAATTACTGGAATCCACAGCTTTGAGCTTTCAGGCAGCCAGCAGCCTTGACAACACTACTAGCTTTGGTTTCTTTCCTTTGTCCAGAGGTCCTTGGTGAAGATTTATTTAAGAAATAACATATATTTGGTTTCTATAACAATATTTTCTGCATGGTAATAAATATGAAAACAAACAAATTAGCCCTACAAGTTCCAGTGTTCTCAACCAGCCAGCTCTGTCCTCCGAAAGCTTTTTCAATTACCATTTAATAAACAAGCTGGGTTTTTTAGTTCATGAATTTTTAAAAAATCTTTAGATTGTGGCTTTTCTGAATTCATTGCAGTTTTTTCTCATAGAGATCAGACATATCAGTTGAATACAGCTCCCTTATTTACATCATGCTGGATGTTTCAAATATCTTACTACACATAGCAAGCAACACCATTTCTTACATTTCTGTTGTTCCTTGTATAGTAGCTTAAGGGTCACAGATTTTATTCAAGTGATGCATTTAAGAAGATTTGGAACAACAGCCAGGATGTCTAATGGTTCTGATGAGATTCTAGATTCATTTTTAGAAATATTAAATGTACCATATTTTACTGCAAGTACCAGAATTCCTGGTTCAGATCTTTCTTACTAAAATAAAACTGGGTTAACAGAAGGTAGCATGCAGCTGGTGTCAGAAGAATGATGTGTTCAGAATAAGAAAAAAAACAGTATTAACTTTTCCTTGTCTAGGCTTTTCTTAAAGAGAGAAAAACTAGTTCTTTCTTCTATGAAATACAGAACTATGTCATGTATACAACATCTAAGACTTGTAGTGTGCTGTTAGAAATGTTCCATATATATGGTTGTGGCAAGGACATTGGTTTAAATTTGGACTTTCAAAAATCTGATCCAAATTCCAAGATATGTTGTAACCACGATGGGCTCCATACAACAGGGTCCTGCAATAGAATACTATTTCTTTTTATCTACCAATGTCCAGATCTAATCCAGTGGAGAAAGACAGAGGGTGAATCCCAGCTGCAAAACGCATCATTACTGCTGTGTTTTACTGCTGTTTGTTAAGAGGAAAGCAAGCAAAGAGATGAAAGAACCTTCTCTATCTTCAGTTTTCTAGTCAAGAAAAAACCCACTCACAAAATCTGATAATAATAGAGAAGAATCCCCTTAGTTTCTTAGAAATACCACATGGCACAGATTTTACAAGTAGTTGTCACAGCTGTTTACCCAGTTGTGAGCTACTGCCCTATTTAATATCTGCCACATGGAAGATAGTTCTATACTTTAAAACGTTTCCATGTGTTTCCCAACGAAGTCTTTAAAGAATATGTTCAGCTAATAAGGAATAGTTAATAAGGAATAAGGCCTCCCACAAGTAAAACACTCTGAGATCCTGCCACCTCATGGATTTTGTTCTCAATTGTGAAAGTGCTGCTGCCTGAGAACAGTTTGCACATGGAAATGATTAATTTAAAAAATGAATTCATGGCCATTGCAACGAAAACCTTCAAAATGCATCCAGAAAGGAAGCAGTATGAAGAAGCTTATGTCAAAGAGAGCTGTTACTGTCCACTTACGAAGGTATCAAATACACTAAGCATGCATTAAAGACAGTCCAAACACATTCTCAAAGAAATTCTTCTTTTACTGATTGCCCCTTCCTAGAAAATACTTTTTGTCAGCAAAGAATGACATTAAATTGCATAGGAAGAATTTCAACTTCCCTGGTAAACATTTAGAGACTGAAGTAGGTGTAAAACAGAGAAGCTTCAAATCTGTGGATTATGCTGTATTAAACTAGTTAACAGCCCAATCCTTTGCTGAAAATCACTCAACCACTGCTTGCAACTTGCCACATTCTTTAGAAATCTAAGCAGAATACATTGTCTTTGTTCAGCTGAGTATTTCCATTAGCTTTCCATTAGCTTTCCTGGGGTTCTTCCCTGGCATTCAATTTTCCTACTGGTTTAGTATCTTTTTATATCATGTCTAATACTTATAATGGGAATTGAGATACTCTTTACACAAGTACAGTTGTGTAACATGTTGTTGCAGTAGCTGAGATAGGCAACAAAACTTCATTAAGTACAAATTGCTTACATCCAACTTTCATATATATTGGGTTTTGCTGAAAAAATAAAAGGGTTAACTGCTGTAAAACAGAAGGGTGAAAAATACAAAGCAGTGACCTAAAGTGACCAGTTAATGCCATCATCATCATAGGGCAGCGTAGCAATCATAGTAACAAAAAAAAATCAAAAAGTAAAAAATACTCATTTTGTATTTTAGAAGCATAAGAGCATGTGTGGAGTCCCTGCTGTCCACAGCACAGCTGCCACATGCAGCCCTTTGCTCTCATATTGCAAACAGGAATAGGCCAACTCTTCTTGCATAAAGATAATTTAAGGGAGTATGTTATACATATACAACGTATATTTTTATAACTTCTCCTCATGCACACATACCTGTGTGCAAAACAGAACTAACTAAATACATTTCTTGAAGTGGTGTGTTGCTTTGGGGAGACAGAACACGTTACAGATGTTTTCCACAAACCAGGTTAAAAACTGGATCATTACACACCTCAGTAACCTGGAAAGATGGAAGTTAGATGAGGTAGGGGTGAACAGTCTCAGAGTAAAACCTGTTTACTGTGGTTCAACTGTTGAGTCTAAATACTAGTTTTCAAGATTTGGGTCTGTGTAAGTAGGTATGTCATTTGTAAATAATGCAAATTTTCTATAGAAACTATCCCCTATACTGTATTTTTATGAGGACTATTTTCAATCAAAATCACCATATGATTTTCCAGAATGCTGAAAATAAAGGAGATTTCATAGAGTGCAGATTTCCTCTATACTTTCTCCTATTTAAAACCAGCTATTAATGACATTAGAGATGTAACTCTAATAACTACTAGCACTTTGAGGGCAAAGATAAATCCATTTTTCAATGCTTTTGCAAACAAACTGTAATGTACCCTTCACATCATAATCCATTATTTATAACTTTCTCTGTGCATGTAGATGGATGAAACACTTCGTGATACTTGTGCTATTTTGTATTCAGATGAAGCATTCACTATACCATTCAAATCAGAAACGTGTATAGCAAACCAGTTGATTTTTGCTGGGAAACAGGTGCTGCAAATAGTTTTTAACATCAAAATCTGGACAAAAATCTTGAGGGAATTTTCAATATTTCCAAGTCCACTAAGGGTTAAAACATTTTAATGGGTAGAAATAAGTTTTTCCTACTACCTACTTCTACTTCAAGACAAGCTGTGCCACACCAAAAGAGCAAAGTAAAGCAAGCAGATGGTAGTAAATGTGCTCTTTCAACTTTTGCACAACAGCCCAAAGTCTCAATTTAAATACTCCAGAGTGGGCAACGCATTTCAGCAGCTGCTAATGATCATGTACAGGTTGAAATAATCCAAGGATCCTTGGCTATGAGAGCAGAGCTCTTCCAGCAGTGCTTCTAACACAAAAGGCAGCATATATACCTTTATATGAAGTCAGTATACAGTAATATATAATATGTTTAAATATATATTTTTATATTTTTATATGTACTATATATTATACGTATTACATATTTATATATAATACATTTATATAAAAGGCAGCATTTATAAACAAAAGGCAGAGATACTTCCAGCTCAACCAGGTTGACAGACGTTTAATTTAATGCTTTGTGGACTATGGAACAGAAAATTATAATTTTATGAGAGTTAATACACATTTAAATATCTTAAACACATTTAAGACAATGTGCTGTCATCCTCAGCTAGAAATATTTCCGATTTCTCTGCATTTCTTCCAAGTATCAAAGCTGCCAAGATTAATGTCCACATAGGAAAATTTAGAGCATTTCCATTTGAATAAAGCTCAGCATTAGCGTATGCAGTCCTCAGTCTGAAAACGAGGTTGCCAGGGGATTAGAGTGTGCTATTACAGAGAAAAACCCAAATAGTATTTCTACATGTTATATGCTTCTAATTATAATCAACTATAAGCATAAAGGTCCAGTCACAAAAACATCTTTTCTTAATGAGAAAGAACCATGTAAATAAGGATTTTTCATATGGTTTAACAGCAGGTGTTACTAAGTCCACAACACAGGTATTGCTTTAAAAAGGCATAAAGCAAATTCTATGATTTTCTGTTGATAAATTACCCATGGGATGTTTATTTTGGTATTGGGTGCATCAGTGTTCTTCTCGTTCCTCTGATCACAGAGGAGACATAAGTCTCACCACTGATTAAAACAGACTTTGAATCAGTTCTGCTCAGTCCCTCCTGCTGACTAGCTCCAACTCTTATACTTCTTCTAATATTATTTTCTATTCTTGCAGCTGAACGTGCACTGGACTTCTAGGACCACAAAGAATCCCACCAAAGTAATTTCCGTGAATAAATGCTGCTTCTACAGTTTACTCGGGAGCAGTGCATTCATTCATCACTCAAAAGCTGAAATTTTGAATACATAAGAACAATTTAATCTTCTCTGTCCCATGACTAGCCTAACATAGTTCTTCAAAAAAAGGTTGGAATAAAAAAGACTGAAAACAACTGCCATCTGATGAAATGAGAGGATTATTCTATTTATCATCATAAGGATTTTTTTCCTTTTTTAAAATCAGTCTCTTAACGTGGGACATGGTTTTATTCCTCTGAAAATTTCTGGGAGTCAAGACATTGTTAAAGTGTCTTAGAAAGAAATGCATACCAAAAAACAGGGAAAAA
>BJBW01000352.1:33116-72704 GCA_004320125.1 Scolopax mira | reverse complement strand
TGTGTTTTCTTTTTGGAATAGAAAGGCAAATCAGATTATTTTAGATAATACTTTGAAACCAAGGAAAACTTGCATTATTGTATTAAAACCTGGAATGGAATGGCCCTAAAGAACCATTTGAAATTCTTTGTAGCCATTGGTTTTCAGTCTGCACTCTTTCTTTCCAGGGATCTATGGACTATTTATTGAAGGAATCCATAAAAAAAGTAATTATGAAAAACTAAGTACTGAAAGCACAATATATTTCTTTTTATGGGCATTCAAAAACTCTCAGAGGCTGAAATCCATTTATATTATTGTCTTCCCTCAGATGAAATAACACTTTTGCAAAAATAAGCTTAAGAATTTATGAATAAAATTTAAAATATGCAGATTCCTTCCTCTCAAAAGGAAACCAAGGGTTTACTTCATAACCAAGAGGTTATGAATGGTTTGAAGACTGACAGTGCAATACAGAGTCCTCCAAAGCTTCCATTTGTGTGCAAGGAAATATAAACCAGGCCTTGTTTCAGCACTGGAAGGTGATGCTTTCCTGCTACGAAACAAGGAAGTGACTTGAATGAAATGATTGTTAAGGTCCAACACAAAGGTCTAGGCAATAACAGCTCTAAAGAGACATTATACAGAGAAGAGGGAAATGCTGCCTATATATGTGAATTCAGCTAGAATTTGTCTGCCTGTCATATTTTAATCTTTGATACTTGTGGATATTAGAAGTAAATGAATCAACACCCTAAATTTACCTCCACAGAATGTACACATTTTCTATTGCTCAGACACTGCAGTGAAATAAAGAAATTACCAGGATTAAAGTTATCATCTGCGCTCATTTAAGCTCAGAGATACATCCCTCTCCTACATAACGGTACAAACAATTTTTTTGCAGTATGACAGGAAATGTAGTGTTAGATGAGTTGGTTCTCATCCTGCTGTAGTGTACAAGTGTATACCTACTGCACATTTTTCTAATTCTTTCTTCTTAGAAAGCCTCATGTTTTCTTCACCTAAAACATAACTCACTGAATTACATGGCTACTATGGGTTTACTTGAATAGGTCCACTGGAAACACCGCAACTATTTCTCCATGTAAACCTGACCATATAAGTTTCCTGGCAGAGTCAAGGCTAATGAGTTACATATTTAGAAGGTGTACCAGTCACTTGGGCTTTTCTGCTTTCATTTTTTAATGAGGTAGCATTCTATCTTTATACCTTCATTTCCATCCTATGAATTAATCATGAAGTGTTATCAATACGAGTGCTCTCAATGTTTTCTAGTTTAGATATAATTTCAATATCAACCATTACATTCAGTCATCAAGAAATTATTTCTGCATCACAGCTATATTCCACCTACAAAAATGGGCAAGAACTCTAGTGAAGACAACTGCAGAAGTTACATATTGCATAGCAAGACATAATATGAATTGTTTTGATGCTCTGCTGCTCATAAAGCAAATAAGAATCAGACACCGAGCATTGTAATGATGTCTTGTGACTTGCTGATGTCACAAATGTGTTTAATTTTGACAAGGCGTGCATCTTGGTCTTGTGTTACTGGCATTATGTTACACTTTTTTCTCCAGTGTTCTAGTAACTTACAGAGTTACTGCAGTTTGTGCAGTATTCTAGTAATATAACCTTCCTACAGGTGCTGAGTAGGAAGATCATGGAGGGGTAAGCAACAGATCACTTTCTGTGGAAGCACAAAGAACTGTGTGTCTGTCTGACAGTCGTGGAGCCTTGGGATTAGATTGTTTCCAGAAGCAACCAGGTATTTTAGTCTCAGTAGTGCCTACTAAATATCAGTATTTCAGGTGCTAACTCTGTGACCCAAATACAGTGAACTCAACACCTCTTCCAAAAGCAGGAAATACTGTTTTTCAGCAGTTTTTATTGTTAGCCGTATCAGTCACAAAGTCCTTTTTATTCTGCACCTAAAGAATATCCCTCAAAAACTACAGGAAAACTAAAACAGGCACTATTTGGTTAAAGGAAAAGGAAGCATATTCTTTTTTTCACAGTTAGATGCCTAATACAAATTGAAAGGAAATTCTGAAAATAAATTAAAGAGAACGAATTTTTAAGGGATATCATTTTTTGCCTAGATGGTTATTCAAATCAGGCTCCGTTGCCTAATGATTACGTTTGCATATTTGTACTTACACTATCACATGCACGAACTATGCTTAGAGAATTTACCACAACAATTCACTGCCTCCTGTTTCACATTATTTGTCAGAAAAGGTGACAGTCAAGCTCAATGCAGTAGAGTTTCTTTCTACTCTGTTCTCTTGTACAAAGGGATAAACTGCTCAGTGCATCCCTTCAAACACTGAGAAGTAAGCATGTCATCTACCAACAGTTATGTACAACTGACACAAATACTAGAGGCTTTTAAGATAATAAAGAGATGACTATCTTAGAAAGGGGATGTTTTTTGAAGTGACAAACTTATGCAATGAAACGACCTGGAAGTCATGGAGCATCATTTGAAAGGGTAGCTTCTACACAGACCCTAACTTACTTGTTGGATCTACTCCTGTACCCAACAGTTCAGAAAATATGGTTTAATGGTAAGACAAAATTGGTCCAGAAGGATAGGAGTCTCTATCTGCATCTGAACTGAAGCTGGCAAAGACAGTTGCATCTTTTTACATTCTGGTCTTGGTATCTCTAGTACAGCTATACTTAATTTACATGGTCACTGTGAACCTTGGTGAGTACAAGGCACTTGGATGTCCTTGGATGAAAGACATCATATAAATGTTATTCAACAGCACTTGAATTACTGGTAACTCAGTATTCACAAATCACACTATAAAGACTTTGTTGCTGTCAGTTCCGATTAATCTGCTAAAAAAATAATAGTTCAGATAAGCAGAGAGAGGAAAAAAGTAAAAACATTAAAGAAAAACTTGATTTCTAAAACTAAGCACTGCATCTTTTATTACAGAACTTATGGATGGAAATACTATATAACTTTATTAACAGATAATTACTGAAGATAGATATCAACTGTGAAATTTATTCCTGTTGAATATCTTTTATAATCATAAAAAGTACCCTTACTGGTCCTACTAACTGCCTCCTTGAAGCAGTATCCGCAAAGAGATAGAAGAATGAGCTGTCAATGGAAGCAGAATAACTATATACAGTATTTGGACTCATTCTTTTCATTTTAGGAAAGATAGATGAGAAAATTAGCAATGTACTCTATCTGAATCTATGCCAAAAAAAGCGCAATCCGTCTAGCACAACTCATCCAAAAATTACAGCTGGAAACTAAAACCCGAGGACGAGATTAAGTAATAACTGTGTGTATCAGTGTCACAGTGAGGTAGTATCATCTCAGTTTCAGGCATAAGAAATATTTCTTATCTTTGTACAGACTACCTTGTCAACAGTGTCACAGCCAGATGAGGATTTCACACCCTTTGATTTCGCTTTTAGCATAGAATGAACATACTTACGTAGAACTTTATTACAAATATGGTCAGAGAAGAATGGAAAGATTTTAATCTCATAGTTGTTTCTTTTACCATACTATTCCTGTTGAAGAGAGCAGAACTAACACATCAGAAGGCTCAAAGTGACTAGAAGGGAAAAGAGAGAGACTCCTGCTTTCCATTCATAAATGAAAGAGAAAACTCTGCTCTCCCTTCAGAAATGCTTTGTGCTTAAAGTAGTGTAAATAGCATAAATTAATATCATTTAGTATTCATTAAGACTGGTTAATAGGATATGTTATACATAAATTATGATCAAAAAGTTAGATGAGCTTCAAGAGGTTAGCCACCTACATGTCAGAAAGATTTGTGCTTTACACTTTGAAATTTTGAAGATAAAAACCATTAGATTATGGATTGCTAACTATAAAATGGAGGGGCGAAGCACTCTAAGTCACCAGCATAGTTGTTCATTCGTTGAGTTTTTACTCTTCCTTAGTAGCTTCGTTCTGTAGAGATGTATAAATGGTAGGTGCTAACAGTAGTGGATTCTGCAAGTTCCATCCTAAGCCTATGGTAAGACAAGAGCAGTCGTGTATCAAAATTTCTTCTTTCCCCCATTTCCATAGTCTCTGAAGGAATAAAATCCAGGCAACAGACCAGAAAGACTGCAAAGACTGGAAAACTAAGATTGCAGACAAACATCTACCACACAGTTTGGATGGTGCCTGTATTCAGTGCACGAAGGTTGCAAAAGGCACAAACAAAAATCTTGGACCCATTGCTTAAGTATTATCCACACACTTCACGTGGGTCCCATTGCCTGGAGTAGTTCTGAATTTCTTGTTAAATAAGCTCCCTGCTGAAGCGTATGAGAGTTAGAGTGGGAGAACTGTGTTCAAATAACTGCTGGAATGCTAGAATTAACAGGCTCATACATGCTCTGCTCCTAAACCTATCTCAACAAGGCCACACAGTAAGGAATATGTGCTGAATGTATAAAATACAGAAAGGCCAAGAAAAGAAGAGAGATGAGCATCCTCTGGCTCTGCACACATCAGGCTGAAGGGATGCATGTTTTTTTCCTGAACATGCTTTGCAATTATCACTAAATAGGTTAATGCAATCATTCATGGTTCAGAGTATTAATTTCCATGAACTGAAAGTCAGCAGTTCACCCTGACTTCTGACTCCATCTGATGAATTACCTTGTCTGCAGTGCTTGATCTATATATAAACACAACATCTGTTGGAATGCTAGGTCTGGAGGTCTGGCTGAATAAATCACTCTCCACAAATTCCCAAAGCTACTAAGGCTCTATCTACTGCTTCTATCCTTTCCCCTCTCCTGCCAAGCATATATCCATCCTCTTTTCCATCTCGATGAAATAATTTTATTATTGTTGTTTTCTCCTTTTCAGTTTGTTAAAGGCATACCTTCAATCAGGTCAGCCGAGAGGGCTATTGGTGGTGTTGAGAGCTATTGCTCTGTATTCTAAAGCGTAGAAAGTTTGGTTACTGCTTCCTCAAAAAGATTAGTAATGTTGCTTTCTGTCATCCATGCTTGGGAAGAGCACTAATTAATTAAAAAAAAAGAGTGTGTGTATAAGTTTGCAATTTTTGCTCAGTTCTTTGGCAGCGGTAAAGAAAATAAAAACAGATTTGGCAGGCTCTCCTTGTCTGCTTAGTCTTTGCCTTCTGATATCTCCTTTTTCCAGTACTCCTCTTTACAGATTAAATAGGAAAACTCTTACAATTTGAGAAGACAGCTATTGGGTTTCCACAGGAATTGCAGTTTGTCTCTTGCAAGCTCACATTTTCCTCAGTAAGAAGTGGAACTTAATCAGATTAAATGTCTGTGTTCATAGTGTTGCAACCAGAAAGTGCTTGATCCCAAATGTCAACTTTCATCACAGGCACTGCAGCAACTTATTTTCACAGAAATATTCCTGTTTCAAGATCATAATTAAAATCCCAGGTCTGCCACAAACAGCAAAAGAAATTTTATGAAATAATAATCTTTGGTATTAAAAAAAAAAAAGAAAAAAGATCAGTTCTAAAATTAGCATCAGATTTATGTATGGTTTTAATATTAACCTGAAAATTTGACAAGAACAACATCCATACAGATGCAAAAATAACATCAGATGGTCATTTTTACAATCTATCATAAACCAGAGACACCCTTCGATGAGGTATAAGGTCAGTTAAAGATTCAGAGGTTGAGGGGTGGGGGGGGGTTTAGGCAGCCATTTAGTCTTTTGGTCTTTGCTGCTTTGTTGAACAAGCAGCGTCTTAAAGTGCAGCCCAGCTACCCAGCTTCTATAAGTTCATTCCTTCTTTTTCTTTTTGAAAGAACAGAAAATACGACATTTTTAAAAGACTGGTGAATAATCAATGTAACTACAAAGTTACAACTTACTATCCCTTTGTACATATTTAACCATTTATTGATTTTGAAATATGGAAGAGAAGTCAAAATTATCCTCACTGTTGAACCATGTCATGTGATATTTCTCCTGATTTTTTGTGATGTGATTTATAATTTTCCCCTCTCGCCAGGCCAACTCCTTCTTCAGAAACATGGTCCTCTCTCTCATCTAACTTCTATATCCACTTGTGCCGATCCGAAAATGAGATAGATTAATTCTGCATATGAATTAATACACTAGAATTCTCCCAGGATCAGCAAGCTACAGATGCACACTGCAGCACAGAAAGTGTAGGCAGAGAAGAGCTGAAAAGAAGTATTAGCAAAGAAATCATGGTAGTGGGTAATACGGGATTCAGAATCCCAGTACCACCTTCTTGGGTTGACCACGTGTTCTTACACAACAGGTAGAAGGCTGTATTTCCTCATTAAACATTTTGAGGAAGGTAAGTGAAAGGAACTTGAAAACTTCCAAGTTCCACTACATCAAAAAACCTTTGTACATGCATACTAACAAACACATTTAAAATAAGATTTGTCCATGGAACATTCATTGCACACAACCTGGTTTTCAGCCAACCTGTCTTGTGGGGCAAAATATTTATAATTAAGCTGGCTTGGACATTCCTGAGAAAGTAAAAAAATATGAAAATCAGTTGAAAATTCAAGCTTACTTTTTAATATTTTTCTCCAATTTTTTCCTTACTTTCATTAATAGGTTCAAAATGTAAACTTCAAATACTGAAAAATGTTAAAAAAATTGCAAGACTACCCAAGTTTCTATCAAAGAACTCATTTGATTGTTAGGAATTTTAAATTGCATGCACATTTTTCTCTCTTTACTGTGGAACCTAGTATGTAACTTTGACATACACTCCACAGACCTATTCTAACTGTTAAACTTAAAAAAAGCTAACGAGGGAAGAACTATTTATAGCTTAGCCTTTGGCAGCAGGAATTCTAGACAAAAAAGAAAGAAAGAAATCCCTGAAGCCAAAAGGGATAAAAAAAGAAAGTGAAGATCTTTTTTTTCTATTAAAGTACTGGCACTTATGTTCCTACTGGTTGCCTTTGCCATTTTAACTCAGCTCTTGCACTTTACATTGAGGGCCTTTGATGCACTTTACCAACCATAATGAATACGTCTTAATATTTCTGTGAAGCAGTAAGATAGTGTACTCAAAATTAGGATGAGAAAATGCAACAAATACACAGAAAGGATTTATGACCCACTTGTCAAAAATATTGAGCCACTGAATCAGACTGCATGTAACTTTTAAATCACCTAAAAGCAAGTGGTTAGACGGGCTCAGTGACCCTAATTAGATATAGAAGAAAGACCCCCCCAGGAAGCCACAATGCTGTCTATTCTAGTAGCCACTGCTATAATGAAGGGGGATATTACCCCACTTAAGATGATAATTCCATGTGCTTACCTTCTTGAAAACATCTTTTTCATACAATATATTATATAATATTGTAATTCTAGCTATTGTAATTCAGTACTTATGGAACACAGACTCAAGAGGAAAAAAATTTAGCAGTTATTCCTGTGGTGCTCATATGGCAGTATATCCACCTATGAGGTTGGAAAAAAAATGCAAAAGAATCAAAGCTATTTCTGCATTTATTTACCTCTTTTCTATTCATTATAGGTTTTAGAGGCATTGTGTGGCATGACAAGGTGGAATTGCAAAATGAAGTGTAACTAAACTCTGCTTTCTCTCCACCAATTGAATGATACAAATGGAGCATATGCCCTGGTCCCTGTATTTTAAGAACTTGGGGACATGCTGTTACTTATGTATTATATATACACTTATGTATATATTATATTTGTTATGTATTATATGCTGTAATGAGCCACAGACACTGAAAATTCTCTATGCATGAAAATAAGTGATTTCTTTCTCCACTGGTGATTGTTTAATTGAAAGTTGATGTACTGGGTTTGTATGGGAGAAGATGCCAGAAGCTTCCTCTATGTCCAATAGAGCCAATGTCAGCAGGCTTCAAGAAAGACCCATTGCTTAATGGTCTTAGAAGGGGAAAAAAGTTGCTGTACAACAGTGATTGCATCCAGAGAGAGGAGTGAGAGTATGTGACAGAAAAAACTCTGCAGACACCAAGGTCAGTGAAGAAGGAGGTGGAGGTGCTACAGGTGCTGGAGCAGAGATTTCCCTGCAGTCCCTGGTGAAGACCGTGGTGAGGCAGGCTGTCCCACTGCAGCCCACGGAGGTCCTTGGTAGAGCAGATATCCTCCTGCAACCCATGGAGGAAGGACCCTACACTGGAGCAGGTAGATGTACCCAAAGGAGGCTGTGACCCTGAGGGAAACCTGTGCTGGAGCAGGTTCCTGGACAGAGGAACCCACGCTGGAGCAGGTTTGCTGGCAAGACTTGTGGCCCTGTGGGGGACACACACTGGAGCAGTCTTTTTCTGAAGGACAGCACCCTATGGAAAGGATCCACATTGGAGCAGTTCGTGAAGGCCTATCTCACATGGGAGGGACTTTTGCAGAGGAACAGTGTGAGGAGTCCTCCCCTGAGGAGGAAGGAAGAGCAGAGAGAAGGTGTGATGAACTGACCACATGCCCCATTCCAGGCCACTTCTGGTGAAAAGATGGAGAATTCAGGAGTAAAGCTGAGCTTGGGAAGAAGGATGGGGTGGGAGGAAGGTCTGTTAAGATTCAGGTTTATTTCTCATTACCCTTCGCTGATTTGATTGGTAATAAATTAGATTAATTTCCCCAAGTCAAGTCCGTTTTGCCCATGACAGTAATTGGCAAGTAATTGGTAATCTCTCCCTGTCCTTATCTCAACTGACAAATCTATCATTACATTTTCTCTCCCCTGTTCATCTGAGGAAAAGGAGTGACAGAGGAGCTTTGGTGTGCCCCTGACACCCAGATGAACAGAAATAAAATATAGTAAAATTCAGTTCTGACAGTCTATATTAATTCAGTTTCTCCTTTGTGTTCCAAAAAGACAGTGTGTTTATCACTGCAAAGATTATAACAGGGTAGATAGTAATCCCTGCTGGACAGCCTGGTTCTAAAATAGCAAAGCACCTCTTTATTTCATGCTACTTATGCTGGACTGATTTAGCCTATTCATGGGCTTATGCGCTAAATTTAATCCTCAGAATTCTCAAAACAAACAGTCCATAATAATCACATGCAATGCTGATTTTTTTTTCAAGTGCAACCGAAGAGATTATTTTAACCCTAACACTATTCCCATAACACACTGCAGAAGTCAGACGTGTTCTGATACTAAAAATATCACTCTGAAAACATCAAGCTGTAGTTTCAATAGGATCATCCTGCACATTCCTTCAAAGAAAGATGAGAGAAACAGAATAATATCAAAAGGTGACAAATCCATGTCAAACTGAAGACCTTCTGCGACTGTACAAACTACCATCTCCTGGCAGGGGAAGGTGACAGTGGAGCAGCCAGTAGTTGTGGAGAGAAAGCATTATTGAAGCTCTGCCTTGCCCATATAGAATTTCTAAAGGAAGCCAACAATTTATGCATAGTCCTTAAAACTGCAAAAGCTCTTTCCTTACAGCTCAAGTAATATCTGATTTTTTTTGTTTTGATGGATTCAATCATTCTGGATTTTCTGATTCTCAGATACTTGATCATTTTTCTTCAGATTTTACTCAGTTGCTTTTGAAATAGCCCACCATTTTCTAAGGTCAAAAAGATTGTTCTTACAAATAAGACAGAGGTGAATAAAACAAGAATGATTTGTTCACTGGAATTCAGAGAATGTAGGGACTGTTTCATGCCAGAGGAAGTTTGTTTTTTTTTCTCTACACATTCAAAAGCAGAAGCTGAAGTTGTGTCTTATAGGTAGTAATCCATTCCATAATTTCCTCAATGAAAAGAGATCATTTGACTATGATAAGCAGTTTAAATTGGCTTCAGCAGGCACGCACTTTAACCGCTTGGCAAACAATAAGAATTTAGAGGCATACATAACCTTCCTAAAATTTTTCCTGTATTTCATCAAACCTTGGCTATGTGGCATCTAGATATCGCTAACCGGCTGGTGAGTATACATTAGTCCTCATTGTATTCTTTTGAGAAAAAAATTGTGAAGTGCTCCACAAAATAATAGTATTTTTTCCATTCCTTGCTGTTGCACAGAGCCTCAAGTATTTTAATATCTGAAGCACTGAGGGCTTTTCATTACAACTCTGTAGCCTGCCTCTTACGTGTAATGTTTCAGCTGTACATCCTGGGCACACCAAGGCAGAGCCTTTACACTAATACCCCAAATGCTCTTAACCTCGTGGCCTTGGACTGGTGGATTCTGAAATGCTTTTATGTGTGTTGATTCACGTTTCTTGTGGAAAGTCCTAGTGATGTTTAAATTACTTTTTTCTCCCTCCATCTCCTCACCTTGTAGCTTATACTCTATAACTCAGTAAGATCTTTTCACTGTTCCCTTCACAGCTTTTATTTTTTTAACTGTAGAGCCTTGTAGACAGCAGGTAATAGTCATTTACATAACCAATAATAGTACCCAATAATATACATTTACAAAGATTTACTACCAGATAAAAGCCTTGTTACTTCGTGAACTGGTGGCATTCCTGTCTGCATTTAGAAGTGTCTATTCAGTACAGTATATTTGTGATATCTTATTCACTTTTTAATGCACTTCAAAGGAAAATTTTTGTTATGTAGAATTAACATGTCTTCTCAGTAAGGAGAGAAATTGTTAAAGAGTTTTTAAACTTCGAAATACTGTAAAACAAGAAAGCTATTTTGTATCATTCATAGATTATATCAATCACTGGGTTAGACAGACTGTCATCAGTGGAAAGAATCAGGAGTTACAGACAGGTTTTGGAGAATGAAAGATGAAGGGGGAACACTGGAGGGAGTGGAATAATCCCTGAATGTTTTCTTTTTCCAGCTTTTCTAAAAGTCCCAGATATTTAGAACCGTAGTGATATAGAACCAGTATCACTTCAGCAGTTCTTGAAGTAGCTGTACCCCTGCCTTGTTGCCCTGGCAGACATAGCTTAGCCTACTCTCTGAGAGACAGGTGACTGCTGCCAACAGATATAACTGCCAGTCATAAAATGTATTTGGAAAAAAAAATACATTAGACACAGATGGGAGCTGAAGATCTGTATTTCTGCTGAGGTTCAGATCATGTCTTTCAAAGCAGTCCAAATGGGTTGGGTTTTGTTTTTTCTCTTTAGCATTGGCACACATTTCATTTTTTGTTGTTGCAGATGCTCAGTGCAACTGTTCTGTTATGTGTATAGGTCTTCTGCTTCCAGTCTCAGAATATTCAGGAACATCCATACATTTAAGGATACTCTAAAAATTTAACCAGACTTCCGACCAGCACAGAGTCAAGAAATATGGTGTCTATATTCTCTCTGTGCCTTCACTGTGCCCTTCATGATCTGTAGTGTCAGGTACATTAGGATCTTATATTTCTTAACAGAAAAAAGGGCTATTAAATATATCAAATACACAGTCTCTGACTCAGGAAATCCCTGACTCACAAATCTCAGACATCTGAATGATTACGCAGGGGAAATACATTTGCACAATCCTAGATGGTTCCATTGTTACCTTTGAGTCAACCATGATAGATAGGACGCTGGTAAGTTTTTGCTTGGCTGTTTTTAATTAGCTATACCTCACGGCAATACATTCCTACAGTAGACATTTCTTCATAGTATAAAAACAGAAGGGGGAGGGGGGGGGGGGGGAAATACCATCTGTCCAAAGAATTTACAATTTGAGAAATCAAGACAAAAAGTTGACGCTGTCAGTTAAAACAACTCTCTAACGACCATGGAACGTTAGCAACAAATGTTGGCAAGAGGTTTTCAAGTCTCAAACCAAAATCAAGATCACAATAAAACTCTACTATCTAGTCAACGTTTAAAAAATGACAGAATCCCAGTTTAAGAATGACAGAATCCCAGTAACCCAAGTTTCAGAGATTACCATACTACTCTAATCTGAGAACTGATTTTAAAATGGCATTTTAGAGCGTGGTAGCTCTATTAATGCACTTATGATTCTCAATTCAAATGTGCTTCAACTTTTATTTAAGTTATGATTCTTTGCTCCTTATTTTCCAAATTTGTACAACTGAGAATTGACCTTGGCTATACAGCTGGAAGTTCATTAATATTTCTTTGTCGGTGGAACTGAGGAAATTTACAGCCCAGCTATTCATTCTCTGTACATCTGCCCAAAACCTTCCCTATAAGAGTACTCTAGTCCTTGAAGGAAGGGAGGGCTGCGTCCATCTTTGACAGCCAATGTTTTCCTTCATTTTTTTTTTCCCTCCTCCCCTTCTGGGACTGGTAGTCAATGTGCTAAAATCTCCATAAGAACTACAGTCTGTGTCCATTTTGTGACAGAACCACAATTTGGCTTAGCAAATCTCATATATAATCCTTACACCTGACAGATGACATGCAGTATCAGAAGAATCTCATATATAAGATGATTGGATCACTAGTGGAAATATGGTCAACTAGTGCAAATTCACTAGAAAATCTGAAAGACACATGCATTTGAGGATCTCGTGGATAAAATTATATTATTAAGAGTATTCATTGCTTAATTATAGTGTCTCTGCACTCTTTATATATATAAAGGAGTACATCCATATCCTTCTCAATTTTCTCTCCAACTTAATTGACCCTCTTTATGTTCATATATAGTGCCCATTTTATGATTTATATTACTGGAAAAATAGAATCATAGAATTGTCTCGGTTGGAAGAGACCCTTGGAATCATCTACCCTACTCTACAAAGTCATCCCCTACACCATGTCCCTTAGCACTGTATCTAAACAGCCCTTAAACACAGCCAGGGATGGTGACCTCCCTGGGCAGCCTGTTCCAATGCCCTATCACTCTTTCGGTGTGACCAAAATCACCATCAGAATTTATCTCCTTCATGAATCTTCATTTTTTCCCTTGTCTACCTTTCCAGTGCAAGCAAAGTCCAGATGTGCATCTTTATTATTTACATTTCCAGATATGTTGTCTTTATTTCAGTCTACTCTAGCAGTGAAGTTGTTCAGAACTATTAGATAAAACTACAAGAAAAGTAAGGTCTAAAAATACAAGAAATGCAAATGCTATAGGAAAAAATAATTATATAATTTGTTACAGTTAAAAAAACAAACAACCAAACAAAAAAACCTCAACAGGCAAAACATACTTTTGGGCACAGACTCTGCAGGCCTGTAGAAAGGCTTGTGTGGCCAAAGTCCTCTGTTTTAACAAATCTTCCAACATAACTTAATATAAGATATCATCTGTCTATTCAGATCAGATCTAGAGAAACAAAATGCGTAATACAATGGTTTGAAGACTGCGTGCTTTTGCTCAGAGAAAGATTCCTGAATATACCAAGATTTATCCACAATATTTAACAGCTGTTCCATTAGAGAAAAAGTTACTTGGTTTAATTTAGTTTTGGTTGGGTCTCCTGCTGAATTTGATTTTTTATATGCCTATAAATACACATCAAAGATGGTCACCAACTCTTCTGTCACAATAAGTGTGATATATGACCACTGTTGACAGAATAATTTTGTTTACTTAATGCAATTGTGTAATTTTAAAAGAGCTTCAAGACCATATGGAAAGTAGTGAAAGGGCTATTTAATGAAAAATTGATTTAATTTTTCCATCTCTCCTTTTAAATCTTGCCATCTGAAAAATATCAACATCATAACTAAATCTGTATTGTTTTACCCCACTATTACATCTGCTGAAAGCTTTGCTCTCTAGCATTAATATTTTGTGAGCTGAAGAAAACATCACTAAGCTGGTTGACTCCATGGAAATTTTGCTGATGTTTAAGGTACTCTTTGAAATAAATGCAGGCAATACCTGCAAATGGCCTCATTAGTAAAAGATTAGATTTAAAAAATACAAATTTAGAGAAACTTGCTTTTAAAGAATATATGTTGAACTTTCTGAAATGTGAAAATCCTTCAAATTACAGATATTTAAGAGGCTTCATTTTTCCTTAAAGTTCAGCTTGTTACAAGCCACATCTAAAGAATTCCTTAACACAGAATTGCAGGGTACACCGATGCCTCATTTGGCATTGTACTTAGGCTTGACTCCTCTTCACAGACACACGAATGGCTGTATCTGCATCAACTGCAAGGATGGGTCTGGAGTATAAATCAGTCTCTCTCCCCTTCAGCCCTCTCTTGCACACTGCTGGTGAATGGCATAGTTCTGTGTTGTTCCATCTATGCCAGATCACATTTTATCTACCTCTCAGGCTCTAAACTAAATACGGGTAATGCTCACGCTAAGACATCAAGCATTTATGGGTTTTGCTTTCATTGTTACTGCTTGTGGTTTTTCCCTCCATTGTCCTCTGGTGTGGGGTCAAAGGTAATTTGTCAGGATTTCCAAGTCACACAGCATCTCTCTGTTAGTTATAGTTATAAATCAGTCTCTGCACTTCCTTTCTTCACAAACCTTCTTAGGTTGACAGATCTGTTTGAGTCTCTGGCTACTCTTTGTGGTCTCACCCATATATTTTCAATACGTTTCAATATATTTTAATAATTTCAATAATGCACAATTTAACAGTCTTGCATTACAAATTACCTCACATCATCTGCACTGTCTGGTAATTCAAGTTCCCAATTCCTTTCCTTACAGGATTAAAAATGAGAAACCAAGAAAGACTAGAGGTGAATTCACACTTGAGTAGAGCCTGACCTCTAACAGCATGTGCATGAAGTACACTAACTTAATTGTTACATCATCTTGTTTACTCATTATTCATTTCCAGATTAAAGGTGTCCTGCACGCATGGAAGAAGAAAAGACAAATCTTGTCATACATTTCCTGCTCTGATCCCCATAGTTCTTTGTGTTGCAAGTGGACTTCCACAAATAGTAAAACTTGGGAAGTTAATGCGAGTGCCAATAACAAACTGTGATAAAGTCAGTAAAAGTGAAAGGTGTGCTTGGTCAATTTGACCAAGAGTGATTAAAACACAAAGCATTAATGCCAGAATCACATCTGTCTGGTTCAATAGATCAGCCTTTACCTAATGCAAGCCTAGAGCAAGATTTGTGATTAATTATCTGAATGAGAGTGTTACCAGCATACTCCAAATTACTAAAAGAATTCAATAAAATACATTATTGATGTATTTGAGATGTTGTATCTGTATTTCAGATATCTAAGAGCCAAAAAAAAAAAAAAAAGGTAAAATGTAAGGGTCATTATTCAGCCAGGCATAATTGGCAGAGTTCTACAGATTTCATAGAGTTATACTGATTCATACTTACTGAGAATACAGTATCAGTCCATTATAAAAAAATAATGTTAACCTTAGAGGAAATAATTCCAATCAGTTCTGTGGGATCCAGCCTTGAAGCACATTAAAAATAGCATTTTCTTTGTAAAAGCTACAGTGAATTTATGAAGGAAGTTCTTCCTGACTGACTTGCCCATGTTCTTCCTGACTATTAGAGTACACAAGTGAAATGCAGGATAACATTGTCCATAGTTCTTAGCCATTTGAAAACCTTTTAAAAAAATCCATCATCAGAAGTGATTAGGTAATGTAAGAAGTCACAGAGCTTAAGCAAACAAATTTAAGAGAGACAAAATCAGTCTTATGGTCATCTGTAAATATTAGTTCATTTGATAAAAACAGATCCCAAGGATTAATTTTGATAATTTATCTGCAATATGCAGAAAAATTATTTAGCTGCCTCTACGAAACGGGAAGCAGAGAGGAACAAATAGTGATAATTTCCAAGACTCTGTACATATTTTTAACTTTGCCCATTTATCTCACTTTATTTGTGTCACTAGAAAGCACCTTGGGGTCTGAGCTGTGTCTCTCTCTTAGTCAAGCACAAGACAGCAGCTTCACTCACATTTTGCTTTTCAGATTTTAGACTTCATATAGCTCCTAGCTTCCAAATACTCTAATCTATGAACTCTTTGAATATTCAAATCTAGGAGTATCTTGACAGCCACAGAGTCAAGGGTGTAGAACTGTTCTCCAGATGGGTGATTGAGAGTCAAAATGCCTCTTTAGCTTTTTTTCTTCTTAAACACACATAAACTCTTGTCCCTGTGCTGGGCCCTAAGAGAATATCAATTAAAAGAGCAAGTGCAAATCACGGGTGAATCTAAAAGAGCAAGTGTGCTGAGTAAGGAAAATGAAATGGTTGCATATAAATGGCTGGGACATGAATAAAGCATTTTTATTTTTCCACAAAACCAAATATATTTTTCATTTAACTCGCACTCTCTCTGAAATTGTGCTTTTGAAAGTAATTGTATTAGTGTCATAAGACACATGGCCTGTCAGAGCAATGCACATTCTTCATAACTGGTTTGTCTGCTGAAAGTGATAAAAATAGCACAAGTGTCTTGCCTAAAACCAACAAGCAATGATCAGTAGCTTACAGCATTATGATGAACGGCCCCCAACGTATCTATAATTCCTCTGAAAAATACAATTCCTTCAAATTTCATATCTTAAACTGCATATTTTAAACACAGTTTAGGCCTTTGTAACAAGCATTATGATTACTCACAGTAATAGAGGCAGAAAGAAAATACCACACAGGAAAGTGTCACAGATCTGATAATCTTATTTCGCTTTTCCCATTTCAATGTTTAGGAAGTTCTGTACTAACATACAGGCCTTAGATTTTTACATTCTGCTATCAAAACACCTTCAGGAGGGGGTTAATGCATTGATAGAAAAAGAATATTCCAACCTGCTTAAATATGAGCTCAGGGAATTGTTTCTTTCTATAGTTTCAACCTGCAGCAATGACTAGGCACCACTCCAGTTCCTGAGATTGTAACAGGGGTGTCAGCTTCACCTTAGTTATCTCCAGTGTTATTTATCCAGCACAAATTGGGGGGTTTCTGCATAACACATCCAAGATCAGCCTTTCCTCTCCATCTATGTTGCTTAAGCTGAAACCCAGATCACCATTTTTCATCTTGACCTCTGCAACATCTTATTTTCTCATTTTAACACGTGCCACTTTAGCCATTTTCAATTAATTCACTTTTATATAACAAAATCGTTTTGGATGTGCCACCATGCCACCAAGAGCCTGCTCTCTTTTTCAGTCTATCATAAACGCCTGATCCAAAGAGAAGTTTTATACTGAATGTGCTTTGTAGCTTATAGTACACTGTAGCCTGTGGTCTCAATATGTGCTCTTTGGTGATTTCCTTCTCTGTTCAAGCCAGTTGACATCATCTATCAGTCTAGTTTTCTTTCAAACTCTCTATCTCTCTCACTACCATCCTCTAAATAAGGGACAGATTCATTACAAAAGAAAAAAGCAAAATTACTATTCCTTTTCAAATTAATCTTTTGGTGTCGCCTTTCTGCTGATACCTGTCAAGCCTGAGAATTCCCATCTTCATGATGGGCCTCTGAGAGCCAGGCTTTTGTCCCCAGCCCAAACTGGGTGCCATGCCTACTGCTGAAACTCTACAGGCACACACAGGAGGCTTTTCCAGCATGTATTAAATGGCATTTCCATGCATGCATGTAAGATTCCCTCCCATAGGCACTAAGTACAATGACACAACCGCAGTGCACACATTATATGTGTACATCCTCTATATGGGACTCATCAGGCTTGGCTGCAAAGGCACAGAAACAGGACTCAAGTGTCTTGGCTTGTTTGAAGTGGTTCTCATCAGCTGCTGTGTTACTACAGCTGTTTACGGTGCAAAAGAGAAGTACCCCTCCCCTGCTCTGTTCCACTGCTTTCTTGCATCCGCTTATCATCCTATATTTTCACCCTATGCTTTCTGGGGTAGGAAATGCATTGTGATTTTCAAACCTCAAATCTCCCATTTGCTATATGTTACAAAGTACCACAATCTCAAGGTTTTCCTTCATTATACAGCATAACTAACAGTCTAGAATTTTTTTCTAACTATAATACGTAATCACATAATGTTTTTCACACTTTCTTAATCAAATACACACGTTTTGATGCACAGCTTAGACACTTGCTGCTTTGTAAGTTGGTATTTAGTCATTTGGATGAAAAAGAACCAGAAACATAAATAACGATGTATCCTAGCATTCCCTGCACTTTACAAGCTTTTCAAAACATAAGGAAGAAGTTCTGGGCTTTGTGCCAGCTTAAACAATTGGCATTAAATCTCATGAAGTGAAGAAGCACACATCTTTAGTTTCTGAAGCATTTGGATTGTAGTAACAGCAGAAATAAATAATTTGTTTTAAAAAAAAGCACCAAACAAATTACTCCATGCCCCCCCTGCTTCGCATAGAGTAAATAGCTTCAGTTAGCTGAAGAAAGAAAAAACCTACTGTTCTAGTATGGAGCAAATATTGTTAAAATTTTAATGGTGTTTTTCGATACAAGCAGATTGATAGTGTACAGTCAAGTTATGCCACGTGGATACCATCTGTACACTTAGCAAGATTTCCCCATATTTTTGCTTCCTTTTCTTTGTTCTGAAGTAGGTGCATATGTGGTCCTGTATTGACACAGAAAGGGGAAGAAGGGGCACTTGTGACCTTGCTCTTGAAACAAAAAGGCTGAGAGTCTCAAGGGTACAGAAGGCAATAAGGTGCCATTAATCATCTCCAGGGTATCATCATACTACTTAATTTATCACTTATTGTACTGGATCACGACTGCATTACAAACGAAGTTTTCAGCTGTTTCTGATGGTAACTTTCTGGGGTGGAAGCCACAAGTATTTGAGCAACACAGCAAGATGAACAATAACCCTATCTTACCAACTTTAATGAAGAGAAATGGCTCTACCATATGAATAGGAAACGACATTATCACAAAAACCAAGCTTGTTAGGCTAAGTGCTTGCAGACTAAACAATTTGCCTTGGACTCCAGTCATGTAGCCATTGTAGATCAGACACAGAATTCTCTGGACACAGGGCTGAATTTCATTTCACAAACATTCGGGGATATGGAGTTTAACACTACGTTACTGTGACTTTATCTAATGCTGGTCTGCAACTACGTGATTTATGGATAGTTGCTACAAACACAGAAACATTTTTCTTGGCTTGAAACTAAAGAATTAATTTTCCCACCACAGACCCGAAATGGATATATGTGTCAACCAGATCTCTCCAGGTTATCTTCAATTTCCATAGTTGCTATTTCCAGTAAAACTCTGCAGAAATTTAACATACAGCACCTCTCTTCCTGGCTCAGGTAGGAACACAGCTTTACACCAACACCTTATTTAAATGTAAAGATACATTGGCATTTAAATACTATAATGTGAAATATTGGGGTAGGGTTAAAAGTTGCTAATCAGGACTCTGAAGTCATTCTGCAAGGAACAGTAAGCTCCATTTTGTTGGGTCCTCCCCCTCAAAAAAAACCTAACAGTTAAACTAAATTAAGTTATTGGAATAATTATACAAGAGAAATAAAAAAAAAATCTAGTGAATGGCATAAATCACCAGTCTGTAAAAATTATTTTCAATTCTACTACACCATGCAACTCTTCAAAAAAATTAAGTTTTCCAGTTTTACTTACAGACACTACTGATACCTTGGTGGTATCTTGTAAGATTTATTAATGATTACTTCAACTAGGTTTTCTACATGCTGTCTTTTATAATTTTTACTATTTTTTTTTTAATATACTGAAATGTTCCATCTACTTTTAGTCCACAAATTTTAAATCCTGACTTTTTTTGTTTAATATTTTTCTTTTCCTACTAGTATCACTCATCCTACTTGTATATGTTTCAATTAAGTTATATTCCCATTTTTAAAGCAGCATATAATACCACAAACTTCTGCCCTGCGGACATAAAGGAGATGAATGACAGTGAGTCAAAGTTTTTTCTAGTTGTTGCTTGAAGACCTGGGCCCAGGTTTTGAGCTGATTTCAGTAAGAAAGCCTTGGTAGCTGCCTAGGGGGGAGATACTGACTGGTAACACATCACTTCTATAATAGAACATCTTCAATAACTTGAGTCTTGCATAAAAAGGCAAGATGAAATCTCCTGCTACTACCTCCATTTTGACCCAGTGGCCTCATTCAGAATTTCCTTCCCTGAGTTTTATGTTTTGGATTGGAAACCGAGTGCTGATAGGACTAATAAGCACAAACGGCCTACACCATTAAGACTTTCATAGTACAAATTGTTATACTCTTGAGACCTTTGAGTATTACCAGTTGGTTTCAGGAGGATTGCTGTACACAAGCATAATGCAAGTGTTTTGTAGAATCAGTGATTAATTCACACTAATTAAAATTTGACCCAGATCTGTGGTATCTAGGTCAAATGAAATAATTGCTATCTGAAGGCTATCCATTGACATGTGTAAGCTTATAGTGTCATGGTAGTGACTTGTGGTATGGATGGCTCTGTCATGAGTAGAAGCCGTAGCATATTTGGGGGACCTGGTCAAAGCTCTAGGCAAAACTTTTGAGTAGTTTTGGCATGCTAGACATAGCTGTAATTTAACTCCAGAATGAGAAACAAAGCTCCTGATGGGGAATCACTGCCTATCACAGAGATAAGGCAGCTAAAAGCATTTCCTGGCAGCCTCTGCTCACTGAGGTCCAAATTCAGCAAAACTCCTGCTTTTTCTCAGAAACAAAATCCTCCCACTGTGATAGAATGAAAAGACATGTAAGTACTGAGATATTTTAAGAATATACACAGCTTCACTGATTTCAGCTAGCATACCAACAGATAGGTCTGTCCTCGTTAACTGTGAAAGTAATTTCTAAAGGTAAGTTGTCTTCCTTGAAAAGCTATTTATACATAGGAGTATATATGTCCTTATAGATACGGGTCCAGAGATCATAAATAATGTTTTACACAACTGGTTAACTGTATATTTATCCTCATATCCCAGAACTGACTTTGGACCAGATGACTACAAAATACAGATCAGCTACTGGAGTTTGTATCAATTCTGTGAAATCTCTGTCCAATGTATATATATATTTCTTGTAGGCAAATTCTATTTATTACAATCACTTGGAAAAGGCACATGACAAAAAGTTACAAATACAAAAAAATGTAGGATTTTTTTATTCTTGTCTCATCCTTTCTTATCCTTTGAATTTTTATATACCCTTTTAAAACTTCTATAGTGCTTACTTCAGTTTTAAATAAGATGAGTATACTCAGAAAGCTAAAAAAACACACCTGCAACATGTGACAAGGAAAAGGAAAATGTGCTAATTTGCCTTTATCATCACTGGTCATTATATGACTACCAGGCCAAATCCCTTTTCCCAGATCATCTCACATGAAATGATGACTTCAGTGGAAAGCTGGACACAACCTGCCACCTCTGCCTCAACAAGAATTTGTAAAACTTAGATCTCCCTGGGTTACTTTCCATTTTGACCAAAAAAAAAAGAAAAGAAAAAGGACCACTTCCTAATGGAAAACCAAGTCTTATTCTCATCTATTGAAGCTGAATACCATATGCCAACAGAACAAAATACAATGGGTTGGAAGTGTTGTTGCTGTTAATATTTATGATCAGTTCAGCCTTCTTTTTTCCATTTATAAATGATTTGTTAGAGGATCACAATTTCTCCAGATATATACATTATTAAACATCCCACGGAGTTTTAAGGTCCAGGCAGAATTGATTTCAAGCAGCTCTCTGAGTGTTTTCCTACTGCTGGTATGTCATTCATCATCAAAATTGCATGAAATTGTGCTGTTCCATGAGATGACAACAATTTAAATTAGAAGAAAATGAAAATTAATAGCAGAAGTGATTCCTGATAGACATTAATGTTTGGATTAATAATTCCTAATAAAAAATGTATGAAACTTCATTATCTGCCAAGAAGCTAAGGTTAATTGCAAATTCTTCCACTGGTTCCCATTTTGTACAGACAGTTACTCCCTCTGGATCTTGTCTTTGGGGATTTTGGTTAGAATCTGCATACAGTATCATGGTTATATTGGACAATATGTAAATAGGGCTTTGGGAGTCAGCACTCTTAATCCTTTCTATCTGGTATGATTGTAGATCTGCTACACTCCCCTGTGTATAACTATTTCTGCCAAACAACAACAACAAAACCTAATACATTTGGGGAAACACATTTGGTTTTGTCCTCTAGACTGCAATTACCTGACTGAAATTGAAATACCATTCCTATAGAATGCAAGTATATGCAATACATATAAAAAGGGAGATCTATTTGAAATATTCAAGAAGTTACATAGAGCTTTACGTAATTGAACAATCAACAAATAAAATCAAGCTTGTGATAATGTGAGAGTAAAAGAAATGTTAACCTTTAGATGCTCAACTAAAAATAAAATAAAAAAATATCTATTCTTTTTTCTAGAATACTTCATTGTTCATCTGTCACGTAACTGAGGAACGGTTTTATAATGGACTTGTCTTTATAGAAGTAACTCAGAAATCTGCTCTTCTCTTGAAAGTACTGGCTTTCGGAGCTGCTGACTCCAATAGCAACGTCAGCACCTTTTTGGCTGAATACTGTGTGCCATGTCAAAAATACTCCATTATTTGGAAATTAAATTAATAATACTTCTATATCCCTTAGCAAGTACGTAAAGCACAGATCTGTTATAGCTGCCTTCCAGGCTTGGCTGGCAAATAGCCAAATGACTATTGATTCTTGGTGGAATACAAAAGGATTTATATAGCTCTTTCATGTAAGCTCCCTGTTTTCTTGTATCACTGGCATAGGAACCAAATCATGTGTACTCTTCCATTGCCTAATTAATTCCACGTCACATAAACTGACTCATGAGTACTGAACATTCAGGTTGGACTGTGAAAATTGTGTGTAAATCAAGCTATCAATTCTCAATTGGTTTTGACTCATGATTTTGTCTTACTTTCACCCCATAAATAATATAAAAACTGTCACATTTGTTTATTAAGAGATGTCACTTTTCCCCTTTATTTTCATTTGAAGTTCTACCCAATCTACTTACATATCAACAATTTTTTTTCAAAAATTATGAACTTTGCTAGTTTATACTAGTACCAGAAACATTTTTTCCTTCATTGTTATGATAAAATGCAGAAGTTTTTATGACAAAGAGCAAGTAAATTCCACTAAGAAGATTCCTCTATACCATTCCCTACTGGGGATTTCTTCCACTAGCAAGTCAGGTATTAAACTATACTGCAAAAATCTGCTAAAACTTGTGGGCCCTCCTGAAAATTTTCACTGAGCCTATTTAGTAAGTGCCTCTGTAACACAGAAAAGACCTGCAGTGGCTTCTGAAACTTACCTTAAAAACATTCAAAGTATAAGCTATTTCAACAAAATCTTTACTACTTTTTAAAAGCCACTTATTACAATAGAACACTTAAAGGAGAAAATAATACATACTAACCTACAGCTTGTAAAATGTAAAAAGTTCCCATATTCAATAAAATACAAGATTGTTTCCTTTTGAAAAATATAGCTAAGGAAACAAAAGTTTGAAATAACTCTTTAAACTGGGCGCCGCGTTTTCAGAGCTTTGAATGAATTCGTTTGCCAGGTTCCTGCTGAGCAACTGACTTCAACTTGCTCTTCACAGGAGGTTTCTGACCCTGCCCACAACTATTCCCTCACCACAGGAATCATGGAGGAGCTGCCTTAAAGAGGCATAATATTTAAAATCAGTTCAATGGTAATCAATGCACTGCAGTTTCTGCACCCACAGAACTTAAAATACTAAATTATAGTTTTTATTAACTATACACTGAGGAAATATATTTTATGGCAGATTTAGGAACCATTGTCACCCAATCTGATGTAAAATTGTTACAGGAGGGAAAGCTATTCCAACACCAGCTGGGGAAAAGGAATACGATGTGCCTAAACCCCAACCTAAAGAAAGGAAGCCAAGGTCTAGTGTATGCAAACCTAATTCTGTGTATCTAAGTAATGACAACTAAAACCACAATAAACTGCTACTGGCAGACAAGATATCCCTGTTCTCTGCCAATTTGCCTATACTGATCTCACAGAAAACTGGTTTCTGATGGGGAGAATCACCTCGTGAGACAAATCTACTGAATCTACAAATCTACAAATTCAGCTGATCCTCAGGTGTTAAAATAGTCCTGTGGATTTACTGCCAATTATCGACATTAACAACTTTTCTAACATGCACTTGCAGACTCAGGGAATACACTGGGGTATTGACTTTCTCCCATAGCAGTACAAGTAGAACAGGAATATGTGCAATTGAAACTCAGTGTTATTTGCAGCCCAGGACACGGTTGTAAACTGCAAGAAAGGCATTTTAGACGGTTACGTGAGATTCTGAATTGCAGCACCATTCTCATTACACGTACATGAAGACTGGAGCACACTGCTGGGTGCAAGAACCTCCCAAGCCCCTAAACTTGGCCTCAGAATCAAGGATGCACAAGAATGGTCAAAAGTCAACTCCCTTCCCACACCCTCAGCCCCCTGCACTGAACAAAGCTTAGCTAGATCTATCTAGCAACCCATGGACTCCATCTTTCTGGCATTATTATTCAGGAATAATAATGGACAGGAGGTACCTGTATCCATTTAAAGGAGATATCAGAGACATGGATACTTCTGAATCATGTCCAATATTCAGTGTGAAATTAAACCAGAAGATCTAGTTCCAATCACCGTGACCTTCAGCTATAGCTGTGATAGTCTAAGCACGCAAGCAGGACAATGCTTATAAAAAGTTATTTCCACATGTAAGTTTTGCCTTAAAAAGTCACCATTCATTCCAGAACAACAGCTCTGCAAGCTCACTGCTTTTCACTCGTATTCACATTATTCAATGTCAGACTTTAAAAACTAATTTTCACTTTTGTGGAACTTCTAGAAATCACAGTTGTTATAACGAACAACTGGGAAATAACAAAATAGTTTAATACGTTGTGCTAACAGAGCTGAAAATGGAAGGGTACAACCAGCACAAAATCCTTGAGTGTGATTCCAAAGAGCATTACTGCCTCCTCATTATGCACTTGCCTACTTGAGCACCAGTTATGCCTCCAGCCACACAATAAGTTTAGGGGGGATCTTACAGATTGGCTACCTACTCTTTCACAACACTTTGGAGATAGACCTAGAAAAAAAAAAATTGTTGACTAATAGTCACACACATGATGAATGTAAAACATACACAAGGGTTTTTTTGTGGTTTTGGGAATTTGTTTGTTTGTTTGGGTTTTTTTTTATTACTGAGTAAAACTGAACAGTGTATTACTGCTCTGAGTCTGAGTGAGGATCTAAGCCAATTAAAACATCATACTACAGTTCCTTACCTGACTGTTTAGAATAAAAACACATCTTTTTCCCCTGCTGGAAATGTTCTTTGTTTTCAGCTCATTTATTGGGACAGACAGATAGCCTGTAGCCTGCAGATACCTCCGTAGCCTGCCAAAGCTACAGAAACCAGAATGAAGGTCCCTAACAACCATCAAAGGTACTCTAAAGGGACTCTAAATTGTCAGCCACTAGATCAATTTTAGAATAAGAGTTTGTACTCTCATTCTAACCAGACAATGATTTATTGATGCCTTCAAAAGTATGACATGTTATGGGAGGAGTACCTCAAATTTTAAAAAAAATAAATAAAAAGCAGAAGTCATGATGGATAGAAGAGTTAAAGATCCCCGAGTACATCTTGCAAAACACTTCAAAGGGTAAGGAAAATACCAGCTCAACAAAATGTAGATGCAACATGGAAGAAAATCAGGCTGTCAGGCCAGTTTACCATGAAGGCCAGGATGAAAACTTGTAGGGAATAGAGGATAAAATACCTGATTAATATAATATATGAAAGAACAGAGAAGTAAATAAGTGTTTTCAAGTAACTCCAATACTAAGCTGAGCTGTGCCACGAATAAATGAAGATCATCTGGTTGTCCAATACTGTGTGACGACCAAAACTTCAAGATTCAGAAAGATTCAGAAGATTTCAGAAGATTCAGAAAGAGAGACAAAACTAACTTTCTTGTGCAAAGAAAGCAAAGAAAAACACATATTTTACAGAAGAGAGATTGGGCAATTAATATATTCCATCAAGTTTTCTGCTGACATTCTTGTGATGTGCATAAAGATAAATGTCAGAGCAAGATACAAGCTGTTATGAAGTATTAAAAACTGTCCAATGTGCCTGCAGAGAAAAGAAGGGTAAGAATAAAAAAAAAAATAGTGCACGGTCTTATTTTCCCTTACTGTTGTAAAATTCAGGTGTCAATAGCTATAATTTTAATTCTTCTGTACAATGCTTAATATAAGTGGGCATCTCTGTTTACTCTCGTCACCTGAAGTCCTCATCCTTTCCATGTTCCTGCAAAATTACTACTAGCTTTCCACAATGCACCATATACCTTACCATTTGCACAGGCAGCCTCCTTTAGTACAGCACCAGATATAACCTGCTCACTATTTGAAACTCATGTTTTCACAGCTCCTAAGTATCTTTTCACACTCCTCGTTTTTCAGTCTTAATCACTGTAATGTAACTTTGCTAGAGTTAAGGGACCAAAGAACTGGTCTCGTTAACCACTTCTGGTTTCCCCTTTTCCCAAAGACACATGCCCTAATTAAATACTTGTCTTAGCTATTCTCAAGACAAAAGAGCAGTCCAGGCAGGGAGCGGAAATTAAACAAGGTGAAATCTGAAAAAATTATTGCCATCCTAAGCCAGACACACAAAAAGCAAGTGTAAAGATTTTCTGGTCCTTCTTCAGTATCTTCAGTATTTTGTACAAACTATCTTCAGTATTTTGTACAAACTATCTTTATACCCTGTCTTCTGCTTCTCATTATGGTGTCCAGAGAAGTTCAAAGGGATCTTTATGCTGCTGTGAGGTTTCTGAGGATTGGTTCTTCTCAAACAGGGTAATTGTTAAGGAAATGATATCCAATCCTATGCTAACACTTTCTAGCAGTTCAGTACAGGGGTGTAAAAGTCAGGACAGGCATCTGGTCGTTACTACCAAGAAAGTCCCACAGAGTCCTTTAACTTGCCTGCAGATCCATTTGAGCATTTGAATAGGAAATCAATAGATTTGGGTGAAGATATGCAGGGAAGATAAAGCCCTCTCTGAACTGCAATCCTATAGTCTCACTGAATGCACGTACTGCCAGAGGTTAACACCAATTCTTGCCTAGAGCATAGCAGTTTTGGTTAAATAGTCAATACTACAAAATAGGAAAGAAGAACCAGCTCCCATATATACTCCTTAACTATTCTAAACCAAATAGTTTTTCCTCCTGAACATTAAGTTTTCCTCCAGTTTAAGTCAGAGTGCTTGTGCTACTGGGTGACTATGTGGAAATGCGAATCAGGAAATACAGGTAGTCACTCCTTCCCTGATCAAAAAAAAAAAAAAAAAAGCCAAATTTGACACAGGAGCATTTTTCCATCCACAGATAACACATTTATGTCAGCTGAAACCAGAATCCTAAAAGAACATCACAAATATGAGAAGTTACTGTTACTTTGTTCAATTTGGGGCAAGAGCTCTCTGGCAGTGACCTGGACCCCTTAGGCTTATATGCTGGCAGTGAATATGGTTGTGAGATGGTTTGGGGTTTTATTATTACTACTACTACTATTACTAATTACTAATTTGTATTATTATTATGATATATATATCATTATATATTAATAATATACTATTTTTATGTATCACATTATTATTTTCCAATTGAAAGATGTAAACTGCAAGAAGGAGGGGCAAGAGGAGGAGAAAGAAGCAGCAAATCATTGCTCTAACTTTCTCCATTTTCACAGAAAAGCATTTAAACTTCTCTGCCAGAAGAAAGATGCGTTAATATTTCAGCTTCAGGCTTCCAAGAGTGTCATATAAATTGTTGCAGGAAGGTAAAATAATCCCATATACTCCTACCACATGTTCATTACATCTCCTGAAATATCTTGTGAATAATGCAACACACAGAGTTATAATCTGGAGAAGGCTGGTATTCTTAGAAGCATTTTCAAGGTTATAAAGCAATGCTAAGAATGGCACATAATGTAGACTGTAAAGTTTTAACTATTTTTTTCTCATTTTTCTTAAGAAAATGGAACCAGTAGGAGAAAAGAGGAAAAACCATCAAGAACCATCTAAACATGACAGCAATATTTATTTAATCCATCCTAGCAGGAGCCTCTGTCAGCCATGAATTGTTCATAAATCATGATTACTTATTTTTAAGATGGTTATAAAAGTTGATCATCATTTTTGCTCAAAACTCAGCGCATTAATTCTTTTGGCCTGGTGCTTAGATAACTTTATCAAATGTCCAGCACACCTTTTGCCCACTCTAATACAGTCTCCAAAACAACTCTCAGATGCTTTTCTTCATTCATTGACAACAAAGATCTCTTGGACGGTTCTAACAGGCTCAGCAGGAAAGTGGTTGTACCAAACCTAACTTTTGCATTAAAATTTTCCTGCTTTATTTTTCCTACTAGCTGTGATTCAAAAATTTTCAGCTGAATAAACATCCTTGAACATCTGCAAGTTCACAAGTGAGTGATCTTTACCCACACAGACAGTAGTAAAGTGCTAGTTTCAGGAACCAGAAGGTTAAGCATTCACTTTCTTTTGAGGCATGACAGCTATTTTGACATTACAGGACCAGCACAGCACTAAGTGTTAGACTTATTTTATTATCAGTTTGTCTTATATAGCAGGAGACAGCAGGATTGATTATGCCACCACATAAATATTTTCAGAAGCAAAGAAGCAGGGGGAAAGTTTTTATTAAAACTGCTGTGGAATACCAAAGACCAACACTCAAAAGAATCCAACTATGTCTTTTATTTTCCTTGAAATTGCTCCTTGAGGAGTGCACCAAGAGTTTCAATTACTGGATGTTTTCCCTACATCTTCGATTATACACAGACTTTCAATGTCAGTTTAATTACAAATCTATGATGGTGTGCAATTTGTGAAGTGATTTTCAGTGTCCAAAACCTGCTGTGCAGCTAAAATAAATTAGCTGCACAGAGAAGTTTTATTGGCACCGTGCAGATTGAGTAATCTAATAGCTATCCACCTCAACGAAAAATGCCTATGGACCTTAGAATCATACTATAAATAAGTTACATTCTCTTTGTATTTTAATACAGTTTGTTAACCTCTGCTCATTTCTTAATATATATTACTGCCTAATGAATGATTCAGAATCAAAACTCAGTAGCCCTTTAACTTTTTACTATGTAACGTAATTGTTTCTTAATTCATTTGTTAAATGCAAAGACTCCATTTTACTATAATTTTTAATGTATGAAGGCAAAGAGATAAGCAAGGGAGATACTGTACAGATTTACAGTCAATTAAAGCAAGTAGTTCATCTGAATACCTTCTCTTTATAAATTGTATCCTTAGGTGACCTTGCCAGAAGATATGAGTAATATTTGCATGAATTGCCATGAAACTGATATTCATTCCAGTGGGGTTTTCCCCCACAGTATTTAATGAGTACGGCTTGCATATTTTCAGGTCATTGAAAGGTCTTGAAAACAAGACTCCCCAAGAAAATCTACAGTGAAAGCACTTTTTACTACTATCGTTTTAAGAGACACGGATACCTAGTGTCTCTGCATACTGCAGAGTAAGGAGCACTGGTTCCCTGAGTTGCAGTGGCACTCTAGGGGATGCTTTTTTCTACTTTACAAAGATACTGAAACATTATGACTGTAGGTCCTCAAAGGCTGGCAGAAATTGCCTCATATTTGCATTTGAAAATGTCCCTTTGGATGTCACCACTTAAGGCTTAATGAACACAAGGTATTACAGACAGTGCTGAGAAACAATAAGCCTCCTCTCACTGACACACAGGTTTGAACTGTTGTTCCCCACAAAAGCTCAAGCTCAACATAATCTGCGTATGTTGTAGATGTTCATAAAACTATTTCTGCTTTCTGAATACCACTTTTCTCACTCTTCTGTTGGTCATGTCTTTTAAAAGATCAGACAAGACACTAGTATCCTGCTGATAGATAAAGTATACTGTACTATCTCCTATTGAGGCAAGATGCTACACTGATCTTTGTCTCTGTCAGTCCAAAATTCTGCCTGGAAAAGGATAATCAAAAGGATATTTTAAGAGCAGACTTTTCTTCTTTTTTTTTTTTTTCTTTTAGATTAACTAGAGTGTGAAAAACACTAACATTAAGGCCCCAAAGGAAGGCCAAGGGAATTGACTAGCAAGGCAGAGCTGATAAAAATATATATACTGAGGCTGGATACCTTTAGAGTCAAAGTCAGAGGCAGGAAAACAGCCCTAAAGGAAGTTTGATTTGTCTTTGCTTTTATCCTGTGCCTTTTTTTCTGGTAAAATATTAGATATAACCTTATTTGTTTGTATTTTAAATTCCTTTTTTCTCCCAGGTATTGCTTCCCCACTTGCTTATTTTATCTTCTGTTTAAGATAACTGCAGAGAGTTGAAATCAGAATCATGCCCATTTGAGTATTTGTACAGCATCCAGCATGAGCGGTACTGTTGCTGGGCTACGATTTTACGCTAATAATACCATGTGCTTTAGATACTCTATTGCAACCTAATTCCCAACAGAAATTACACAAAGGAACAGATGCATCACACACCTTGTAAGCAGTACATTTGCTGAAATATATATACTTCTGGTCAAAAAAGAAAATATCCAAACTTGCCTGTCTTGTAAGACAAAGAACAAATTAATCACGTTACTGCATTTACTTGTGTCCATTCTTAGCTTTGTACACACAAGAAACTTCCTTGTCTTGTCTGTGAACTTATTATTCCCAACATGTTCCTAAGGAATCATATCTTGTTATTAGACACTTTAGAAGGAAATGGCTGTATCATGTGAGAAGAGGTGTAGATTAAGATCATTATAGGGTGCTTAATCCTAACTTTTATCTTCCCTAATATTCTCAAGCAATTCCTTCAACAGGATGCTTGATAGCCAACACTGGTATTACTGTGGCCCACAGAGGGACATTCTTTTTGAGCTGCAGAGGGACCATAACCCAGCCTATCATCAGGCAAAAATGATGGTGCTCCTTCCTCAGAAATTTACCTACAGGTACAAAGATGAAAAATTCTGGTAATGTCACTGGAGCACATTGATTTTCAGGCAGGAGGGAAGATAAGCAAGGAAGAAATGATAATGATAACAACAAAATAAAATTAACTGCCCATTAGGTTACTTGCTGTCTGTGACTAAGGACATTCTGTGCTGCTTATCACTCGTTTTTGCTGCATTATTTCAGAGACAAGGTTATGTATATAATCACAGTCCATATGTGTGGAGCTTTATCTATCGTATCACACACACTCAAGGCACAATCAGACCAAATAACACTAATAATAAATAAAACAGACAAAAAAAACAAATAAAACAAGCCAGGTACAGTGGGGAGCTGAAAAAAATCTCCTTCCTTACATGAGGTGAAGAACACCTGGTTCAACACAGATGAAATTTAAATACAACTCTAAGAAGGCTACAATTCCATTAAAAATCCCCAAAGAAACCAGGTGCTATATCTGTTGACAGGATTTTCATGTTGTTGCCTGTCTGAGTATTTTTTGGCTCACGAGGAAGGAGGAAGAAATAGCAAAAGAATGGGACTGTTCAAGTAAAATAAAAAGAAAATAGAACATTTTACTAAATTTGTGACATTGGCAGTAATGCAAACAACTTCTGATGAGCACTTTGATTTCACACTGAGTATTAGGCTTTCGTGGTATGCGATGCATCCTCAGAGACCTGTCAAGAAGCTTTAGGAATGAACAAGGCTACAAGTATATGAAACTCTGAATGCATTTGCATGCACAAAAACCATAGGTCTTTACTACAGTCCACGTGTACAAATATGTCCATTATTTAATGACTGCCCCCCTCAAAGTTTTTCAGGAATACTATATCCTCAAACCCTTTAGATACACAGATCTCAGTTATATATGTAAATATTTTTTAAAGATTTATTTCAATAATCAATTATGTCTTATGTTCTCAAATATGAATTTTTCTTCTTAATCACCTTTATGTTTATTAGCCAAAATGCATCTGACTTAGATAAAGGATGTTATCTATTACAGCTTGACTTAACAAGGTCAATCAGTTTTCATTTAACCTCAAGGTTAACAGAGAAAACAGAGTAGTATAGTTTTGCCACACACATTCTAATAAAAATAGGCAAAAAATGATAAAGAGCTTCAAGTTGATATCATTCATTCTTTTTCTTCACTAGACAAGACCAGGCTTCTCAGGACCCTATTTTTTTTTTTCTGTCAAAAGTATTTCAGGACATGCACTAGATTTCACTCTCACTACCTTTTATTCTTTATTGCTTCCCTTTGCAATATCTTATTAATTTAACAAATATGTGGGATACAAATGTTTCTACCTATTAATACTACTAAAAAATTCATGAGGTGGAATGCTTTCTATTTAAGCACTAAAGACAGAAAGCTACCATAGCCAATCTCTACTGCTTTTCAAAGCTTGGTCTCTTGTACAGAGAAAATACTGACAGCCAGAAAGAAGAACATCAAAGTCTAATCTCTCAGTTATGCCCACAAGCAGCTATCGAGAAAGGTTATGTGCTAAAATATTGGCCTTGCATCTTGCTTGATATAAAATCTGTGAGAACACCAATTTCTGACATTTGTATTCCTTAGAGCTTCTAAAGTTTTGCTTCTTGGTTTGATCAGAGCTAACTTAGTCTCAACGAGGCTGACCAACTGAGGTTATATCTCATACTCAAATTGAGTTGGTGTTGTTAAGCAAGATAGAGAATGTGACTGCAGAGAGGGAGTCCTGTGTGTCCATGCCAAAGAAAACACCTGTCTTTGTCTGTGCTTTTGTCAAATACCTGAAGCAAACAAAGATTATCTTTCTGTTTTGTTTCATTTACTTCTTTATAGATTTGGAACACCTTAAAGATTTCTTGCTTCCCAGAACAGCTGTGATTCCATCAGATATCAATAAAAAGAGAGTGCTTTTTTATTACTGCACTTTTTTCACAGAAGGTATATATGTATACATACACATATGTATACACAGAAGGTATATATGTATATATACACATATATATGTGTGTGTAAATACAACCATGTGTGTTTGCATACATACACTTACTTTTTTTTCTTTGTATCTCTTGAACAATGCACGTTTTTAAATTCTTATATTCTTAAAGAACTTCAGGCCTACTTTAATAAGCCTTTTGTTCCTTGTTTTTTAATTGCAAGTCCTTTCTGATCAAAATATCTAATGGTAACTTTTATTTATTTGCAAGGGCTGAGATTTTTAAATAACATGGACCACATCTTCAAATACTTTAAATTGGATGCACAGAAGTCTGCAAAACCAGCCTGATATTTTGTCTTTCCAAAATGGATTGCTTGCAATTGTTAAAATCTATTTCTATCTCACAAAGTCCATGCACACATATTTTAAATTTTTGTTTCTGCAGAGGCTTTTTTGGTTCCTAATCAGTGACTTCATAATCTTCTGATGAGCAGGTGTGCAAACTGTATAACATATTGTACCCTGTAAGCATATCCATTCACTCGATGAAACTATATCTTGCAGCCTGTGTAACTAGAGGGTTGCTATTTTTTAATTTTAAGTGCAGTTAGCAAAGGCTAAGCAGCTGTCTGTGCTTTACAGAACTGTTAGTTTCTGACTAACTAAAGGTATAACATCTAAATTCACAGTTTACTACAATCTACACTGGTTAAGATTAAGATTACATTTCTTTCCATGTTGGATTTAATGTAAAAATTATACTGAAATTAATTATTGGGCACCACGTAATATAGTGTTATAAAGTGTTTAAATAAATCTTTAAAATATAGATTTTTGTCCATAGCATGCATGTTTCTAAATAGCTTGTGGAACAACCAGAACATGAGAATTTCCATGTAATTCTTATAAATCAAGGGAAAAATCAGGCCCTTTGGAGCGCCTTAAAGGGAGGTAAATGGACCAGACTTCCAATTGCAATAGAAGTGTGCTTGCCTAACCAAGAGAAAATTTGCTCCCACTCTCAATTGCAAACTTTCCTGAGCTTTATTTTGTTTTGCTCAGGGATTTCCTAGCACTGCATCAATTTCCAGCCTCCGTGTCCCTCCACTACAGCTGTCCGCTCCATCTTGGAGCATCCCAGCTGTGCGCCAGGAAGTACACAGCAGATGGAGGGAGCAGACAAGGATCATACACAGAGGTTTCAAGTAAGGACACAGGCAAATGATCGCATGTGATTCAGCTAGGAAGTTTGAAGCCACCCCTGTCTCTAAAAAACAGATACTGCACAGCCATGTGCACTACCAAAACCACCTTTAAAGTATTCACTAATCATCTGGAGTTGTCTACCACTCTCTTAGCTGGCCAGTGCTAAAGATAAAAGATAAAAAGCCTCTTAGTTCAAAGTTTGAAGCAGAAGTGTCAGTCAAAAGACCACTTCCCCCACATGAGAATGGCTTCCAAACACCAGGTTTCTTACAGTCAACTTAGGGTTGGAGAGTCTGGCTCCAACTCACCACTCTTCTGACCCCATGTCCACTGACAGCCTTTGCAGCCTCTCATAGCCTGAAGTCCTAACAAATGCTGAAGTACAGGAAAGTACTCTGGCACATGAAACCTCCCAAAATGTCAAGGCAAAACACATTAAAAAGAAGTATTTCAATGACAGCTGTCTGAGTCTAGGGAAACAGTACTTTTACAATACTTTGGACAGTTATTAGAATAGGTTACCTGAAATCTTAACAACTAGAAGTCCTTGGCGGAAAAAGAGTTGGGGGAAAAAGGGGTTTCCTCCTGGTGCTTTCCCTCTTAGGTCATCCCACCTGCGGCCAAAGAAATGTTCATCCAACAACTGGAACAGGACATCTCTGTCATTATCACCCCCAGCTATGCAAATCAGAAAGGTAACCCTTCATCTTACTGTATGTGTTTTTACACATCTGCTTCCCAATGTGTTTATACATTGTGAACACACCATAAGGCATGTATTCTAATAGTTTTGGAGACCTTCTGGCAGATGTTTATAGAGAAGCAAGTAATACAATTTGGCTTTGAAGTGCACAGGGTTCCCAAGCACAGGGTTTAGACAGGAAAAACAAGCAATCTCGCAGCAGAACAGCAGAGGGAAACAGAGAGACAGTTCTAAGAATAGTAGAACTAATACTAGTTCTACTAATAATTGGCAGTGACAAAGAGGTTTGGTGGGTTATGTGAACTAATAAGTTTAAACTCATCACATTTAAACTATAAATAATTGAAAGGTTGAGTACATAGACTTGACAGGCAGAAAGGGAGGTATGCAAATGAGAACTATAATTTATTAAAACCTTTAGCTTACAGCTAAATTTGCATGATTCTCCTTCACGACTCAACTTCAGTGTACTAAGAATATGAGTATCTTACATTTCCTTGCACTATCAGATACTGAAAATGTGGGAAAAGTTGTCTTAAAAAATACTTTGCTTTCTGGAGCTCACAAATGAATTTTTTAAAAACAAATTTCAAAGCCACGTGATTCACTTCAGCTCTCAAAGTAGATAAAATACAGAAAATATGTCCTAAAGTCCTAAAGTTTTGCCAGAGCCAGTCAGTTGAAGGTTATTTTTATTCAGTTTCTCCATAAACATCTGTCCCAAAACACTACTATCTACCTAAATAAAAAGTTAGTTCCTTATGATATGGGGAGTCAGTTGAGGATATACAACAGTGCAAGGGGCTTTCTATACTAAAGCTATCTATAGGAAGAAGAGTAATTTGGAACTTGAAACATGAAAGACACATTTTCCTACTACTCTTTTCTTTTGATTTTAACTAGCTCATTTAATAAAATTTAGGGATTACATGTTTACAGTAATTTCTTTTTTAATGAACATTTTTAGGAAATGCCTTGGCCTTTCTTAGTCCTTTGTACCACAAAAGATGACGGGTGGTTGTCTTTTTTATTAAAGTCAAGCATGTTTTCCAAGCCATAATGATGTTCAAATATTTTACTTATAGAATTTGACATTTTTACAACTGACATAAAGGACTTTTCAGGTCTTATTATGCTATAATAAGGTAATTAAATATTTCCTCATGTAAAACATATGAAGGTCTTAAGTGTGTACACACTGGTTTATGTATATGTACATAAGTAGGTGTGTAGAAGGTATGTAGAAGGTAATGCATATACTTCAAAATAAAAAGAGGATGCTGACAAACCTAAAAAAAAAGTGATAATAATACACAGAAAGAAGAGGAGAAATCATTATTTTGAATTAAGCGTTCTGAACTAGATATAAATATGGTAATTATAACTGCTGGGTTTATGAAACATGCTTTTCTCTTGTAAAGTAAAAGAGACTTTATCTTCAGTGGAGATTATATACTTCAGACCTTTCTCAGGTAATTTATATGGTTTCACACCCCACAGTGAAGATCTTGCTCCCCAGAATGTTTGTTCAACAGTCCATAATCTCTGCATTTCACTCTCCACTGTCAATTCAGTGTTGATTTCAATATTGATACCGTTCTCAGTTCAGTGCGTTCAACTGCAATCTATTCCACCATACTTCACTCACAACAACTGAGAAAATAACTGACCCTTGTACAACATAGATGCCAACTATACCGTAAAAGTGCTCTAGAAAAAAATTAGGATATTTTTTCCGTTAACTATTTTCATTTTGTCTGACACAGTAGACTTTTCCTATAGTATCCCAAGTTCTTTAAATCAATACTCAATTAACTAATCCATCCTAAACATTACAGAATGCCCAACCTTTGTGAACATGCTAAATGCTCTGTGTGTGCCTGCACACGTGAGGGCATGTGTGCAACATTCCAGCAAGAAGGAACAATCCATTATAATTAAATCTGCCAAGATGGAGCACAGTGAACAATCTTCATTTCAAATTTTAACCACATAAAATCATACATGGCATATTAATTGTACATAAATTCATTTTCCGTATTAGAAATTGTTTCTCTAGACTTCATGACCTAAAACTGTCTTCCTAAATTTAGCTGGAAGAACCACAAAAGTAAATGATAATGTATGCGTCACAATATTAAACACCAGCATTCTTTTAAGTGCAAATTTTTGGTTCATGTGCATTCAAACATTAAAAAAAGTATAAAAATAAATAACCATGCTGTGATTCTATCTTCCCATCAGTCAGAATGTGGTAAGTGATTTTCCTACACTGTACAAGTCCCATCTGCAATTAGAGGAAACGAGCTGGCACAAGCCAATTGCAAACAAGACAGACAGCTTGTGCTGACCTCTAGGAATTACACCATTGGTGACCAGCCATGCAGTGGCAGCTTCTAAAATGCTCCTTAAAAAAAAAAAAAAAAAAAAAAAAAAAAAATCAATAAAGAGCAAAAAAGGAGTTATCAACATCCATGGGGGTAAACACTTACAAGGTTTGTTCTTAGTTGATTCTCCTTGAATCTTTTATGTGTCTAAAAGAATAAATTGTGTGAACAGGTGTTTAGTTCTTTGGTTTCGAATTCTAGAAGAGACTCAGGCACTTAAAGGTACGTACAGCCCTGATAGCTGACTGTGTTTATGCTATTTTCCTGTGCAGTTAACAGGAAAAATGCATTAGCTTAAGCCAGGAGTGCTTAATTTTTCTGACTATGTGGAAAGTTTCTTACTTAGGAAAGTTTCTTACACATCAAGCCTCTACGCTGGACCTATGGTATGTGGTAAGCCTCCTTCATTATGAGAGAGAGAGGGGTCTAGGGGGAGCTGGAGAAATTCACAAAGCCCATTTTTCCCAGGGGAACACTGGAAATGGGAAGAAGCTGTGCTGTGGGCCAAATTACTGTTTTCATTAATCTTACCTTGCATTAGAGCTGCAAATCATTTCATTTCCCTCCCAACCTTAAACTGGCTGAAAGACATGTTATGCTGAAGTAATACTTTTTTTTTTTTGCAAAGGTACATTAAATCCACCATTTAGGAGTCACTTAGATTCTTAGGAAAAAACCACTTGAAAGCCTTTTAAATGTCATTTTCTAATATTTCCAAAAATCCTTACAACCTCATGCCATACCATTGCAAATAAGATACAGCCCGAGAAAAGTTGCCTCAAAGAGAGAATACAATCACTGCATGAGCCCTATCCTGTAGGTGCTGTTCAGCCATGTCAGACATAAGAGGCCTATAGAGAAAAGTAGGCATAAATGGAGGTATTCTGGCACTTACATTCCACAAATCTCTGTGTCAAATTAGCAAGACTTGGATTTGGAGCTCAGTTTTTGACCAAAGGTTTGCCATCTATTTTGAAGACAAAGGCTATTTACTGATTCTTTCATACTGTTTCTAAAATTGGTAACAGATAACTAAATTCCATCAACAAATGCCTGGTATTTATCTTGAGCAGATGAAGATACATGAAACTGCCTGATGTTAATGTCTTGGAATATTACCAAGAACCAAAGTTTAAATCTGAAGCACATGACAGCTACAGATGTTTTCAGCCTCACCTCCTCTACAAAGGCAGGAGCATCTAGCACCTTGCAGCATAAAGCCCCCAGAAGCTTTATAGATAATAATGAATTTAATTACATCAAAACATTGCCAAAAATGAATAGTTCCCTAAAATCCCTGAGAGAAAAAGGGGGAAAATCATTGCACGAGAAGTACAGAATGACTCACTCACACCAAACACCAAAATAAGACACCTAGAGAACCAGAATCAGCAGTAGAAGAATAATTTTTTTACCAACCTTCCTTTCATCACTGGTTCTTTGTGTGTTCCAAACTGAGAACTAAGTTTCTATCTGGCCCCAAATCTTCTAGACTTCTACGAGCCAGAGCAGCAAGAATTCAATGGCTACACCTCATGGTAGCTAAATTCTTGGCAGATAAACTAAATACCATTCAGAAAAAGTAAACATAATTTGAGATCATGATGGGAGGTAAAGACTGGAAAAACTTTTTTGCTAGAAAGACAGATTTGCATGTGGTCAGGAGTTCTGCAGAATTATAACTGTGTACATCTGTGTCAGTATGTCTTTTAAACAACCTGGTTCAAGTACAGTGAGAATTGGTAAAGTCACAGCATGATCTGGCTTTGGACAGGACACTTATGAAACTGATACAGCCTGAAAATGTGTTCACTAATGGCCAAATGTAAATTCTATTTTTGTATGTTGTCCAGGATTTACAAATCATAATAATAACTAAGGTAACTTAGAGCAGAAAATCTCTCTTGGAAATCAGCACACTTTCTGAATTTCTTCTTGATTCATCTTGATTCTTCTTAGCAGACATTAGAAGTTGATGGAAGAACCTAGATAGATCTTAAGTACCTCAGGATCATATAAGGAATTCCAGGTCCAAACTGTGAAATCTAAAGAATCCACTCATTTGCAGTGTAGTCTCTAGACAAAAGAACCTCCATCTCAAGCTAACACTTGAATTTCAAGTTTTCAAATATTTGAATTTGACCAATGTCTCGGTTTGGAACATCAAAATTCCCTAGGCATTTATATGTTTGATTATGGAGCATTCCATATGTACCCAGCATGATAGGACCAAAGGACACGGACTTTTTTCCCCCATGAAAAGGTATTGGGATTCAAAAAATAAGTACTTGTTGATCTGTCTCACCTGCAAGACTCATCACAACAGATGTTCTCAGAGTTTATCTATAAAATCAGGATCCACAGAAAAAAAAAAAAAAAA
>BJBW01000352.1:14262-33054 GCA_004320125.1 Scolopax mira | reverse complement strand
CCCCTTGGTTACTAACTCAAACTATTAAACTATTGAATTGTACCTGGAATGCATCAAACTTAGCCAAATAGAAGTGTGTCAACCACTAAAAATCCTTTTGCTTATGCTCCTTGCTATACAGGCAGATAAGATATTTAACAGCATTTCACCCACGAATACAGTGGGAAAAATATCTTAAATTTTGCTTTGCTTTTCCCTTCTAGCTGGGAGTAAAAGTTGCTAACATTTTGTATTTTTTTTTTCATTTTTGTTCATTGTTCTCTCTGTGAGCGGCTTCATCATTTTTGCCTTGATTATAGATAAAGTGATGTTGTTTTAAAATACCAAAATAAAGAGTCTGTCAGCACATTAAGCTTACATCTGCTTACATAAGTACATCTGTCCCTCCTTATCTCAGCATTCTGCAGTAAGCCTAATGCTAACATACAACCATTCCTGTTCAATTAATTTTTAATGCATGCCTCCGTATAGAGAAATAATAAATATTTCGAGTAAGGATAGCCCCATCTGGTCCAATAGCTTTCAGTGACAGCAGTGAGTACAGTAGGCCTTGGAGGCACACACAGAATCTCCTGACAATCAAGAATTACTATGCTGCTATGGGAAGCTATGGCTTTCATTCTCTGTAAACACATGAAGAACATAAACTACTTAATTCAGGGACCTTTCCTAATATATTTCAGTGTTCCTCATTTTTTGCCTCAAAAAAAAATGACACCTCACACATCCACAGAAGAAAAACAGAAACAATGATAACCACAAAAAGGCTATCTATGATTTATCTCTTCTTTGAAATAGAACGTTAACTAAATTCCTGGCTTTAAACCCTCTATTATTTCCTAGAAATCTTCCTTATCTACCATATTTTGTTACTGAAAGTTGGTAGTCAATGTGATCAGTGCAGTCATAAGAAATCACTGAATACCACATGACTAACAGTCTGATCGGAGAGATATATTCTTCACAAACAATGTTACAAATCTTTTAATTGAAAATATTGCCTGAATACTTATGCATGAAGACATCTATTTCAAGCAGGTGGTAAGAAGGGGAGTGAACTCACAATAAATTGATGGTAATAACTTTATTTTTTACCCACTTCAATGCATTATCAAGTGACTGTTTTGAACTATGCACTATGACCCTTTCCTTAAAAAAATTTAGTAAGCTTTAATCTGCCTACAAAGGATAAATCCATTCTCTAACATGACTTTCCGAAAGAGAAGAAGTTTTAAACATTCCAAGACTGCATTGTCCAAATCAGAAGCTCCAAATGAAAAGACAACTCAAGATAAAAAAATCAGAGCCTTAAACTTGGCCAGACTTCTAATTAAATTGAGATGTATTCCACATCAATTGCACACAAAACTGGTAACCAAAACTGCAAAGAAAATATCTGTCAGACAAGTTTCTCAATTTCAACTGACATTACCTGGCTGCAAAAGAATCCTGCTAAAAGAATGTCAAGATCTCCACAGATCACAGCTGGAGACTTTAAAGAAACCTTGCACAGGAAGATGTTGAATTAATATGTTTCAAAATGTAACAACATAATATTTACAATATTATTAGAATTAAAAATAGCTAAGATAAGAAGCTGATGGTGAACTTCAGAAGACCAAAACTCATCTTTGAACCAAATCAGCTCCTCTTACTGCTGTGTATTCAGAGAGGGGGATGCCAGGAAATATTTATGCCACTGACACAGAGCTCTTAAGAGATGATGGTGGCAGTGGGAAACTTTATTAGAGCTCCCCAGTGCTCCTTCTGCCGTCTCTTTCTTCACAGGCAGAGGTCTTACAACAGTGCTCTTGTACCAGTTAGGATTGTGACTGGCTTTAACTATCTTCATGATGCAAATGGACTGGAACTAAGCTGAGAACCGGAGCAAAATGTTAAAATTAAGGGAGTCGACTCAAGAGGAAATATTTCTAATTTATTACTCCATTCTCAGCAACAGTTGAAGTCTCTTGCTTTTAACTGCACCATACATAAAATGGCAGAATCCCACTAGCAAAAGAAGATTTAACTAACCATGTTGTCTTAGCAGACAAAATGTAAATTCTTCTTACTTTGATTTTCTAATACTCTGGTAAGGTTCTCATCACATCCAAAAAGCAAGAGGCATTAGATATTTAACAAGTTAGCCCACTCTTATATATTTCAGAAGGCCAAGTAGATAGATATCAGTGTCTTTAAAAGTCATTCTAAGAACTTAATGAGTGAATTTGTCCACAGAATACTTCAGTATAAAACTAAAATCACCAAAAATTACTTGTACCAAGAAAAGCACTTTGGGAAAATAAGAAAGAAATAGTTGTTTAAAAAAAAAATAATAATTCATGTTAGTAGCACTAAAACTGGGCCATCTGGAATCAAGTGCTGCGTTGTCCTCCCAACCACTTGCTTGAGGCTCATCAACATCATCATCATAAAAGTATGCTTCTAAAGGGAATAGAAACTGCCCCAGGTAACCACGCCTCTGTTAAACCAAGATGATTTAAACCTCAAAAGTAAATAGGCCACTGCTATTACAAGCTAAAGAAATTAGGATAAGACAAGGTAACATCAGAAAGGTAACAGCTTCATCAATTTGCAAAAGAGCAATGCGTGCCCTCCTGTGGAGATTTTCAAGGACACAGAGAGAAATTTGCAACCTGTAACAAAATTCCCCTTCTGACCCAGGTACTATATGGGAGGACAGACAGCAACACGCTATTTCTCTTTCCTTAGCCACAAGAGGATATAACTTATTGTCTTTTTTCCTAGAATTAGGCCTCCATTAGGTGGTTTCTTACAGTGAAAATAATCTTAAAGAATCCTAAGGATGGCAAACAAGCAGAAGAGATACTCCAGTTTCAGCTTTCCCAGGTCAGATCTGCTACTCTCTAATTACCTGTCTTCTTGCTTAGCCCCATGTGTTCCCTTTCTCAAAATCTGAGTTTACTGCTTCCTTTTTTCTTATTTTAGAATAGTCTGTTCTCTGTGTTCAGAGTGAGCAGGATACTTTTGTACACTGCAGGCAAGTAGGATTCAGGCAAGATATTAGAAAAAAAAAAATCCAGCAGTAAAAATAGCGAATCACTGATATAAAAGCAAGGATAAAGCAGGGTCTACTTAAAGCATTAGAGGTTTTGGTCTATTGTTAAGCCATAATGAACTACAAGTGGAAATGAAGCCCAATTTTGTTGAACTTAACTAGTTCAGAAATGCTATATATATATATATGTAATGATAATTCATCCCAAATTTGGGAAAGGATTTGTTTTAATATGCTTTTTGTGTACCAGGAGAGTATTACCACTGCCAAAATTACTCAAGTCCTTAGCAATAAGGGAAGAGCCACTTCTTGTACTCAGCATATGGTCTCATTAATTGATGGAACTCAATCATCCCCGAGGACATACTTGCCACTGATGTATTCGCTGTGTTTTGAGACTCCAATCCTAGAGGCAGAAGTGGAAACATCTGACACATCTGGGTACCAACATCTATGATACTGAAAGGAAACACTTTGCAGATACAGAAATAACCCGAAAACCACTGCCTAAAGATCTTGCGTGTAGTATTCTCATCTATTTTAAGCTATAACAGGTTGAAAAACAAGGAGAGGAAAGCAAGAAATATTTCCTGGCAAGTATTGTCTTTTTAAAAGAAAATATACCATCCATGTCGCCATAACAATTTCAGGAGACAAAATTCTCTATTTGTCCCAAGAATAGAAAAAAGGCCCAATTTACATATATGTTGCTCCAAATTTATGCTTGCATATCTTCTTTGATATACCTGCATTTCTCTATCAAAAGATTAATAGTGAGCTTATTCAGGAACAAAATAGATTATTTCACAGGAGATTATTTATACTTTAACCTAGTTACAAAAGAGCCCTGTTTGGGAGTAAGTGCTTATTTAGAGGTCCATAGCTGTATAAGCCTTATCATCACTACTTACTGCCAGACTAAAAAGGTAATTACTTAAACCATCAGATTGGTTTGATATTTATCACCATAGAGCAGATTTGAACTGATAACACAACTTTGCAGAAGAAGCAGCATGAATATCTTCTACAAAACATGATGGAAAGATAAATAAATAAAATGAGAGTTTGACACATTTTAATACTAAACTATAAGTGCAATGTTTCCAGATACTGCAATAGTGCCAAAGAGCTTAGTGTGTCACCTGCAAGGCAGGCAATTCCAGTGCAGTTATTGCTCTGCTTAACCAAAAGACTGTGAACCTGCATTTATTACATCCCAAATACGCATTCATATCATTGACAGACAGGGTCTGAGAAATGCCTTTCTGAGCTCAAGAAGATTTATCTGACCAAATTTTCTAACAGCCTAAAGAAATACTGCATGTTCTTTCAGCCACACAGACTTCTTCCTAATTTTTCATGTTCTTTTCCTAATTAATTTTCTAAATTCTGTTTTCCAACTAAATCACTCCAAATGTTCTATCTTGCCCATTTTTGGTCTATGTGTCACAAATCTGGTCCTTCAACTGACCCAAAGAAATTGCAGAAAATAGTTGCTACCTAGGCAAGTTGACTGCATAAAAATCTTGTATAAAAAGTTTGTGTTCAACAATATAGAAAAGTAACAAACTTAATAAATAATAATAATAATAATTTTAAAAAAAAAAAACAGAATGCCTGTTTTCACACAATTAGCCAATATACATTTGGCACTTCTGGCATTTTCATGGCTTTACTTATAAAACCCTTGCAAAGTAGAGTACGTTTAGCTATCCAGTTCAGCTATAATCTACTGACTTTACAAACATTGATATTACCAAAATTATTCTTTGCATACCCTGTCACTGCAAATCTTTCAAAGTACTGAATGCAGTTGCCAAGATGAAGGTTGCTACAACCAAAGGACCTAAATTACTTACTCTTCAGTGAAAGGTACTGACTGAACTACCTCACTACTCAGTGAAGGTGCAACCTACATTATTACATGAGGTCTATATTCCATTAAAGCTTGAGGTCTATTTGTAACTATATCACTAACTTCTAAAATGACGATTTGGTCCATCTTCTTTAAGTCTGGGTTTTGTTTTGCTTTGGGTTTTTCTTCTGAGGTGGAGGAGGATATGTCTGCATCCTACAAGTGGAGACTTAATTACTTGATCTTCTAAACACCTAGATTCTGGTGTCCAGACTGAATTGCTAGATACCATCAAAGAATGCAAAGGGGAATATTAATATTATAGGAAATTACTGTCCCCGGGGTAGAAGAAAACAGAAACAAGCCAAGCTCTTTTTGCCATACAAAGATTTGATGGGTGGTTTTCACTGTGCTCATGGAACCACAGGAGATGCTTCTGACTCCTGTTGCTACAGAATAATGATAAGCAAAGGCAGAACCTTGAAACATCTTAGTTTGATTTCTCAGCTGGGTAAATTAGCCAAGGTATAGTATTGCACTTGGGTAACTACACTGTTTTCAGAACCTGAGTTAATTCTACATTCCACTGCATTACAATTTGTTATCATGTCTGAAAAATCAGAATAATGGGATTATTGATATGCCTAACTTTAGACATACTTGTTAAATTATATCCTCATAAGCCATACAAATATGATTATCAATGGCCTGTTTAATAGAACACTTGCCAAAACTAAAAATTAATATACTTTGCTGTGTTTCTATTCTGGTTACATTAGTAAACACCCAAAATTTATGGCACACAATAAAAAATATAAATATCTGGGAACAGAAGCTATTTGCAGAGAAGACCTGAGTTCCAAAGCATGTCGCCTCACTCCTGGCATTCTATCTTATGGTTTCAATTTCCTCATACAGAATTTTAAATCAAAAGCAAACACACAGAAGGCAATGGAACAATACTAGAGGAAAACTAAAGCAAGTGAAAAGAGAATTCAGTATTCTCAGTCTGACCTTTACAACACCATAAGCACATCTTTTTATATCTCAGAGACAAAAATAGCAGAGGTCATTAGGGATTCAGCCCTGTTCTAATACAAATTGAACTCTAGCACATAAATACAGCAAGAAAAAGGAGAGTTAGGAAATAACGATACAAGAAACATTCTTTTTCCTCTTTTGCTTATAGAAAAAAATACTTAAGAAAATATGGTTTCTATTACATCTATATACTAATTTTGACATGTGCACAAGTAATAGAAAAACTTTAATTGTGAATTTATACAATTAAAATTTTGGATGAGAATGGTGGCAACCCCCTTTTTCTGCTGATTCCCCGACATCTACTATTTCCTTTCTACCTGAGCCAAAGAAATTAAAACCTTCTGATCACGCACGGAAAGATCACAAGCTACAGAGGGTTTCCAGTTTGTGTATTCTGCCATTTGTTCAGCAGCAGTTCACTGAAGAAGGCATCCTGAGCATCAACAGGTGCTGCTAATATTATATTAGCAGCAGGCAAGGTTTTAACTTGAGGTGGGTAGGAAAAAAACACAATGAAATCTCATGATGGAGATTGAAGGAATCTAAAATGGTCCTTCCTGGTTTTGAGCAGATATTGTTCAACATAACGACGCATAGGCAGAAATTTGCCCTTCCTTACTAGGGATATGAGTCTAAGGTAAAATGATCATTCTTTTTGCTGTCAGATTTCTCTCATTGCTTTGTAAAAACAAAACACAATTTTCTAAAGACACATCCAGTATTTAATTCAGTATTATTTCACTATGACATCAAGAATAACTGATCTTATTGGTCTATCAATCCTATTATAATTGGTCCTACGGTTGTTTCCTTTAATAGTAAGGTTTGTTTCTTCCTCAATCTTTTTTAAATGAATTCACGTCCATTAAACATGTTTTAGTTGTATCCGATATTACTTACCCCCATAGCTCATACTCACACTGCCAATTCTTACTTCCCTTTTTCAGGAAAACATCTATATTTCGTTTCTTCAGTGGCTACCAACAATGCAGCTTAGAAATCATATACATTCTGGCCTTAGCTATAGATTCCAGAAAAGTAGTCTAAAAATAATTTGAGTCTTTAAAAAACTGTGTTTTCTAAAGATGAGTGCTACACAATTAAATCTTGATCATTTAAATTAATAAAAAAAAACCCCACACATAAATTTGAGGAATGTAGTGCTGTAAAAGGTATTTGTAAGTGGTGAAAAGCTACTTTAGTTTATTCAGTTAGCAGTGATTAATCGTATAAGCAGAGTATGTATTGCACATTAAACATGGAGCATAGACTTCCTTCCTCTAGAGTACAAGTGCAAGATGCAAATTTATATCCATGCTTCAAAATCCCAGAGATCTCTATGCACTTCATTATGAAATATTAATATGCATAGCATGAACTGCCTGGCACTCTATGGCTCATTTGAAGGATGTTATTCCCTGTATGACTGCTTAGAGAATGTATTTTTACGGAACAATCGTTGAGAGTAGCAGTGGTGCATACACTAAAACCATACAACAGTTTTCTGATGCCTAGAATTTTGCTGAATTTTTACATTATCATTTGCCAGGTTATCACCTCTCAGGCTTAGTTTCTCCTTCTGGGGAATTTTAAAGAAAATTTCAGGAAGAACTGTTCCACATTTTTCAAAAATAATGATAGGGGAAAATAGGTAACTACCAGTTACCAAGAATATTCTATGTGTGAACTTGAAGAGGCCTCAGCCTTTTGGGGTGGGGGTAGGGGAGAGGTTGGGGCACACTATCAGGGTAAAAAAACCAACACTAATACCTGCCTCTTGCTGCCAAGTGAAGTTATGCTGATATATGACTAATGCTGACTATATAAACACAGAGGAGAAAATCTCCAAGAGATTTTTTAAAGATATGTATAATTTCAGAATAGAATTCACATCAATCCGTCTCCAGAGCCAGCTCCAGTTCTAGTGGTCTGGTATCCATGCAGGTCTGCTCAGGAAACTCACCCTGGTTTTCAGGGAGTCTGATCAATTCCCCAACCATTTCCAGCAGAAAGGGCTTTCACAGTTTTGTCCTCAGCTGGATCTGCTTCCTGATCAAGTGGACTGCACTTGTTTATGTGAAGGATGAGAGTGGGAACCACGACCTTCCTGGTTTATTTTATTGGACTCTTTTTTTTTTTTTTTTAAACAAGGCAAGTAGCTGAGAAATTGGATAAAGATACATTTAGCAGAACCACATATAGAACTCAGACTTCAGATTCTATGTCCTTCACTCATATTTACACAATCCCTTTTAAATTGTCAGGATGGTGTGTCTGAGTTCTAGACAAAGAACTCCTGTGTTACAAGAAAGTACAGCACCTTCTAACTTGACTTCTGTGCTGGGTCTGGTGGGGAAAGGATTAATTGTTCCCAGGACCTAGCGGGGACACAGGTATTCCATCCTATTTGAGGCCTTTGTCTCAACCCACGAGTTTTGCCTTTTTCTTTCGATTTTCCCCTCCCGGCCACGGCGCCGGTGGGGACTCTGTTCTGTGCGAGTGGCTGCCACGTGGTCCCTTGTTGCCGTCTGAGGCCAAACCACAACAACTTCCAAATGCAAAAAGTAACATACAACTTTTAAGCAGCTTGTGGTACTCTCCATTGCTTGAAACTAAAAGATAATATTCTATTTGCAAAGTCCAACAGAAATCCAGAGTAGCCCTGTATACTTCTTCTATTTCAATGGAAATAAGGATGTGGTCTGAAAGTCTGTGATATTCACTGACTACAAGATGAGAGTGCCACTATTATATGGTGTAGACAAGGGGGAATCCGGATGCCAGGGAAACATGCAATTTGGTGCTGGGGGGAGGCGGAACTATTAGACCTTCATGCTCTGACTGGTAGGGTCTGTTGCAAGAGCCCAAAAACTGATGGAACTCGGTACAGCTGCTCTGGCCCACTCTGCATGTGTAAAAGTCATAAAAAACTTTTACAATTTTTAAACTTTAAAAAATTTATTTTATAATTTAAACTTATATAATTTTATCATTAAAAATGCATTGCTTAATATCCCAAGAAGCTTTTCCAACACAGTATCATTTGATTGACTGATCTAGCAGAAAAGCACACAGCCAGCCTGAGGAGATGGGGCTGGCAACGGCATACACATGATTACGCCGTCCATTTCTTCCAGTTATTTTAGTGTTTATTGCAGTTGTTTCTCATTTGTAAATGAATGGCAATATATTCTATCATTTTAAATTAAATTTTGTGAATTTTAGTACTCATGAATCTCAAAGACAAATTGCAGCAGCTGGAGCCACAGACTAAGAAAAATAATGTTAATGGTCTTAAATTATCCTGCAAAAAAACCCAGAGATGTCACTCCCTGAGAATGCCTTCTGTCATAAGTCATAAAGACAATGTGAGGAAGAACCACAAGGGCTTTTATTTCAAATAATTGAAATTGAGTCTTAGGAGTTCTTCCCCAATGCCAAAAGTGTGAATTTCAATACTTGTTATTGCTCTGAGCACCTAAAGAACAGATTAATTTAACCTTCTGACTTTTTTGCTCTTGTGTATATTTCTAATTATTTCACTGGAAAGCATAAATAACAGTATTAACTTTGCTTTCAAATGAAAAAGGAATTATTATGAACATACGGTGATCAGTTTTAACAAGACTGTTTTTCTCATTTCCTAATATTACTATGAAGATTCAATAGAACTTTTCCTTTACATATTAAATAGAGCTAAGCAAGGTTTTTCTTTACCAAAATATCTAAGAATGTATACATTTTAAAAAATAATTATGGTAATGACTACATTTCTTCTGGAACTCTAGTATTGCAGTAACCTGGGCAAGCAAACAGAACAGGTTAATGAAAATTTATTTTGTTATTATTTTTTTTCTAATTGGTCAATAAAGGGAAATAAATGCTCTAGCTAATGAAATTTAAATTTCACCGACACCTAAGCACTGTAGAGATGAGAATCTTGCCTATAGGTAGGTGTCTTTCTGCCAGCTGAAAGGTCTGGAATATTTAACAGCTTCCCTACAGTTTTTGTTTCTGGCCAAGATTTTCCAGGTGCCGCTATTCTGGCAGACAAACAAAATCCACTTGTGAAAACCAGCCTGGGAAACTCTAGCAGCAGGCAGGATGCCAGCGGGGTGTCTGAAAGAAGGGGGGCCCTGGCAGACAACAGAGCATGGATAGTGCTGTTCTCCATTCTTCAGCCCCTGCAGGGTCGATCGGAATCCAAATCTCTCTTAGGATTTATCTTCTCAGCAATTGATAATTTGTAGCATGCTCACCATCCTGCGTTAATTCCTTCCATGTATTAATTCCTTCCAAGTATTAAATCAACTTGGGATCTTAATGGCCGTTCAACCCAAAACACCTTAAGACTTATCACAATGACCTTGCAGTCTTCTATATCTCTCTCAGATCTGCTTACCACCTCACCTCCTTTATCCACCAAGATGGTTCTTTGCATCCTGAACCTTATATCTACCTGGAATGAATCCTTAAGTAAATGGAGTCTCAGAAATGAAGACTTGTTTGCATTTGCAGAAATAGCCCCTATCTTATTTACAATAACAGTAAAGAAATAACAAACAACTGGAGGCAACAGAAAACTGTTGATTTTGTAACTAACACTAAATATGCAATAACTTCAAGTACTGCAGAAGCTCGAGATAGTTTGAGTTTTATCATTTTTTTCACATCTTGATATCACTATTTTGATAACCATTCTAATTTTTTCAGATGTTTATAAGATCACTTTTGTCTTCTCTACAGAACATAGAACTGATGTAGAATCCTTAAACAGAGCTCCAGTTATGTCCAGGTATGAGATAGAAACTTAATGAAAACACATGTATTTACTAACAGGGAAAAAATTCCAGTGTTTATAAAAAGATTTATAGATTATATACAGATTATATATTAAAAAATTTTGAAAATCAATTAATTTAGTTCATTAGTTTAGGTAGTTCCGTAATGTGTCAAAAGTCTCTAATTTTCAGGATAGACAGAGCAGTTTTTGTTACTGCCATTTTCCTTCCCTTGTTTCTTCCAATGACATGATTCTCTTGGGGAGTTTATCATTCACTTGGAAAGCTGCTGCATCTAGTAAATTCACATCTTTCTGCCCAACTTTTCCACTATTTTCTCTGATTTTGGAAATATTAATTTCTATTCTAGCAAATGTCAGATTATTTAATCTAAAGCAACATACCCACCAAGCAGACAGACAATTTGAGAGCATAAGACTAAAGGACAATGTAAAAAGGATTCTTTCTCTCTAATAATGGCAAAATTAGACAGACTTTAACAGGAACCAAACCAGATGCTTTGCCTAACAAGATGTATTTCTAGTGTAAATTTTCCACTATGTCCTTTTTTTTCTAAACACATTTTTCTTTTCTTTTTTTTTCCTTTGGTTTTTTTTTCTTCCCTTAGAGCTAAACAGAAAGTTTCTGGTTTTAAATTTTTAAAAATTCAAGGTTTATGCACTCATATATCTTCTCAGACTAACTATTTGCAACCCAGTAGCCCACAATAAAGAAATCTTTCCTCTTCCAAATAAACCAAATTCATTATTTATATTTTCAAGCCACAGTCATTAATTCTCAGGGTGAATGAAACATGGTTTAGGGCAACAAATAGTCAGCATATGTTTTGTGCTTTTTTCCCCCCCCTAAAATGAAGCAGACCTACATTTGTATGATTTCTCATCTGCTCTTGGGTAGCTTCAGTGCTACCATCTGCAGGGAAGCAAGCTGCTTTATCAACAAATATTGAGCTACATTCTTGAGGAAGAAAAAAAAAAAGAAAAAAAAAAATCAATGAAGGGTTTTATGAATAGGCTGTCTGAACTAACTGTTATGCAAGCATCTCCTTTCTCCTGGATAAATACACAAACAGAATGCTTGTTTACAATTATTAGTAATGTTGTAGTTCTCTCTCCCACCAAAAATTTTATTCTGAAAGATAAGAAACAAATGTGTTCACTTACTTTCACATTTAATAATGCTTGTTTATTCTACAATATGTGCTCTAAGGTTATGCACATCATCTTGGAAAAAAAAAACAATTTAATACAGGAATTAATTCTTGAAAGATTAATTGGGTTTTGGTCTTGATTTTTTTTGTTAACTTTTAATCGAGCTAATATTTTTCTTTATAAAAATAAGGGGGTTAAGGAAAAGGAGGGGTTTGGTTTTTTATCTTTTTAATTCTACATATCTGAACAAATTGATCAATGAAATTTACACTAAGAAAAACCCCTTCAATGTACTCTGGCCAAAAAATTTCTCCGAAAGATTTTCCAAACAAATGAGTACGTATTTTCATTTATAGTTGAAGTCCAAATTTCAATCCTGAAGAAGAAAACTGATAAATTTCTTATGAAAAGAAAGGCTTTTTTGGAAAAAGAAGCCAAGCTCAGATTACAGTTGAATGAAGGGTTCCATTCAAGAGGCTTGGCAGAGTGGGGAAATATCAACTCAGTCATCCCTTGAGTAATTTCTCCTGCTTTATAATAATGATGCAAAACATTAGATCTCAGATTAACTTAACTTGCTCAAGTGACAACCCCACAGATAATGACAAGATATTTTCATAGAATCATAGAATGGTTTGGGCTGGAAGCAACCTTCAAAGATCATTTAGTCCAACCCCCCCGCGCCATGTTAAAGAGTATCTTTCACTAGATGAGGTTACTCAAAGCCTTGTCCAAACTGACTTTGAACACTTGCAATGATAAGGCATCCACAACTACTTTAAGTAACCTGTTCCAGTGTCTCAGCAACCTCACCATAAAACATTCCTTCCTCATATCCAGTCTAAATCTACCTTTCTGTTTAAAATTGGGCTCCTTGGCTGTCACTACACTTAAAATGAACCATATATATGTACAGTCTTAGAAACAAATAATGTAATTAATAATCAAGATTTCTCTCATTAGATTTTGTGGGAGCACAAGAAGAAAACCACAGGTGACAGAAATCAAATTGCTCCATGGGAAATGCTTGAAATAGCAAGAATGGTGATAAATGCAACAGTAATTATACAAGAAATCTCTAAAGAAAAAAAAATATGTTATGAATGTCTGTAAATATCCAAGAAATTTAATTTCAATTCAAAATTGAAGCTTTGAATGACATACTTCTCTAGCTTTAACAAATTTATTTGGTGAATATTACTTTGGATTTGGTGAATCAAAAATCCCTTTCTACTCCTTTAAATAGAAACTTTGTGTTTCTCTCAAAGTAGGACAAAGCAGAATCTCGCCTTAGAATTTTTTCACTATGTTAATGGCCAGTCCCTGAAAACCAGGGCCTAAGTACACACACAGCAACTTAATTGCTGGGACTAAACATAATCTGTAAAACCTGAAGATCAAATCCTGGCTGCCCTAAAGTCAATAAGAAGTACCCTGCTGGCTATTTTTGTATTGTATTTGTACGTTAAAGAGAACATTAGGCTGATAAGCACCCCACTTGTCTATTCTACTTCATTAAACCTTTACATTATAAACAATACCCAGACATACAACTTCTGTGGGAGAAACAAATGCTGACAATGAAATCAGAGTAAGTATAACTTCTACCAGTGGGGAAACACCATGGTACCAGCATAAAAAATGTTAAAGAAAATTTATCAAAATCTTAGGAAGAAACCACCTGAGTGTGGAGGAAGATTGGGAAATTTGGAAGAAGAACTACTTGTCTAAGCAAGGAGCTTTTCCATAGAACACTAAAACACAAAAGCAGATGGCTAGAAAGAAGTGCAAGCAATGCAGGTGGAGTATAAAAGCCATGTTTTCATACTTGAGAGAAAAAAATATCAAGGAGGTCAAAGCCCTGCTGGAGCTAAAACTAGGATTGGACATTGAGAATCACAAGAAAGGGCTCTACAGGTATGCCAGTTAAAAAAAGGAAGCTGAGGAAAGTGATTATCTGTTTGGTGGATGGAGGACACAGTCTGGTTTACAAGAAAAGGCTGAATTAATTAGTAACTTTTTTGCTTTGATCTTTGAAGGAAAGTTGAGCCTCCACCTCCAGATGAATCCGCACATTTTGGAAAGGAGAAGGACAACTAACAGTGAAGGAGCAACAGGTTAAAGACTCCATGAAAGAGTTTCTTGTACTCAATTCCACAAGGCTAGATGGGATCATGTGAAGGTGTTGAAACAGTTGGCTGAACGGAAAACTCACTCTTAGTTTACCAAAGGTCACGTTCTTCTGTCTTCTCAGAAAATAGAAATCTGCTGTAAGTCTAAAGACATGAATAGAAATGAACCTGAAACTTCCAATCTGCCTTTCAGAAATTATCACAAAAGATGGGTTCAGAAAAAGATGAGGTGTACCCCTTCTTAAATAAAGAGTAAGACAGGCTGGAACTAGGATAGCTAGTACAAAGGTAGCAGCTGAAGGAGTTGTGTGTAGATCAGATCTGATGCAGCAGATGACTCATTTCTTTGGACTTCTACGGTGTCTAGCACGCATGAGTAATTCATTCTCCAATACCTGCATGCTAAAAAATGCCAAAGTTAGGGTGCCTTCCAGGAACAAAGAAATTTAGGACATTTTTAGGACACTGATTTCTATGTTTTAAGGCAAAGAAATGTTACTTGAATTGTGGATAGGAGTAGCAATAAAGAACCTTACTGGAAGACAGTTATTAAATCAGTACTGGGAGACTAGTAACTCAGACTCACTGCGTCACTTCCCACCAGGTACAGACAATTCACACTAAGCCTTTGTTTTTATTTTTAATAAAGCATATGATATACACATATAAAAACAGTTTAACACTAGTTATTTTTACCCTCCTTTAAAAGCAACAGCTTGATTGTGAACAGGTAAGGCTTTATGGAAGCTTTCTGCCAGTTTGACAATCTGTGAGCAATCAAGCTCACTTTACTATGTGTTAGTGTGTAATCCAGAACACATTAAGCTTCTGCAAAATAAACACTTGCAAATTGTAGGCTGGATGTTTTTTAAGTGTTTTTTTCTCCAAAACACACTGTAATGCTAAATGTAGCTGTGTGAACATACGAGCTAGTGTTGCCACAGCCAGATTCAGCTGCCTTTAGGGAACATTGCATCTGGATCCTTTATGAAGTGCAGAAATTGACCAAGAGCAGTAAACTCAACTAGCCTAAAAATAGACCACCACTTGTTTTGTTTCAGGAGCCACCATTATGCCATAACACACTGCAGTAAAGTCTACATGGCATTGGCAACCGCACACTGACTTCTCCTCTCAAGATGGACAAAGAAAATGGAATCGATTGTCCTACACAGCAAGCAGAGGTGAGCAGGACTCACCAGCACACTAGCTCTCAGCTGCTCCCTTTTCTGTTGAAAACATAAATGTGTCTGCTCAAGTTTCTACAGTAAGTGGTAAGTCAAAGAAAAGGACTCAGTGACATCACCAAAAAATTGAACTTGTCAGCAATATCCAGGCAAGAATCAAGGGGAATTACTAAAGAAGTATTATTTGCATTCAACAAAATGGTTTTATTCTGACTGCAGATGAGGCACCATGTCTTGATAAAAAGAGGTGGGTGTATCATATCAGTAATATCACTGCCACGGCTGCAATAACAGCCAGTACCATTTGCCTACCTGGGTATCCTCTCTGCCAGTCTAGAGCATCAGGTTCCCTATAGGCACAGACCCCTCTGGCAGGTGTTCAGAACAGGTGGGATCGTTTGCGATATGGAAGTGCCCATATGGCACTTCCAAAGTTCTCTCCATTAATTATACAAGGAGAAGGGCAGCAAACTAAGATTAGGCCTGTATCTTTAAGACAGACAAAATTTAGAGGTATTGTCATCTATCCCAAATGATAGGCCTTATCCCATGTTAAAGAATAAACTAAAATTCTGCCAGTTTCCAACAAGGGCAGGGATAGAGTCAAGCATAGAAACCATCAAGAGATGTAATTACATGAAATATTACAGCCATGATGGATTGGATTAAGATGGTACACATGAAATGAGACCAAATCCTCCAAACGCCGTTCTACTCCACAGAAATTTTCAATTAATTTTAAATAATTTTCACTAAACCAGAAAGGGAAGATTTGCCCCCACAATCATCCTGCTGCCCCTCCTGTGCAGAACAATGAATAGGTATCATTTAGACACCGGTTCCAGTGACACTAGTGATTTGTAAGCACCGACAAATTTTTTAAGAAGCTTAAAAACAGAGACCAACAAATTTTGAAGTACTTATACTCAAAGAGATCCATAAACCTCAGGACTAAGGAACTAGTGGGATCTTTTTACAGAGATAATTAACACTGAAGAGACTGCTTATACAGGCTTATCCTATGTAAGCCATGACTGCAGAGTAGACCACCCAAATACACACTAAGGCCTCAAAAATACTATCTCTTCTATCAAAGATCTTTAGTGAATCTACAGACATACTGCTCACACGACTCAAAAACAATTCATGTATTGAAGGCTACATATTGTCCCAGGAATTATAACAGGACAAAATATGAAAAAATCCCCACTACTTATTGCTATGTTTTTAGGAATGCAAAACTTGAACAGCGAAAGTCCTAACATTATATTCTGAGAAGAGGTTCAACCTGTAAAGGCAAAAAAGGGAGAACAAGACCAATAGGCTTTCTTGCACCATAAACTATGCTTGCACTCCATTCCAGGGGGAAAGTGAGAAAGCTTTTTTTATTTCAATTAGTAGCAAGCCCTCCAAATGCAGATGAGCTTTATAACTCATCACTGAAGAAGACTCTGTCTCTTGGTAAGGTATAGCTCCAATAGAAAACACTCAACTGTGCACCTAATCAAGCAGAGGAAGTCTTATGGCAAATTACTCATGTTGAAAACTACAGAACTTAATAGAGATCTCAGTTTTTTAAGAAAGGAAGAAATATCCTCTTTTTTTCTCATTCTGCAACTAATTCGATTAAAGAATGTCTCTCTATCAAACAACAGGTATGTGGCTAGAAGCTACAGTTTTATTTCAAAGAACACAAATGTTGCTTTTACAGTTTTCTGCACAGTTCTGCTACTAGTCACTGTGTTTCAGTATACACAAATGAACAGCAAATAATTCAGTGGATTCTTGCAGGTATTGAGGATATGCCAAGAACACCATGGGTGTCCTGACTGATAGCAAATGTAAGCTAAAGGTTACATGCACACTGTCTTTTTCCCCAGCATGGATTACTTAATCTTTTCTGTATAAATCATTTCACCATCTCCTATAATCACATCCCTGCGAAGGAAAAAAAAAAGTTTTGAGCTTACAGTGCAGTTGACTTTTTTTAGAAAATAGCCTATAATCTATTTCCATTATTATATAATGTCTTGCAGATCACATCAAAAGGTTAATGGAGGATAAGACTTGAGATTTGCTGTTTCACATATATGATGACAGAATTAATGGAGCACCCTGGAGTATTCTGAGGCAAGCAGAGAGTAGAAACCCAGATGTCAACAGAAGAAGATCCAACCAGAGTCATTTAACAGGTTAAAAAACATCTTTTGCCATCTTTTAGAAAAAAGTCAAGAATTAGTACAAAAAATACTAAAGGCAACTTTTGCTTCCCTGGTAATCCTCATGTATGTCTCCCAAATACATTGTAGATCTGTTACCACAAACATCTAAGGAATGATTTTGGGATCCACTTTCTACTTATTCTTACATCTTTAAAAAACTTCAGAGACATGTTTAAGAGAGTGCGATCAATATTTATCCAAGAAATAAACATAGAATCAAATAGTTATGGCTGTAGATGTGCTCCAAAAGAGACATTCACAAAATAACTAAAATATCAATGAGGTGACAGTCTGGTTGAACATCCAGAATTTTAATCCCCACCTCATGTTCTTTACTGCCAGATAACCTCATCTCAGGTTCCTATGGGAGAATACAGAGTGACACTGGTGGGTGATGCTATAAAAGAATAAAGTTAAAGGATGACTGGAGTCAAAATTGGAGTGAAGGGCAAGGAGTTAAAGATGAAATACCAAACCATAACACTGGCAGTAAAATACATATTGTATTTTTATTGCAAGAGTCCTTTGACAGCCAACTGCCTTCATTATTATCTTAGCTGCACTAGTCTGTCCTTGAGCTGATTTGTAACCATCCACTCTAAAAGAATACATAGATATGAGATTATTTATGCAAGGTAGTGCTCATATTTGTATTAAATGGTCCTATACTTCCAGTATTTTCAGAGTAGGGAATTGGTCGGCAGCTGGTCCACATTTTAAATCATAAGCTTTGATTTTTAATCTCTACCTGTTTACATCTACTGGTTGTTTTTTTTTCCAAACTACAGACTAGTATGACACATAGAATAAATTGATCAACTGCATAAATTAAGATAAACAACACTACTGAGGCCTGTAAGATCCTCAGAAAAGAAACTGGGGTTTAAGCAATTAAAATGAATACATATCAACCAAAGCAGGTTGTTATGAAAAAAAAAAAAAAAAGCAAGCCATACTGTGAAAGGAAAATTAGAATCTCTGTGTATAAGACTCAGGAAGCAATCTGTTTCTTCTGGGTGACTCTGGAAAAGAATTAGCTAAAATTCTGTATGGGAAATTATTTGCAGAGGTCATTATCAATAAGAGAAAATCTAATCCAAAGGAGAATAAAAAGGATCAAAAAAGCAGGAGTCCCGAGTTGTGATTAAAGACTGAAAAGACTTGGGGTTTTCTCTTCTAGGAAAGAGAAAACCAAAGTACAAGACACAGCCACAATCTTAAAAATGTGAAAGATTGCTAAATCACAGAATCACAGATTCTTAGTGGTTGGAAGGGACCTTTGAGATCATCGAGTCCAACCACATTAAAAAAAAAATATAAAAACAAACAAACAAAAAACTTAAAAAAACACACAGAAAA
>BJBW01000352.1:0-14220 GCA_004320125.1 Scolopax mira | reverse complement strand
CCACAGACCAATAATCTTGGGCACTAGAGCATGCCCTGAGGAGCCATGTCTACATGTTTCTTAAATACCTCCAGGAAATAGAGAAGGCTAATAAATTGTTTTCCAAGCAAAATTAAGGACAGAAAATAAACCATGGACCTAAACTGCAGCAAGTAAGATTAGGTTAATTTTATATCTTCTGTGTAAAAAATTTCACATTAGAAAGAAATAAAACATGAATAAATTGTGATGAGGACTTCTAACATGTCCAGTATTGGATGGCTTTAAGAAGTTACACAAAAATCTATGACAGACACGTGTATGCCCTAGAGGAGTAGAAACCTACACAGCTATGTTTTCAGGTCTCTTTCAACCTTACCTGTATATAGTCCTAACATTTACATTTAATTATTACTATAGCATTAGTAAAGCAGATTATATAATTTATAACATTTCATGATAAACTTTTTCAGATTATCCCTAAGAATCTTCAGAGCAAAAGCCCCATTTCCAAGATGATTCACAGCTTCTCTACTTTTTGTTCTGCATCTTTTGGAGAAGATGAGACCATATTGTCATGTTTGTTTTGCTTTGTCTGGAGGACAAGGCAGAAAAGTCAAACAAGCAAATTAAATAAGAGAAATACCCATGTTTCCATTTTGAGGCATTATATTGTGCTAAAACATCTTGTGTTATTTCATCCAAGATGAGTAAAACAAGGTGGAAAAAAAGAAAAGCAAAGGAAAAAAAGGAAAAAGAAAAGAAAATATGAAGTCCACATCTCCTCCCTGACAGTAAAATAGAACAATTCCCCTATCGCTGTCTAAAGAAAGCCTGAATTCAGTAACACTCTGAAAAAAGTGTTCAGTTGGTATGACTGATTGCCAACAGATTCTACAGCAGAAAGAGACTAAAAGCAAGCTGACATCATCTCTTCTGAACTATTTTGAGGCTTTTATTATAACTTGAGTATAAAAATGGCCTCTAGACAAAAACTTAGCATGTAGACCCAGAATTATTTATACTTTTTCCTAAAAAAAAAACCAAGGGCATTACTCTGTGTCTGTAATGGTAAATTTTCTGCTTGAATGAGTTTTCATGACAATGTGAAATGCTGCAGAATATAATAGTCATGTCAAGGGTGTAGCAAAAGCTGTCATAGCAGGGGAAAAACCTCACTGGAAGCTGCCTGTGCTGCATTCCCTGAAGAGGCTGTTGTGAGAGCATATTTAATATCACTTGCTGTTCAGGGACTGCCTGGGAACACAGAGAAAACAGCTAACAATCTCTTTTCAGTCTTGATTTCATTTTTTTTGTGAAGGAATTGGTATATTGAATCATGGGAAATAGGAGGTCACACATCATTTCATTGATTTGAATGGGCCTCGTTCTTTGGATTTCACAGGATTATGGACTTTTATAGATACACACTTTAAATGGGATTAACAATGTGCAACAAAGAAGCATCCTCACTGTTTCTAGAAATGATTGGTGAATATTAATACTTGGTATTTTTAGTTCAATACAGTGAAGTATTATCTGAAGTAGAGTATATTCATCGGCGTGACATACCTCTGAAACTCCTGGATTGACAGGAAAAAAATAACAGGAAAAAAACAAACAGCCAGCAACTCTGACAGGAGCAAGGTCTTTTATGAAGCCCAGTTCTTTTCTCACCAGGTACCCATGAAAACAGGTAGGGCATAGAAATTGAAAGTACCAGATTATAAAAATACACAAAATTCAAGTTAAAAAAATATGAATTCCATATTCTGAATATGTTTCCAGTGCTGTGAAGCATATCAGTGTATGTTTGCTCAGAAATACTTGTCTCTCCCCTTACATTCACAAAATAGCAAGTTATACACAGTAGAAAAGGATAGTCTTTCTCTATGTGAGGTAATTAAAAAAAAACCACAAACAAACAAACATTTCTGCACTGTAGTTTCTTATGCTCTGTAAATCACCTTCAAACTTTGAAAGTCCCTTTTGTGCTTGGCTTGACATTTAAGAATCAGTTTAAGTATATTCTCCTAACACAGAAATAGAATCCTATTTGTTATCTCACAGAGGTCTCATGAATGTGCTAAATAAGACTAATTTGGGATTTGCCTGGCGGGATGGGTGCAGACAGCTATACGTGCATTCTGCCCCTGCTGAGATGTGCCAGAACATGAGCCAGCTCCAGCATGAAAACAAAAGAGCCACATTATCATGGCTCTGAGCTGGAATTAATATATCTACCTCTCAACAGGGCTTAAAGGTGAAAGAGCCTTTCTGTTTATTTGATTTCTAAATATGATTTGTATTGGCAAACATGAAGTAGAAAAGCACATTGCAGGAGTTTCATTTCATTAAATGGTGAAAGGATAAAAAAAGTCGATTTAACCATAAATCTTTAGAAAATTCAAACTGACAGCAACGATATTTTTTCACAAACAAAAGAAAAAAAGAAATAAAAAAAAAATAGCAGGCTTCTGCACTCATTTTTGGCCAGTAAACAGTCTCCTTACCTGTGATTTTATATTATCACCACTAGTAAGGCATATAAAGCATCACGAGTCATATGATTACCTCCTGTAAACTGTTTAAGACAAGACAGATGTAGGGTGAGCTAAATTTGGCTAAGTTCTTGCTTCTGACAATTCAAGATTAGCTTCTCAGGCTGGAATTTCAATAGAATCAATGGAATTTGGGCAATCTTAGTTTCAATGAGGTCAAGTGCCTAAACCCATCAATCTTCTCCTTAAAGGTTACAATAAGAACTGTCCTTGAAGAACGGACTGATTTTTCAGAAACAGTAACTGTGCATCTCACTAATTTTAACAGAAGTAACATAACTTAGAAAATCTTCTTTGCCTCCATTTGCCTTAAGACTTGAGAAACTCTCTCAAGTATCATATCAAGGGTTCCAGTTCTGTGTAAAAACCAACTAATTTCAGTAATATTTCATTCTGATAAACATATTTGTTCCATCTTCCAGAGGATACAGATACTTCTCAATTTTTATAACTTCAGGTGAGATGTATCTGAGCCTCAATTTTCCTCAACAGTAGAGAAACCAATTCCTATTTGTAGAATGATTCAGAAAATTAAGAACAAAAGAAAAAATAATTTATTCTAATAAAGAGGTTGAAGATACTTATTTCAGCAAAAAGAAAACAACTCTTCAACAATGACCAAGCAGACAATTCTGAAACACTAAAAAATGACCAAGATCTATGAAGTGTTGCAATATACTGTCCCCATTATATTAAATGCCTCCAATTTACTGTTTGGCAGGTGATTAATTCAGAATTAACATCAATTCATCCCTAGCATTCTAATTACTGATAGCTTATTTTAGTTAATTTTTAATGCTGTTTTTGAACAACACATCTGGAGAATGTTTATAGAGTGCACAACCATGTGCAACAATGAACAGCAAGAAGCTAACCCTTGATTCAAAGAACTAACATTGTCAAAAAACAAACTGGACATGAAAGCACAGGGGAAAAAAATATGAGATCAAGCAGAGTTAATACTGTAAAAGCAGTATCATCACATCATCTTACTAAATATCACCCTACTTTTTTAATAGGGAAAGTGGCAGGTATTAACCTGGAAGGAATTAAAGGAAACAAAGATAGAAACAGAATGAAGAAAAAAGGTAGGAAAGAAGAAAAAAAAAAAAGTAAAAAAAAAAAAGGCAGGGGGGGAGGAGCAGACAATTGTGAGGCAAAACAAAGGAAAATAACTTTGCTGGACTACTACTAGGCTTCAGTTCTACATAAAAAAGAAAATCATTCAGATACTTTCTTGTGTCTTGTAAATCTGACTGTTGCAGTGAAAATACAGTTAAAAGACAGCAAAGCTCACATACAGCTCAAGAATATCTTTTCTCCAAAAAAATAATGACTGGTCAGTGTGCTCGAGTGGTAGACCTTCCCTTTTTTGGCTACTAAGTCATTCAGCCTACAAATTATAGAGTGTTTCCCACACGCTGTAAAAATAAGCAAATAGGTGAAAGACTTATTTTGACAACGATATGTTGGAATAAAGGTGCATATAATACCTAATGTAATCCTTTAGGAAAGACTTTCCTTTCCAGTGTGCTGTACTCTGCTTAGACTGTTTTTCCAGCACTCTGACTCAACTGTCTGCAAACATTCAATTATACCCTGCAGCTATTTCCAGAGAAATAAACAAGGTCAGCCTTCATTGGCAGAAACCTGAAATCATACAAAATGCTTTTGGCATTCGTTACTTGCAATCAACTGTTTGAGTAAAAATAAAAATTCAGCCCAGCGTGAACAGCAAGAATATGTGGATTGTTATCTCATCCAAAGCAGACACCAGATGTAGAATTCTAAAAATGTAAGGGGTCCGTTGTAATAGAGACTCTCTCTATAGAATGTAATACACAGAAGATATTTCCTAAAAGGTTAGGTTGTTAAGACAGGAATAGACAGCAATGAATCAGATATATTCTGTTAGTTTGATGCTATAACCAGTAAACTGCCTTAATTGTAAGCAAGAAACATGTAACTAGATATGACCTTTCCTCTTCAGCACATAGTGAATATTGGAACTATGTTAAGCATACTGTTTCTTACAGACTGTCAAATAGCTCACAATAAATTATAAACAACTTGGTTTATTGGGAACATTAAAAAATGTTCCCAAAAGAATAATAATTTTCTCTAACATATTCTCAGCTATAATTATTCATAAATAAAGTTGGTCAATAATTCTTATTTCATAAATGTCCATGAATTTTACAGCAAATTTTCACTGGTTTACGTTCAGGCTGGTTTTGACAGAAAGATCATACAGATTGGAAGTACAAGTATCTATAAATACAAATGACACACCACCACCAACTAGGTATCTGTTAACAGACCACATAATAACAATCCTGATATGAAACATGCCAGCTAATATGTGGCTTACCAGTAGATGTATAACCACTAGTAATGCAGCTTTAGAAAAAGAAAACCTGTAGTTTTTCTAAACCTATAAAAATAGGCTAAATACATTGCTTTTTTTTTTTTCATATTTATCCACCTCCTGAATACTCATTAATACCAAGATATGTTAATAACACTGCATCTCATGTTTTAAGCACCGAAGTGCAACATCATAGTATGTGGAGTTACCCCTACAATGCCCCACAATAGGGGTTTTTTTGTAGGACACTGCACAAATGGAAGTGAAAGACTGACTTTATTAACTTTCACTGTTCAGAAACTGTGGTGATATCCCTATAGTGCCATCCTATCCATGAAGAAGGTACAAACCAAGCCTCTTCTGCTCCAAATCATACTTTGTATGTTTGGGTTTATTTAAATACAGAAAAAGCTTCTGCTTTCCTTTTTAGTTATTAGCCTACCCTAAGTCTAACTTTCAAGTTTTCACTGAAGTCCAAGAAATTAGAACCTACTTTAAAAATCATGCCAGTATCCTACAAATCATGAAAATACAGGGCATGGGATTTACAATATTTTCAACATGGCAAGACTTCATAAAGTTTAAGAACTGTCAATCCAGACTCCATGCAGCAGAATAAAATGTATTTTTCTGCTTTTAGGTTACAGAATTCAAAATTGTGTTTGGAGAAGGGACAGTTACTCTCAGTAACCTTAACTCAGAACTGTCAGAGGTTTTTAAATAAAGATTTACATAAAATACAGGAAACAGTGCTTAGAAGAACACATCACTGGAAGCTATGGATATCTTCCTGTGCTCTATACATGATAAGAGACTGCTGAAATTAAATGTTTTAATAATTGTTAAATCTGATAGACAAGAAGTTTGTACTTCTGATATCAGTAACTACAGTTCTATATTTCTTATAAAAGGCATTAAACACATTCTTTTTCCCAGGTGCATTTCATTTGTATCCAAGCATTGTTAAATCTCAGCTATCCCTACTACGTATCAGGCTGAACTGACCAGCGGGGAACAGTTACGGGTCTGATACACTCAACAACCAAGTTGGAGTAAAATGGAAGGGGTTGTCTAGATGTCTTGGGTAGACTGAAGCAGAAGCAAAAATGGTCTGACACTCGGGAAAATCAGCCTGACTGATACCTTCAAAAGATTGTTACTAGAAGTTTAATCACTACTTAACCTGTTGTCAAAAACATTTCAAAAAGCGCTTCAAAACCACTTTGGTTCAAATAACAACAAGGAGGTTGGTTCAGGAGTTGCTATTTGTGTTTCTTCTACTGAGACAAGTTTTCTAATCTGCGATTATGATCAAAATATTTAAAGCCTCTATTTTTGCTCTAAGCAAAAAACCCTCAAAATATGGATCAGCTCTTCCACCAAGGTAGAACAGGTCTAAAATGACTACTATTATTAAGCAGTGCCAGTTTCCATGCTAGCAGCTGAAAATCTGGTACATTGCATTTTATAGTACATGACATTTTTATAGTATATCAAAGAATTTTTAAGAAAAGAACAAAGAATGTAAGAATCTAAAAGAAAGAAATATAGAGAAGTACTCTGCAGAAAAAAATTGCCTACCTAAGATCATGTCCAGCACAGATCATATTGCACAAAACCTGCAACTCATGCACAGTGGAACAATGAGTGCATGGTATTTGGTTTACTTAAAAGATGTGCAGATTACATGTTAGACTCGGACCTAAAAAAGGTCATGTCCTAGTGACACAAAGACAAAGACAATTCAGGAATCCACAGATTCAAGGAAATGATTTTTCACTATCTATTGCTATAATTCATTTGCAATTTTTTAGCAAGAGATTTTGCATTTTCACTTTTAAAACTTAAAAATGGCAGCAGCATGCAAAAGTGGTCTTACAAAAATTAGTATCAACATCTCACTGCTATTTATTTTTTTTAAGAATCAAAATATCTTTATGATTCAAGACATTCTGGACCTGTATCAGAACTACTTTGCAAGAATAGTTTTAATGGTTTAGATAATACACGATCACAATAATTAACTGTTGAGCCAGACTTCTGTGCTGCTTTTGTCTGGGACAGAGTTAATTTTCTTCGCAGTAGCTAGTATGGGACTATGTTTTAGATTTGTGCTGGAAACAGTGTTGATAATACAGGGATGTTTTCATTATTGCTGAGCAGTGTTTATACAGACTCAAGGCCTCTTCTGCTCCTCACACCACCCCACCAGCAAGTAGGCTGGGAATATACAAGAAGTTGTCAGGGGACATAGTGGGGACAGCTGACCCCAACAGACCAAAGGGATATTTCATACCATGTGACACCATGCAATGCATACAAAGCTGTGGGAAGAAGGAGGATGGTGGCATGTTCAGAGTTATGGCCTTTTGTCTTCCCAAGTTACCATCATGGTTGATGGAGCTCAGCTTTCCTGGAGATGGCTGAACACCTGTCTAGCGAAGTGGTGAACAAATTCCTTGTTTTGCTTTGCTTGTGTGTGGGGGTTTTGCTTTGCTTGTGTGTGGGGGTTTTGCTTTACTTATTAAACTCTCTTTATCTCAACACACGAATTTTCTCACTTTTACTGTTCTGATTCTCTCCCCTGTCCCACCAGCAGGGAGTGAGCGAGAAGCTGCGTGGTGTTTAGTTGCCATCTGGGGTTAAACCACAACTGCAAAGATTACTTCTGCTCATTACTCAAGAGGAGAGAGGTCAGTATTTGCCTGGGGTTATCATGCTGTTTGGTCTTCAATACCCTGATACTATCCTGTGGCTTCTAGGAAAAAATAACAAGACAGATTTCTTTGTGAGTTAAAAATAGGCCCAGCTACAACCTTGTAATATCACATTTTGCTTTGCACATTATCAGTATTTTGATTCTGATTCGCAAAAATGAAAAAAGTTGTGAAAACATGATCATCAGTCTTGCAAAATTAGCATCAGTTTATCTAAAGAGCTAAACTGAGCAATGTCCTTAGTACCCTAAGGATCAAATGATATAACTTTTCTTTTCCCGTGAGAGGCTTCAGGGATTAATTGCCTCCAGACTTCTTGCTATAATTTATCACACAACTTATCAAGAAGGAAAGTGGGGTGGAGGCATCGTTATAAACTACTTCTATCATTATTGCCTTTCTATGTTTAGGCTGGACCAATAAGGCAAGAAAGATGAGGGCATCACACTACACATGACATAACAGCTGCCAAATGAAAAAAGACAGTTGCATCTGTATGCCCACAAAACCTAAACTCTAAGACCAAAATAGAAGATAAATAAACCAAAGACATGGAGTTGGGAAAGCTTAAAGGAAAAAAAAAAACAAAAAACACCCAAATCAAAACCACAAAGTGTCAGTGAAGGATTTCAATTATCCATCTAGAAATTGGTCACAAGATACTTCAGGACAAAGAAATTAAAAAACCCATTCTTCATTTTAAGTGATTTGCACCTTAAAATCTTCACTTCTAGAGGAACTATAGAAAAGCTATTCAGAAGCTCATGTTAGAAAATATGCAGAAATCAGTTCAAAAAGTATTTGCATTGTGGAATAATAATGATTGCATGTACTTAGAAGGTAACACCCACAAAGATATACTTGCAGTTCTTTTATGCTAGATCCAGAATTTTGCAGGTTAATAGAAGGATGGTCCTGAGCCCCAGGCAATTCAGCAACACCTCACTGAATGTGTCTCCAGTTTCTCATGCCTCTCCTTCTCTTCAAGTCAGAAAGAATTTTCCTTTCTACAGTAAAAAGTTAAGTAGTCCACATTACACAGTTAATGTTTGTAAACTAACTATGAGATGGCAGTATAAGATGTATAAACCATGAACCTACCATCTCCAGTCTTAACGCTTGAGACTAAACTCAATATCCATCATACATGCCTTATATGTGTGATGTAGTGCAAGCAGTATGGTGCATCTTTAAAAACAAAGATTTTTGTGCTATTTTCATTTATTGCAGCACATAGGTATTGTTTTTCTTATAAGAGCTTAGCAAACCAAATTTAAAAGCATTAAAAAGCTTGATGACAAACAAGGAAGATGACCTATGGTGGGGAAAAAACCCAACCAAAGAAAGAAAGAAAAGGCATTTCAAGGAACCTCTACCTTGTTAATTCGAGATAATGGAATATTTCTTCAAGAGCAGAGCTACACTGTGTCAGTCCCACTGTGCTCTCAATTGAATGTACAGTACCTTGTACTCCTATAACACTCTACTCAAAAAAAAAAAAAATTCAATTTATTTCAGAAAAGCTTTACAAGCTTCTAAAACATTCTCCTCTCTCAACCAATTTTATGAATGGTAATTTGTCTTCTTCACATTCTATGTTGGCCTTTCTTCCTGCAGGCTTAAACAGCTTGTCAAATTCACTACAAACAGATGAATAAACACTGAATCCCAAGTACTTTCCACGTATAGATAGAGACAAAACCCAAGGAGCAGACATCTGACCTATTTTTTGTGAAGCTGTGTTGCAGAGCTCTTTAAAAATATGCTCTGTTTTGTCCATGAATGCATTTCCAGTACGCATTCAAAAAAAAAAAAACAACCAGCTCTTTTTGTTTTGTTGATGGACCAAACTAAATGTGCTATCAGAACATTTCCAAAGCTTTACATTATCCCATACCATTTACACTGGCTGTGTTCATAACAGTCTGTGCATCACATTTAATTAGCAGGAAATTTAAGAAAGATCACACAGAACCCATTAAACTTAAATTGCTTTCAGGGGTAATTAGAAAGTGTGGCGGCTCCCTTCTTAATATTTTAAGAGAACATTTTAATCCATTTCTGCAAAGGAACAATAACAAAACCAATGAATGAATGAACCTTTTGGTAATATTTAAAAAATAAGAAATCTCCTATCTAGAAAATTAAAATGCTTCAGTGCCTCTAAGGCTATCCTAGGTTACTGTAATTATATCTGATCACAGTAGCTATTAAGTAAAAAATTACTCTTCATTGTCATTTTACATTAGGTTCTGGTGATCTGCAAATTACCATCAGAGCATACTTCCATGTTGTGTTTTCCATTGACACGTCGCAGGCTTGCTTTAGCATATCAGCGCAACTTCCAGCTTTCAAAGTTGAAAGGAAAATATGCACAACTCTTCAAGCAAAAGTTGTCTTCTGACTTAAATACCCACCAGCTCTGGTATAAAAGAAGCAAATGAGTTAACTTCTACACTAAGTTAAACTAATGCCGTGACACTCATCATTAAGAACCAGAAGCTTTTTTTGCTGCTGTTCTAAAATAACAGCAGGACTTTTGATGTCAGTATGCTTGTTAACTGCAAACTTCATTTACATCTGAACTCTGACATCTGCCGCATCCTACCTTAAACTGACTGTGAAGCTGATACTTATCTTACAAACTGTGGAGAGGCTTTGAGGTGTGTGATATTAAAAATGATCCTTCTTCCATGGATGAGAAGAAAATACAAGGAATGCCTGATCCATATAACAATAGCTGGTCACCAACTATGTTTAGAACCAGAAATGGGGCAGGGTTCAGGAAACAATATTACAGACTGGTTGCCTCCTTTTGCCTCTTCTTCCCCTTAGAGGTGTGTGCTATAGGTAAGATTCAGTCTCATAGGGTAAAAGAAAAGGGTTTTTCCTCTTACCTACTCCTAAATTAGTATAAGCTCAGGATCAATGGAGCAAATTCCACTGAGGAGTAATGCCTCATTGTTTACTAGGAAGTTGCACACTTTTCTCTTTGTTTCTGTAACTGCATCACTGAATACCAGCTCTGCCTGCACCATGGCAGAATTTATTAAATTGCCACTAGCATTTTTCCCAGAGAAGTATTTTGTGCATGCTATTACACAGATCCAAAAAAACCTCACACTTTTTTACAGTGCCCGTGATCTATCAAGCATAAAGGTCACCTTAAAACATTCACACCTCAAAAATATACACATCCAGAAAGGTTAGTAGCAACCAAGAGTTTAAGTTAGGATGATGACTGCCAGGAAAACCGACTGCCTAGATAATAAAGCATGAGCTCAATTACTTCAATACATTCAGCTAATGGACTACAAGGAATTTAATTCTCTTTTTTATTGCTTGCTACATATATATATACTCACTTCTCAATCAGCATCAAATTATTTCCAACAGATGACAGACCTATTAAACCTGAAACGCATATCTGTCATGACCTCAGATACGTATTTCCTTAGAAAGCCAAGATTTTATACTGAGAACTTTAAAAGAACTAACTTCACCAATATTTAACAGACCCTGACTTAGCTGACCAAAAAACTCCTATTCCTGAAAACTAGCTTACAGAATGCTACTAATGCCTCAACTCTCCTTGACTTTTTAATTGTTATTCATGTATGTATAGCACAATTTAGGAAGTTCTCAACAGTATTTAACATGATGAAATTACACAATCAATTCCTCCTCTCCAAGATATTTATCTAGCAATGTTTTAGCAAGATACCATCATAAAAGTGAGACTGATTGTCCCTCTGATATACATCTTTATAGTCCAAGGAGGAATACTAGCATCTACATGCCATTAGCAATGGTCTGATACATGCAGACACTCATAGAATTAATTTATCAGAAAACTAATTAACATTCTCAACTTTTCCTTCAGTATCACTTTTTGCTACTCAAATAAAATACGCTGTTATTAAAGTCTAAGAAATGGAGAGTAGTAAATGATTTGTGAAAAAAATTTGTATCTCCCATTGTGTATCCTAAAAGCATTCCTTTTCAAGTATTCTGATACTAATTGAAGTGCTTTAAAAATTTTAGCAATTTTATTCTATGAAATGTCAAGGGTTGATGTAAATAAACAACAGGTAAGATGATTTATTTCTGTTTAAACTGAAAAATGTGGAGTTTCTGATTGATCCAATGTCTTAAATAAGGAGCACAATGTCATTAGTGGTGGAAGCATCTTATTATATTCTCCTCTTCTGTAAAATGATACCTTCTTACAACTGAAGAGTGCCTACATTTGTAAAATGCCTTTAAATCACTACATGAAAGAATTTGTGCAACTGCAGAACACTATCAATACTGTTTTCTACTCCTTATGTAAATAGAGATACATTAATTACAAGGACAGTCAGAAGGCAACAAAAATTGTTCATGAAGAGACACTTTAGCATTACATAATTAATAAACATTTCTCTTCCTTAAAAAATCGTGATGGTATGAAAAAGACTGTCCATTTTAACAACATGCTAAGTGCTCCAGATAGAGAAATAAAGCTTATAGAATTCACTGAGTTACTGAAGTTACATTCTGGGAAACATGAACTTTTAGATTTTACGAATGCTATATTTAGCAACTAAACAGAGATGAAGAATTGCAAGGTTTAAAGCTTAAAAGCGAGAGGCAAGCAGGATGTTGGGCAATAAAGCTAATGCTGACTCTCTGGCACTAATTCAGGAAAAAGTTTTTTCTGTCGTCCAGCCTACCCAGAAGTTGCTCATCTGTTTCGCGCTACAAAAGACAATGTAATGGAGTTCACAGGACTCTTTCTTAGAAGCACAGTATAGTTCCAAACAGCAATTTTTAGTAAAGCTAATTCACACTTTTGCCTGAATGAGCCATGGGTACCATATGTATTTTTGTTACAGCCAGCCTCCACTTTTAGTGAGTCATTCACAAGAAAAAAAAAAACAACCCAAACCCTCACAATTTCACTATAGCTATGAAAGCTGACTACTTTTTGCATGTGCTGGGGTGACCACAGTTTCCCCACCATCGACGAGTAATTGGAATTCTGCCTGCACCAGTCACTCAGCAGAACCTTTCAAATGGAAAGACAAAAGCTGGTGAGAAAAGGACCCAGTGATACAACACTGCTGAGGATGCTCACTACATCAGCATCCTTACACCAAGGTCAGAATGGCAGATTTTAATATCCAGATGTAGATTATTTTAATGCAGCATGCCCTTGAATGATTGTTTGTCCAGAGAATTCCTAGAGGAAGATTACACACTACAGCTGCCCCCTCCCTTTCCCAACACAACAAGACAGAGGGAGAAAATAGAAACGACTTTGTGGGAAGAATCTGCATCCACTACTGTGGATCAAGCTGGTTAAGTCCCTACATCCTTGAATTTACCAAGGTGAAATAGGCCCTTTGCATGTAAACTATGCCATGCTTTTCCTGTTGTAAAAATAGCACAAATGGAAGCTGACTGACTGGCAGTTGCTACAGACATGGAAATATACTGGACCCAATTTTCAGCATTTGAGATCTAATAATAAACTTATTTTAAGTGTCAGTTTATTTGGGGGAAAAAATACCATTACAGGAAACCTTATGCAATATCATCTGTGCAAATCTGTGGAGGCTGCCTTCACAGTCAAAATAAACCGATGTGAATGTAACTCTATGAAGGGCAAGTTATCTTATCATGATGACACAAAATGAAACACCAGGCTATGGAGTCCCTGGTACAACGAACGTCACAGAGTTTGTCTGAATGAGTTACACTGCCACCTACGTTTTAACAGAAGCGGTATTTTAGGTATTTTACATCTTTTCTTTCTGGATTATCCAGTTTGGTCTCAGTCATTAATAGCTAGGCCTAAAACAAGAAGTGAATTCCTTGATCTATCCTTCTATTTATTTCTATATCTCCTTCAATTTAGCCTTTCTATGAATCCTTTTATTACACTCTCTTTATCAGGGATAGTATGAGGGGTAATAGTTTTAAACTGAAAAAGAGTAGATTTAGATCAGGTATTAGGAAGACATTCATTACTGTCAGGGAACTGAGACACCGGAAGAGGTTGTTTGTAACAACCCAAAAGTACTTTGTGGTTATTTTATTCATGCCCTTATATTCCACCTATTTAGATTTATAATTTACATAATCAACATGCATATATCAGATGTTTACCATCCCTGAACAGCTAGACAAATCTTCAGAGGATTTCAGATGGGAAGAATCACCATCTGGAAGTGTTTAAACTCTCAACTTAGACTAAGCTTCTGATTTAGAAGTTAAACCTAGGAGGGATTAATTCAGATTGTACAGTTTAAATGGGCAAGAAAGAAAAGGTATAACCAATCCTATTTTACAGATAAGTAACTGTGACAGATGTGCCCCTTCTAAACAGAATTATATGCCCCCTATTGAACTATCTTTTTACAATGCCTCAGATTTAAGATTTAAGATTGGATATTCAGTATTTCTTTATATCAACCTTTTAAAAAATATTTAAACGAAATTGAAAGTTTTCTAAAAAGTATTCAAGAGCTTCTTTATGTAGAGTTGGAACAGCTGATTTGCACAGTCAACAATTAGCCTCTTTCTGTGGGATTTCTTATACTAACCAAAT
>BJBW01000350.1:75265-412166 GCA_004320125.1 Scolopax mira | reverse complement strand
AATGTCAGGCACCAATACAGGTTAGGCATGGATCTGCTGGAGACAAGTTCTGAAGAGAAAGATCTGGGGGTCCTGGTAGACAGCAAAATGACAATGAGCAAGCAGTGTGCTCTTGTGGCCAGGAAGGCCAACAGAATCCTGGGCTGCATAGGGAAGAGTGTGGCCAGTAGGTCGAGGGAAGTCATTCTCCCCCTCTACTCGGCACTGGTGAGGCCACAACGGGAATACTGCATCCATTTCTGGGCTCCCCAGTTCAAGAGGGACAAGGAGCTACTGGAGAGAGTCCAGTGAAGGGCAACGAAGATGATTCAAGAATTGGAGCATCTCCCTTATGAAGAAAGGCTGAGAGAGCCGGGACTCTTTAGCCTGGAGAAGACAAGCCTGAGGGGAGAACTTATTAATGCCTATAAGTATCTGTAAGGTGGTTTGAAGGAGGAAGGGGACAGACTCTTTTCAGTGGTTACCAGTGAGAGGACATAACGGGCACGGTAATGGGCATAAGTTGGAACATAGGAGGTTCCACTCAAATATGAGAAAAAACTGCTTCACAGTGAGGGTAATGGAGCCCTGGAACAGGCTGCCCAGGGAGGTTGTGGTGTCCCCTTCTCTGGAGGTTTGCAAGAGCTGCTTGGATGCAGCCCTGAGTGACATGCTCTAGCTCTGGGCAATCCTTCTTAAGCAGGAGAGTTGGACTAGATGATCTCTACAGTCCCTTCCAACTCTAAACATTCAGTGAAATATCAGCCCATGGGATAAGGCTGCAGCTGGGTATACTGAGCTTTCTCATGTGGCTTACTTGGGCATGGGACCTCTGGCAAATAGTTTGTCTCCTGGCTGCTCTGCAATGTTGCTATCTCTCTCCAGCTTTGGTACTGGGCTGAGGAACTGGAGTGTGACAAGAAATCAGTGGGGAAACAGTGAGATGCTGGCTAATAGAATTCTGCTGAGCCTAGAGAGATGGGTTGACCTCAGGGTTAGTTTTCTAGCACTTGACTTTGCAGGTATCTTAATGAGGTGGAAGGCAGCTCTGGAAAACCTGAGCTCTAAGGTTAGAATTTGTTGTAAAGGAAGAAGCAGTACCAGGCAATCTCTTCAAGTGAGAGATATATCATGAAAGGACTGCTAGTAATTTCAGTTGAAATGTAGCTCTATTGTAGCATGACAGACTAAACCAAACTTACTCTTCAGAAACATGCTAATCAGGCAAACTCCTGTTTGAGCAATGCAAGAACAATTCTAGAGCTAAATACTGTCATAAAGAAATCATTGCAGTGCAATACTGTAACTTAAGTATCCATGCTTCCAAGTGTCCTTAATTTTGTTTTTTTACTTATACATTACTGGAACATACTTTCATAATTATGTGTTTGTAATTATCCACTGTGCATATTGAAGTCAGACTTTATCTGACGCTAATCTGTAAAAGCACTTGTATTTTCACAAGAAAGTGTTTTATGTGTCTGACTTACGTTGCAAGACACCGGTATTTTGAGAATAGGGATACATTTCTGAATTATAAATCATATTTTCTGATGGAAAAAAAAGTCACTAACTATAAAATATGAATCTTGCATGTTACAGTACTTAGCCATGCAATCATTATCTGAAATTCTTTCAGGTCTTTACATTTATATTCATTTGGCTTCCTCAAAATGGACATGGCTAATGTATTATTAAAGGTTTAGAAATTGGAATCCACGTAGTAAATTTTGATGTGTTTTACGGTTGAACAGAAACTGATGTAGCAATGAACTTTGTGGTATTTGCCAGCCCACAGGTAAAATGCTCATACTGTTTTGATTTGCATATGAGTGCATTGATATGATTTATTTGATATAACTGGGTAATTTTCAGCAGGAGAGCAAGCAGTAGCACTTTTTAAAAGGAAATGTAATGTAGTATTATAATCATATGGAAGCAAATTTTCATTTGCAAATAATGCATGCAATTAGCAATGTGAGTTAGGTTGAGATGTTGAGATGCCTGAGCACTCCTTGCATTTGCCATGTAGACAGAAATAATGCATAGGTGTTTAACAAACACAACAGATGCAAAGGCTGCATCTTGTTCTTACTCTGTTGGCCTTGTGGAGTTATGCCCAATTCACTGATTGCATATTCCTCCTTTGTAATTTGCTTGGATGAGTTTGAGGAATGGCAAGTGTTGATATATAAGTCTGAACGGACCTCTGATACCTCTTGTATATCTTGGTCACATGAGGGGAACAGCGTTATACTTGTTATAATGGTCTTTCAATGACACGAATATGTACAGTTGCATATTTCAGCTATCTGTATGCGATTCTAAAATACAGCTTTATGTATTTCTATGTAGCTCCAAAATTGATGAACTCTCTGTGGATTCTCATTAGAGTCAATTGATCTGAACTCCTGATGCTTAAAAATGTTCCACTCCGCCATGTACTTCTTGTTAGCAATTTTGATCTGATGTGGTGACCTAATATTGAGGTTATTTGAGAGAGATACTGGAGAGTGTCATAGATGTATAAAAACTTCCAGATAAAGTGTCCAGGGAAAGAGGATAATAGTTGGAATACTGTGTTTGTCTAAAATGTTATTATAGTGTAAACTATGCCAAAGAAGGTATTGCAAAAGCCTGGGACTGGCATAAGAAGTTTCTAGTCTGATTTTTTTCATATCAAATTAGACGTTATCCTTATTAGGTGTGATCCTTAATTAAGGTTTTACCAACCCTCAAATCAATGTAGAACATGCTGAATATTTCCCAACAGTAAACAGAAAATGAATACCAAAATTCTGTCTGCCATGCTTAGCTAAGATTGTTTTTGGAGTAGACAATGGGAATATTAGTTTATTGCATCACTTACTCTCTGCGATCCCTATTTTATTTGTGTGTTGAGAAAAAAAAAGATAAAAGAAATAATAAGAAAGCTAGTGAAAACACTGCAGAAATCAATACATATTTTGCTGTGGAGCTCAAATTTCTGGAGTTACTTAAAATTCATGGGTGAATATAATACTGTAGTATTCTTTTGGTTTTGTTTTAGTTTTCCTATAAGACATAGTGACCAAGGAATGGACCACATGTTCAGAATCCACATGAATTGCCTGAGATGTGGTAGGACTTCCACAATTATTCATATATCTTATATAAAACTTTTAATTTAAAAAAAAAATAATATCAGAATCAAATTGGCCATATTCCAAATTCAGAAATCACTGTAGATTTTCACTCATTGAGTTTGGGTTTTTAAGTCTTTGCCAACACTGTTTCTTCAGATAGTATGAACTGATGGATGTCTGACCATGTTTTAGGATGATGTGAAAAACTGATACTGCCTCTGAATAGTTTCTCATTTTTTTTGTTTGCTATGTGTATCTATAAACTTAATCTTGCTTTAAGAAAGTGTGTAAAAAAAAAAAAAAAACAAACAACAAAAAAACCACACAAAACCCAACAAAAACCCCCTAAATACTAGGATGTGTTATTTTTTATGGTGTTACTAAAAATGAGCAAGGCCTGGATTTTCCATGATCCTGAGAGATTTCTGTTGCTCAGAAACTCAGTAAGTCTCAGACCTTAAGGTGGACTTTCCTCTCCTTCCCCCACAGAAAGAAAAACTTTGTCATTTCATGTGGAGATTCCATTAAGTACTTTGTCAAATCTCTACTCAATAGAGGCAGAATAGTTATGTAACCTATTTTTCACTGATCGCTAATCTCAGGTCAGCAGGCTTTATCATTTGTGACCTGAGACTTCCAAAAAGGTCATTGAAGGTAAAAGGAAAAGACTTCAAAAAAAAAAAAGAGGTTTTTCACTTCAGCGGTAATAGATTGTCATGATAAAAAATAGTTTCTTTCTTATGCTGAAATGGAGATATAGAAAATATTTTTTTCTTCAAAGTTGCTGTGTAAGTAGCATTTTTATAATGGATTTTTGTCATCATAGTAGTTTTAATAAATTTAAGAAATTATGCTGTATTTTAATTCATTGGTGTGCCATGTAAGGACTTGCCTTCAGAACTGACTGTAAAACAATTATTAGAACTTAATTTTCCAGCAGTAACGAAATTAATCATCTCCTAGTAAAAATATTCATCTTTAGTAATGAAAGTGCTATTAAAAGACATTGGTTTTCATACATCCTGTATCCCAATTTGAGTGAGATGTTCCACTGGTGATGGTGCTGAAATATCTTCATCACCATTCATTATTTTACATACACATATCCACTTAATTGTATTATGAAATGTAAGTATACTATGTGTTTTTTTGTCCAAGTCTTAATAAATAAGACCTCATGTTTCGTGCATTACTTGAGATTAAAATAATCTCTGTAGATTTTTTTTCTGCTTTTGTGACTCAATTAAAATATCACAGAACTAGAGGTATTACAGTTTGTGAAGAGGCTTGTATTAGAATCTATGAATTAGAAACAGTTGTATTTAGTTTATTGCGTCTAAAAGATACATAGAGGTACTCACAAGGTACATTTTTATTTTTTTGTATGACACCAGGATAAAACGTCTTGTTTTATACATTGGGTTTTTTTCAGTAATTGTTGATGTTTCTAATACTGTGAGCGCAAAGGAGTAATGCTCTGGTCTTTGCTGCTTGATCTGGTGGTAGCAGCACGTAGAGCTAATACTATATTCCTGGAAAACTTCAGCTGTAGAAGAAATCCACTCTTATGCAAGGCATTTGGGTGCCACCCCAGGATCTGACTGACTTAGAACAATATTAATAGTGTGATGAAGGAGCTAAAGGGAAAGAAATGAAGTAAATACAGATTAAGACTTTTGGGAAAAACTCCTTGCGTTGAACTCAGTCCCAGAGATAGTGTTTTTGGGCTGTGAAATGTGTTGGAATAACCTGAGCTGCAAAAATTCAAGACAAAAATTTCTGCACAAGAACATCTTAGATGACAAAAATCTTTCAATATTTAGACTTGTTCTTTACTGGAACACAAAATTAGAAACTAAGACACGATAGTTTTGTAAATAGCAGAAACTCCAAGCTATAAAGTGAAATGGAGTTTACCAACAAATCTGTCCAGGTTATGGATGTAGGTGGCCATTTCTCCAGCCTAGCAACTCCTGGGGGTTTTCCTTCCCTTTTCTTCTTTTCAAATAGTCCCAAAGCTGGTTTTGGCCTGTCTTCCTGCTATAGGGAGAGGAACTGGTTTTGGCCATCTCCCTGGGTGTGCTCAATGCTGCAACCAAGTGGTTTTTCCCCATTTCTGCCTTACCTCCCTACCCCAGCACCAGTGCCCTGCTATGGGCTCCTGCTGTACATGCCTAGCTGGGCCCAGTGAAGGTGGAGCCTTCTCCCTTCCTCTTTCAAGTTTGCTCTGAGCTGAAGTGTAGAAGCCAGGACAAAGGAAAGGGGCAGCTTTTATTCCTGTTGTCTAGCTATCTTTTTTTTTTAAAAAAAAAAAAACAAACTCAAAATGTGCAATACTTTCTTCATACCCTGTAAGTGTATTCTTTTTCTATGTCCCACCTGGTGAAAACTGGTTAAGACTCATTTTTGCATGTGGATTTGGGAATTGAAATCTGGGTCTAAAATTGATTTTTCTAATGTCTGGAATTACTTCATAATTATGCTTACACCTCTGGACTCAGCTGGCTTGTTGACTGTTTTACAGTATTTTTAAGGTAGTACTGCAAAATATCTGAGGAAATAGATCATTACAGAATCTAATTCCTTGCACTCAGCACTGAATCAGGTCTAAATTTATTTTACATGACAGAAGCAGAGTGAATATCGCAATGTCCTTGGAATCCAGCATGGTTTTAATTGGATTCTATCTTTTTCTAATGTTACTGTGGAACACCAATTTAAATCCTTGGGATTAAATTTATATGACAGGCTGCCATTCTCACTGAAGTGGTGTATCATTTTAATTTATTTATTTTGCTTTGATGTTTCTTGACAAGTAATAAAGCATCAGGTCCTTAGTTGTGAAGGTCTTGTTGCTGGTTTTTTTTTCTAGAGTCCTTACGTTTCAGAACCCTTTTGCTGACACACAGCAAAGTGCAAAACCATTCATTTTAAACAAAGGGGCCAACAGTTCTCAAGCTCAGCAAGAATTCTAGTGAGATAGAATTTAAGATAAGGAAAGCTTCATTTATGTAATAAAAAATAACCCCTAGTAAATGAGGTTTGTAATGTATAATCCTTCTTAGCCTTCCACTGGGCCTATAATTATGCAGAATATCTAATGTACTCTAATAATCTGATTTTAACTTGATAGACTTTTCACTTTATATACAGACTAAAACACTACAACCTAGTAGATTAGAAAATAAAGATGCTGACTACTTAACTGTAATAATGGTGTGAAGATAAAAGCATGATGTACAAAGTATGAAAATAAATTAAAATGCTAGGAAACAGATGTGAAGAGCCTTTGAAAATAGGTTCACGTTTTTCATTATGGCATTATTGTGGTTCCATGTCCCAATCAGTCACTTTTACTGGCAATAAGAAGGTAGATAAAAGTAAATCAATCCCAGGTTAATGAGCATATTATAAAAAATTTTTAAAAAAATTAAATATGGACACATTTGGAAAAATAGAATTGCTATAAATTAAATTTTAAAAGATGATTAGTTGGGGAGTATGTGTTTTTTAAAATATTGTGTTTCAAGTCCCTCTGTCCTAGGCAGCAAACCTGTTTTAATTTCTAGTGTACAAGACTCTTGTATTCTTGCTAAAACCCAGTGAAGTGCATTAACTGATATGATTGTTTAAATTTATTTTACTTTTTTATCAGCTAGGATTGAACATTGTGCTGTAGATACATCTACAAAGCTTCTGTTGGAGGCATGCCTGTTTGAATGACTTTGTATGGCACAAATAGTTTTATCTATATATTGACCTTGGAAAGAATGTAGCAGACAAGACCAGGGACTGCCATTTTGCGATAAGTACAAGATCATGAACTGATGAGTAAAGTCAAGAATCTGATGATAAGCTCATCAGTTCATATCTTCTATGTTGATATGTGGTGAGCTGACCTTGGTCACTCATTCAGCCCATGAGTAGAAAAAGCTCATGGGTCAAGATAAGGATGGGGAGATGGCTTATTAACTTCTGTCATGGGCAAAACAGACTTGATTTAATAATTATTAATTAATTGCCAATAAATGTAGATTTGGATGGTGAGGTGATGAAAGCAGATGAAAACTCAAGAAGCTTCCTCCCACCCCACGCTTCTTCCCAGTCTCAACTGCACTCCTCCTCTCCCCACTCCTCTACATCCTCCGGCCCTGAAGCGGTGCAGAGGGTGGGGATGAAGGGTTGTAGTCACTCCACATTGGCTTCTTGCTGCCACCCCTTCCTCCTCACACATTCCCCTGCTCTAGTGTGTGCCCTTCATGGCTGCTGTTCCTGTCAGGAAAAACCAGCTCCCCTGCATTTTCCCCTTTTCCTGGCGCTGCCAGCAGCCTTTTGCCCTCTCGCAAAGAGGCTTTCCCTGAGGCACTGCCAGCCCAGCCAAGAGGCTCCGCTCTGCCCTGGACCCGGCCCTGCCCAGCACAGGGCAGCCCCTCAGCTCTCCTCAGAGCGGACCCTGCAGCTGCTGCCAGCACCTGGGCACCAGCACCTAAAATGTGATGCTAAAGTAGGTAGTAATTTTGATCACAAGTGCTTAACACTAGATATATGTGCTTAGTAACCGAAAGAAGTTATGCTTCATCTGGGACCTCAAAAGTTATATTGGATGTTGGTCTGCAGTTGTGTCAGATTGGGGCAGTGCAAAAATGTACTTTAAGATGTAGGTAAACACATGTGTAAGAATCAGATTAATTTTTTTAATGTTTGATGTTATCCCACGTGCATAATTTAAATGACATAATTACATGGTAGCTATTTGTGAGATATGGATCAAATAATTTTTAGTCTGGATTTTGTAAATAGCTTTATTTTAATGTAGGACTCCTATTTATAATTTTTATGTGTGTGTATGTGTGCATCTGTTTCCCTCTTGTTAGTGTTTTGTTCTGCCATTTCCTGTTACCTGAGAATGTAAAATTCCACTTACCCCACCTCACCCCTACCTCCTCACCTGCCAATTCATCATAAAAATGGTAGCGTGGTCAGGCTATTGCTTACCACTAATCCAGTTGGTTGGATTGTGGCATCCTCTATAAATTGTGTGACCTTTGTAATAACTAAGGATCTTGCTGCAGCTCTACTTTACTTTGATGATTCAGAATTCGAAGACTTTCTGCTGTGGAATCAGTTGACCATAAAAGAGCTGTAAAAGACTGTAAAAATATTGATGTTTGGAATTATTCCTGTTTAGGCTTTTCATTAATTAGGAGTTAAGCAGAGAGTGCTTGCAAACACCTTGGAGAACTTGGTGGACTCAGGGAATGACCCTTTACTTCTGCATGGTTGTGGTTTTCAGTTTTTCTGTTATCACACATTTTAGGAAAACTTTCTTTAGTTGTCACCAGCTTCAGTTCTTCTGCTTTTATGGCTGGCCTTTCTATACTTTTTTTTAAAATATGTATAAATCTGGAGTTACTACACAAGAATGAGACTGAGTATCAATGACAGAAGCTCAAAACCTTCATTTGGGGGAAGGTTTTGACCAGGGAATTCAGCCACGGTCAAACCTCAAAGTGCTCCCAAGTGTGTTGCGTGTGTAACAGGCATTTTGCAGTTTTTCTATTATGCCAGGACACTGCCCAATGAAGAGAACCGTGTATTTGCCTTATGAGTTACCTGGGGAGCAGCCTCTTCCTTTGATCCATGTGGAGAATAACAATTAAATGTAAAGCTGCAAGTCAGTACAGACCCATGACATGGAGGGCTTCTCATGCAATAGACCTTTGATTTTTGACCTGTAAAAATAATTTCTTTTTTAACAGCTGTGAGACACCTTTGGCAGGTCCCTTTTGGTATGCCATTGACAATTAGGGCCTAGCTGTTCCTATTTTTATTTCTACAAACTGCATTTACATCTGGTCTCAGCACTCCAAGGTATTAAATTGTACCATAAAGTCCCTTGTTGTGCCTTTAAACCTGATAAACTGTGAATTTTGAGGCCACCAGTGACTTTATTCAGACTTGAATTGTCTGTAAATATAAAACTAGAGCCATCATAAAGGGTATAATGTTTGTCTTCAGCAAACTTCGTCCTTTGACAAAGCTTAGACTAGTTGTGGATTATTGTCTTCTCAGGGCCAGGAACAGCTTTGGAAGACTGGTGCTGGAGTAGATTTCAAAATATACCTTGAATTTTTATTTTTTTTTAACAGAATCGTGTAGAAAAATCCTAAGGGGAAAGTATAAGAAGTCTATTATGAGGTTTGTGTTTGATTTCTTTACCTTAGAGCTTATTTTATTATTGTCTGAGTTCTGAATTCTTTATGCATCCTTGTGTGGCACTTCTGGTTCATTTTCCTAAAGAGTTTGCATAGGGCAATCTGCTCTGCAAATTTAGCCAGCGTGTGGCAACTGGAGATGGGAGAGATACACAGCAGAACACCTAAACGGCTGCACAACTCCTAAACAAATTCAATACTTTCTTCTTGAGTTGGGCCACATAGCTATTTATGTTCCTCCTGTAATACAAGGTCTCAAAATCTCTGTGAGATTATACCTACTTAGAGAAGCACCAAAGAACTTGCAGTCTTTGTTGTGGGAACAAAGGTGGTTCTGGGGTGCCTCTGTTTCTGTAGACCTACTTCCTATTGGCACCTGCCCATGTAAATTCACTCCTAGCAAAGCACGTGGGAGTGTTGGGAAGAGGTGAAGGGGAGGGAGTTCTTCAGGTTAGGAAGGTTATGTGGTCATGTAATCAGAATGTTATTCAGCAACATTATACTGCCAGGTTTTGGGCTTCATGCTTTTGTCAGAGCTTGTAATGAGATGCTCAAAAGGCAGCTTGCTAACTGTCTTTAATAGTGACTGCATTGAATACTTCAGATGAACCAGAATCAGAGGGTTTGTGCCCCTTGATACTAAAAGTAGCTAGAATTGAGGGTGAAGTTCTAATTTATAAGATTTTATTCCTGTAGTGGCTTCTCAATCCAGGACATATGCTGTCTGATATATGGCTGTCTTGGTGGAAAGGAAAAGGTCCTTAAGTGTTTGGGGCAAGAGAGTTCTGCTTTGAATGAGCAATAACAAAAGAACGGGTCACAAAATTCCACCAGCTTTATTCTTTGATGCCTGTTCTCTTCATCTCTTTCATCTCCTGGTTATTCTATCATATATTAGACTGTAATTAATTGCATATTTTGTTAGATGTTAGAAACTTTGCATGTATATGTTACATTGAATACAGTAGTGTGAGGCTCTCTGGCAACTCTTTATTTTCATTTGTAAGCTAAAGTTTAACTGAATGTTGTAAGTATCCTTTAATGAAATTCCTGTATTGTCTCCTGCTATTGTTGAATGGACTATTTCATGCTGAAACAATTATTTTGGTAAGTTGTCTGAAGCTGCCTGAGGATATGGTTTGATCATTCAAGCAGCTGAAGGGATTGATCCTAGTTCTTGTGAACAATCCCTCAATCTGTGCTTGTTTATTGCATTTCTTGTCTTCCTGCTAACCACTTAAAGTCTGATCAACTTGGTAAACATCTTCAAGATCTGACAAAGATGGATGCAGTGCTTTCTGTGGTCCTATTATCAAAATAACTAAACTGTGTGCTGAAGCTATATACATTTAGCCATGTCAGTCAAATTGAATCTGAGGCATTTCAAACTCATTTAAAAAAAAAAAAGTAGTGGTTCCTTTTTTTGGCCTTTAATAGTAGTGATATGTGTTTCTATAAGCAAAATTTCTTTTCCTCTTTCATTCGTCCAATACAAATTACAGGTATAATGAAAGCTGAAAAGGTTAGCCAATTTACTGTATATCCTCAGTTAAGAAAATTAGACCCACTTGAAACAAGACTGGCCTTTACTCCTCTTGGTCCATAGCCTGAATGAGTTAATGTGTGAAGAATGGAGTATTTTATCCCTCTTTCTTGTCCAAGTTTGTTTTTTTTCATTTCTTTTGGAGAAAATCAGAGAAGTTGATTTTACCCCAGAGAGCCAAAGACTGGCTGTCCTGAATATTACCTGAAAGAGAAGTCAAGGAGGAAGACCAGTTGAGATGGAGCAGGTAACCATTCTGTAGAGCTTAGAAATACTAAAAGTTACTCTGGAATTTGATAATACTGTCGATGACTACTTTGTGGTTGTCTTTCCTTTTTGTGCTTGTAAAATAATAATTTTCACAGCTCTGAAAAGAACTTTGGATCTTGACTAAAGTTCACCACTGTTTAACCACCTTGACAGACCAGATGCATTTGCTATAAGGTAGATGACTAATGATTTAGGAGAGAACACATCTCTTCTTAATGTAAATATGAGAGAAAATCTGAATTGATAAAATTTGAGACATGGGACTTTGTTAGGTAACACTCACAAATACTTTTAGCTGGTAAGATGAGTATGGTTGTATCATTTTTCTTATTTCTTTTTTTTAAATTTCCCTGGGTTTATCTTATAATTGACTGAAGATGTTTGTTGTAAAACAGTCTATCCTTGCTCTTAAGGCAGCTTAAATTAGAATAGTAGTAGTAAAGCAGTAAATTTAAAAAAAAAAAAACCACCACATTAAATTTACTAAGGTACTTAAATATAGTAGCCTTTAGATCAGCACAACCAGCTACAAGTACATAGAAAGGAAAAATTCTATTTGCTTCTGAAATATTCATGGGAGTACCAATATTTTAAATTAATAAAATTAATAATATAAGCAGTATAGTTATAAGACATTTCAATGTTCCCTACTGTTGTGCTTTCACAAGAAAATTAGCCTGATAATTTTATGAAGTAAAATATTACTTTCTTCTTTAGTGTAATATTAAGTCTGAAGGTGACCATTTGTAGAGCACTGTGGCTGAAAAAAATTCAAATTTATTTAGTTTCAATTATATCAGTTACTTGCCTACCAATAGTAAAATGGCAATAAACAGCTGCTGCATTGACAGTGTACTGCCAACAATGTATACTACAAATTGGTGGCATTTGAAGGCAAACAAGAGTACTAAGATCTAAGCAATATAAGATTTTAGTTACTAATATATAGTTACAATAAACTCGTTGAAAAGTAGGTGGAAATGCCTTAGTTTATAATTCTAGGGGTTCAAACATGAATACTTTCTTCCTGTAGCATTATGATGACTCTGGGAGGTGACTTTGGCTCTGTCCAAGTGGTGGTTCTTCCATAGCTCCCACTGTATCCCAGTACAGTTTATTTAAGCTATGACTGGTAAAGTTAAGTCATATGTACATCCTCGCTTAGTGCAAAGAGGCTATTTTCTTCTATTTACACTGCCATAATTACCTGAAAGTCCGTTTAGGTTGATGTAATTGGGAAAACATTTGGTCCTTGTTCAGGATAGCTGCAGAGTTAAATGAGGTTACATGGAGCTGAAAGCTGGAGTGTTAATGTCTATGTATTTGAGCAATTTATCCCTAAAGAAGCATAATTTCTCTTTTTGCCCTAAGAAACAAAGATGCTTGAAGAAACCATACGAGGTCTATTGGTTGTTTTAGCTAATTATACCAAAACCTAAGATTTATCCTGGTATTTTCTCAGGAAATTAAAAAAAACCCCATGTTTATGTGTCTTGGGTTTGATAGAATTATTTAATATCAGCAACATATTTGTACAGTAAATATTTTATGCTTCACAGAGAAATAAATGTATTGTAATTTGTGACATACATACTAACTCTGCATGACCTCTTTGTCAGACTTTATACTAACATAAAAAATAAACTACTTAACAGCTGCTCTACTGCTAATCTCAGGGGTTTATTGCTTCTACACATTTTTATGAAGACATTAATTTTCCAAAAGTATTCTTCCTGGAGTATTCTGAGGTATCTTCAGAAATTAGCAGTTATCAGTCTAACACATTGCACCTTCTGGAAACCTGATCTACAACCCTATTTCGCCTCATTATATTTGAGGAGTCTTTAGTTTGCATGAACTACTCATGTACCATTAGAAATCTGTAAAATAATTGGCGTATAACTTAATCATACAGACTGTGGCTGATAATACTGTACTCTTTATTTAGTCTGTATATATATATAGTGCTGCAAAGAGATTATAGAAGACTACTTTTCTAAAATTTTAGTGGATTAGGCCAGTCCATTACTTAAGGAATACTTTTTATGATTCTGATTTTTAGACATTGGCTTCTTTAATTGTAGGGTTTTAGGAGGCTATTATTATTAAATTACAAAAATTAGTTTTAGCATAATAAAAGTGTATTTTACAATCCATATGTTAAAATGGTTCATGCGAAAAATTTCATTATGCTGTAAATGGTGCTGTACCTTTACTTGTAGGGACAGATTTGGAAGCTACACAATAGACCAGAATTTTATATTCCACATGAATGTCTGCATATAGCAAACTTTGAATTTGGTTTTTTTTCTAACAACATGCATGTGATCTTGAATCACTTTATAACAGGAAACTTAAGTCATGCTGTCAAGATTGTGATATCCAAATTTTATTCTGTCTCATTTTTTCTTCTACTCACATGTCTTGGAAATTTGTTTCTTGCCAACCCAGATATATCCTGTTCTTCTCCTTCTTTCTTTAGCTATTATTTCTAATAAGAAAACAAAATGAGAGGCTTTGCAGGTAAAAGCATGAATGGCAAGCTTGTGATTTGATAAAAGACTGGACTCCTAGAGCTCAGCAGGTAACAGTCAGTTGTTGGATTATTTTTTTTCACCTTCTTGTTGACTCTTACTCTTCTGCGAGGAATAAATTACACTTTTAAAAAATCTATTATACCTGCAGTTCCATGATATGTGAAGATTGATGCATTGAGCCTATGAGCCCCTTTTTTTGAGGAAAGACCTAGCTCTACTACTGTGTCTTGTATGGGATAAGAATCGGTGAATGTTAAAAAAACAGTGGATTTTTCTCACTGTCATCCCTGGCTTTCTTTCAGTTTGCCAAAGATGCAGTAAGTAAATGCTGTTGTGACTTATATCCTCTAATTTGAGCCTTGAACACAACAATAATTTGAAACTGAAATTCACAACCATACTACAGTAAGGGACGATACAAGCCTCTGTCTGATGATCAAATGTATTACTGGTGGAGAGGTTGAGGAATCCTATCAAAGTCTTTACTGTTTCTTTTGTTACAATTGTGTTTTTTAGAAAAGCTATGGTAGTAAGGGCTTAAATCCTATGATCCACTCTCCACTGCAGAATTTTCCTGCAGCTGACTGCCTGTTGTATTATTTTAGTAGCTGTAAGAATAGTCTGTTTCCATAAAAGAATTATCTCACTAATTTTAAAATTATTTCTATTGTATCTGCATTTATTTTTGATATTTTTTTGAACAGTAGATGTAAGAAAATGGTAGGTAACTTGAGACTTGAAATAGATATATTCAGGAAAAGTATGTATTTCATTACTGCTTTGCTTAATATTTGTGATGTCCACTAGAGCAGAAGTGGCATTATATGGCTACAAGGAAAGGAGAAAGGGAAGGATATGTAATTAGTTCATAGGAGAGGGTTGCTGTGAGAGCACCTGCCTACGTGGGCATGTGCGTAAGCCTTGTGTCTAACCTACAGCTGCAAAATATAGCATTAAACCTCCCCGGAGCATAAGCTGTCTGATTATATAGGTTTAACCTGGGCAAAGCCTAGTATATTAAAAAAAAGAAAAAGTTATGTTTAAATTTTTCAAATTGGTATGGTTTTGTTCTACATCATAAAGTTAACTAGTTAAGATAAGTTACCTTGTGCGAGTTTTATGAAAGAAGCAAGGGACCTGGATTTGCAGTTTGAAAATTTCAGAGGAAATTTTCTATATTTCCTGGCTTGATTTGAAAATGTCCTTGTCTTACAACTGAGAATTCTCCTCATTCTTCTGACAAAAAATCTCAGCATTATATACTCACTTTCCTCACCCTCTCCTCCATATTACTTCCTTGCCACTTCCTGTGGTGCAGGGAGTGGTGAAAAGATCTTCTGTCCCTTGCAGTTTAGATACTCTCTTAGGATAATGAAGACTTTCTCTTCATTATTGGTAATGGAGAGGAGCAGTAACTTGTTCCTGTACTTGTCATCTGTCACCTGTTAGGAATTATGATAAAATACCAATTCTCTAGGCTTTTCTATTAGTGAGGAAAGAGATGTTTCCATGAGTAGGAAGTTGTTGCAAGCTCTTGAAGAGTGACAAGCTGAGAAATGCATAATTGTTTTGGCAGAAAAGCAGGTTTAAGATTTACATTGGATCTGGCAGTGTTTTTCCACATGAAGTCTCTGATTCTAGAGCTTCCTCACCGTACAGGAAAAAAAGTTATGATGCAACAGTTAAAAGAAAACTTCTATTGATTGCATAAATTTCACATAATTTACCCAGAATTTATACCAAAAGTATAATCCAAAATTCAAACCATTTCTTTTTACCTTCAAATCTGTGTATTTGTAAAATAAGTACGTAAACAGAAATATCCTTCCGTAGTTGATTAAAACAATTTCAGGAAATTCATATCAGATTGAAAGATGTTGTGTTTTGCTAATTAGCAATAGTACCATATAAAACTTGTATTTCATCTCCATTAGCTATTAATATATTCGGTATATGATATTTAGGTTTCATACTCCCTGAACAAATGGATATTTCAAATGCATAGAAGAGTAACTCAGTAATGACCCACATGATGTTGTCTGTAAGTGCAAGTCTGTGCAAGTCTGTCTGTAAGCACTTTCTGCCCTTCATGATTATTCAGGCAGGTCAGGACTTGTGGTGGTGTTACATTAAACTTAGATGCAAGTAAAGCTTAGAAAGCCCTGTACAAGTGTTTCTTGTCTGAGTATTTTATTCTGTGTATCTTATGGCGACAGTTCTTCCAGTCAGAAGGCCTCTAAAAACCAAGATAGGAACCATTTCAATGTAGGAGCAACATACTGAACTGTGTCAATCAAACAATTTAGAAAGTGAATAACTGTGGAGGAGTGGTTGTGAAAGAAAAGTATCTTGGACAAACGGTCCCCAAAAAATGATGCTTAAAACTCTGTCCTTTTACATGGAAATTCCCCAGAAGTAGTCCCAATTGTGAAATCAACTTCTATCTCAAATGTTAAACATTTTAAGTTTAATGGGTTGTTTTCATTTATTTTTATTCCTTCATTGTAAAGTAATTCAGGATGAATGATAAGTAAAATTTCCGTAAACTGTTTTCTAACCAGTATGTCTGTCCTTAGTTTACATATCTTTACTACATTTTCAGCATCCAGAAATTGCCAGGTATTTTTAACTCTGGCTTGCCAAAACCCTGAGATGTTGGAGGCTTGGTGTTGTTTGAGGTGCTGGCATACTCTTATTTTTTGGCAAGTAATGTTCAGTTGTAGCTGGGATGAAGGGGAGGGATAGAAACATGGTCATTCCTGGCAGCAATGGAAAAGTTAATGCTATGTCTCATAGCTTCTTCCCAGCATGTCAGTTGTGCAGCAAACTAGTGAATGATTTATTGGGGCAACATTCACGCATCTTTGTGGTCTGCCACTATGCTTTATTAATGTTTTTGCAGCAGAATACTCTTAGACTCATGATCAATGTTTTCTCCCCAAAGGTTTGCATGTAACCAAATTATGATTTGTTGCCACGTCTTCCATTTGTTCTCTGCTCTCAGAAGCGTGGTCTCTTTCTTCCTCTTTCTTTTGTGGTATTAATTTGATGCCTAGGAAAAGGACAAGCTTTGATCCAATCCTATGTGGTCGTTCAAAATGCCTCCCCCTCTCCTGCTGTGACATATTCTTTCTCTCCTGGAACTGCAATCCTGACATAACCCATACATGGAGCATGAAAGGTTTTCTAAAATGCTGCCTCCTGTGCATCAGCAAAGAGTCTGTCAGAATCTTCTATGTGGTGATAGCAGGGAGGTTCTTAAAGGTGAAAAAGGCAATTTGAGGTTTTGAAAAATGAGGCCACTTCCTAGATGTTTGAATCGCTCTAGCTTCAAGGACAGTTGGACATACCAAGATTTGTCACCAGCTTCAAAAACAAAGGTGGTGGAATTGTCTTGTCTAAAACAAAGGTGGTGGAATTGTGTCTTGTCTGCAAAGTGACTAGAAGATAAGCCTGATGACTCTTTAATGTTAAGTTTAAGGTTTTGTGTATGGGGATTTTTAGTCGTCCTGCGTACTGATGAAATAATAGTTAAAATTGTAGTTCTCTCTGGAAAAAAAAGGAGCTAAAAATTAATCTGAAACTGTTGTGCAATCTACATTTATGCAGAAGTGTCATGATGACATTCTGTTACCAGGTACTCTGCTCACACAGCTTGGGTTGGAGGGGCTCTGCTATTGGAAGGGGACTTAGCTGATGCATCCAACTACGCAGAAACATTTCTTTTTTTTGTTTTGTTCGTTCTTCCTTTCTTTCTTTTTTTTTGTAATCCAGTGAACACAGACATGAAACTAGCTGATTTGACATTTTAGGCTGCCTCAAAAAATAGCTGACTTCTTAAAGTGGGTCTTTTACTAGTTAAAGATTCACTTTTGCTTGTTTTTTGATAAGGCAGTATGTGGCTTGTGTAGTTTGCTTTATTACACCCACTCTGCCCACTGAATTTGCTGCTTTTCTTTACTAGTTAAAAGTAACAATCAATAAAATATTAATAAATAAGATCCTTTGATTTACTCTATGATGCATATAGATGGTATTATAAAATCACCCCACTTCACTTTTCTCTAGTCTGTCTCAGTGCTGTTTAGCTCATTAATACTTTAATTCATGCAGATGAAGTTACTCTATGCTGAAAAACAACAATTCCTGAATTAGAAGCCCCAAGTTATCTTTGTTTCACTGTCTAGTTGAACTACAGGAGATTCTGTGGTGTAGGAAACAGGGGGTATGAATCATTCTGTAAACTGGGAGGTTTGTTTCATAGGAAAAGTAAGAAATGGTTTCAGATACTTATGAGAACCTTTATATAGGACCTCATTAGATGCAACCCTCATGTGCTGTGTGCACAGCACAGAATCTGTGTAAAGTATGGTATTTCTTTTAGTGCCAGAAAACACTATTATATCTATGACATACCAATAATGGAATATTTCCAGTGGTTTCCTTTATAATTGGGCTGATGTAGTTTACAATTCACACTTGTAATTTGTTGGTAATGTTGTCCAATAATGCTTTTCTTTGTCCACTCCAGCACTAAATTCTAAAACAAATCTCTCTAACAACATTATACTATAGGGGCACATAGAGATTTCCCTTTAAACTACTGCATGATTCATGCACCATGTATTGCTATTTCCCTGCTGCAGCGTCTCAAAGGAAATGTTTTAATCTTATAAATAAAACCATAAAAATAATTTGTATGCTACTCAGTCCTTGTGTCACTGGCATTTACCTTTTGTTGATAATGCAGAACTGGAGGTGTACGCTGACAATTGTAAAATTATACATTTTCAGTGCCTTTTTTTTTTCCCAGTATGCAATAGCCACTGGTTTATACATTCACTGTGTAATGGCTAGAGGTAGGTATAACTTGTGACCCAACTTACTTGGGATAATTACTTTGGCATATATTCTCATATTTATTTTTTTCTTGCTGCCAGCTTGCAAACATTTATTGTCAATTACCTGTAGCTCCCTGTAGTGAAATGGAGCTGGAGGTCTTACAATATTGGAGTTGGCTGAGGTTGGAGTAAAGGAATACTAGTGGAAATTTGGTCCTGATATCTTTAGCAGAATCTTAAACAGAATCTTAAGAATCTTAAACTGATCTTAAACAGAATCATTGAGTTTGGAAGAGACCTTTAATATTTTCAAGACCAACTGTCAATCTAGCAGTCCCACAACTAAACCTTGTCCTTGTCACATCTATGTGTCTTTTAAATATCTCCAGGGATGGTGACTCCACCATTACCCTATGCAGCCAGTTCCAAGGATTGACAATCCTTTTGGTGAAGAATTTTTTCCTAATAGCCAATCTAAATCTAAACCCTGACACAATTTGAGGCCATTGCCTCTTGTCCTATTGCTTCTTACTTGGGAGAAGAGACTGACCCTCACCTTGCTATAGCTTTTCAGGGCGCTGTAGAGAACAATAAGGTCTCTATAGCCTCCTTTTTTCCAGGCTAAAGAATACCAGTTACCTCAGCTGTTCCTCATAGGCTTGTGCTCTAGCTCTTCTCTGGACAATTACCAGCACGTAAATGTCTGTCTTGCACTGAGGGGCTTGAAACTGAACACAGTATTCAAGGAGGGGCCTCACAAGTGCCAAGTACAGGGGCATGATCACTTCCCTAGTCTTGCTGGCCACACTATTTCTGTTACAAACTAGGATGTCATTGGCCTTCTTGTCACCTGGGCACACTGCTGCCTCACATTCAGCTGGCTGTTGACCAACACTCCCAGGTACTTTTCTGCCAGACAGCTCTCCAGCTTCTCTTCCCCAGCCTGTATTGTCACATGGGGTTGCTGTGACCCAAGTGCAGGACCTGGCACTTGGCCTTGTTGAATCTCATATCATTGGCCCTGGCCTGTTGATCCAGCCTGTTCAGATCCCTCTGTAGAGCCATCCTACCCTCAAGTGGATCACTGCTCCCACACAACTTGGTGTCATCTGCAACCTTACTGAGGGTGCACTCAGTCCCATTTTCTGGATCATTGATGAAGATATTAAAGAGAACTTACCCCCATACTGAGCCCTGGGGAACACTACTTGTGGCTGGGTCCCAACTGGATTTAACTCCATTGAATAGAATTCTTTGGGCCCAGCCAACCAGTCTTTTTTTTGTTGTTTGTTTACCCAGTGAACAGTGTCCATATATTGGATATTTATTTCTTATACGTGTGCCTTATTTACCTTTTCCTGTGCTTACAGGATTAATAATATTTGTGGAAGAAGATAATGTTATCTTTTTGTATGAGAATATAGTTGTTAATAAACCCCTGGATATTCTCTGGCTCAAGTTGGGGCACGCTTACACCCTCTCCCTCTTACACCTCCACATCCTCCAATCCTCCCCTGACCCCAGAATTTGTCTCTGACTTACGTAAATTAAATAATATAGACAAACCAGTCCCAGTGAACAGGGGTTTGCTGAAGAAAAGAATGGAAATGGGATTTGGCTCATAATCCAGTTTCTGTACCTTCTTTCATAATGAACTCTCTCCATAAATGAGTGGGAGAACAAATTGGTGCTTAATGCATTCCTTTATCTGGTATAGATGTAATTAGTTTTTGGAAATGTGGTACTTTGGAGACCTGTGCAACTTCTATATGTGACTCATAGTAAAAGAGGTAAATGCATTAAAATTTGTTTGGAAACTTTATTCATTTTTATTGAATTTTACCTATTTGCATAAGTGATCATATGAACACATGCTATAATGTGGGGAATAGTCTAGTGACTTCAATGAAATTATACCCCATATTTTATTCTCTCTATGAAGCTCCCGTTCATGTGCAAAATAATTCCTTTTTGTTTGCATTCTGTCTTTAACCCCAGTTTTACTGGATTTAAATTTGTCACTCTGAAAACTGGATTCAGTGCTGGATTCCTGGTAAGAGCAAGTATACATTTGCCTCATCTTGCAATATTGACTAACCTACTCCTCCCTGCTGTGAGGATTAAATGTATTTCTGGAGTTACTAAATGACAAATTTGAAAGATTGAGTTAAGGTTTTTCTCCATATATTTCTACTTTGGTGGGATTATAATTATAGAAGAATAAAAAGGAACTGGTTGCAACTGTTATCTATCGTGCAGTATCCTACAGAACGAGCTACCTGGGTATCATCATCCTGTCTCCACCTTCTGTCACTTCACTGAGACCAGCTTTCACTTCATGGGGCTTAGGAGCTTCCCAGGGGACTGTTCTTCCACAGTGAGAAAGAAGTTTTACAACCCTGAAAGTTGCATGTTAAAGACAAGACAACCAGAGCCCACTATTATTTATTCAGGGTAAGGTTTCAATCCAGCCTTAGTTTTGCAATTCCCCATGTGCTGAAGAACAGACAGCCTTTCTTCCACCTGTGACATACCATTTCCCTAATGACACTCCATCTGAAGCTATATCCCTCCTACTCATAAGATGAAATGGTCATTTCAGATGCAATACTTGCTGTATTTTCTTTAAGTCTTAATTGATTTTTTTTTTTACATAGATGAAAAAGAAAGGCATTAGAGCTCTGCACAGAAAAATCTAAATAATATGAACCTTGGGGAAACCATAAGGGAACCATAAGGGTAGATGCTACAACTAAGGATGATGAGAAGAGGATCAATGTGAGGGGTTTTTGTTTTTCTATTTCAACTTTTACTTGTTTTCAGAGCTTATTTTAGGGTAATTGTAACTATCAGCTGACAGGAGCAAAGTGAGGCAAACTAAAGACTGCCATAATCATATTACTGCAATTACAAGCTGAAACTTGAGCAGAAACCCATTGACTTGATTAATTCAAAAGAGGCACTCAAAGGCAGACTGTCTTCATATGTGCATGTTATGTTTTTACAAGAGCATCAAGTAGGAAAATTTCGTAATCCATCTTAGTGTATTAGGCATACAAAAAAGTATGCTTTAAGAGAATGAAAGGGAAATAGTAGGTATAATGAGCAGAATGCTGAATTCTTAAAAAAAACATACACACACACACAAAACCAAAAAACAAAATGTAAAACAAACAAGACCACCAGATTCAAATGCCAAAACACCCCCCACCCCCCAATTCTCCTATATTCAGGTTTAAAAGCAACAATACTTGCTGATAGTTAAGCATTGCATTTGATTGTTTTCAGAATGCCTTCTTGGAATTCCCTTCTTGGCAATTTACATCAAAAAGTTTACTCAAGGTAAATTTTGGATATCTGAGGTTTGTTGTTCTTGTTAGCATCTCTAATAATAGGCGTTGTATTGCCTTTAAGTCCGTTGAAGAGTCCACAGCATGGAATTCTATCTCTAAGAAACCAGATACCTAGATGTCCCCAGTTGCTTGGATTTTCCTGTGACAATAGTATGCCTTTGAATTCTTGAAAGTGAAGGATTAGATGTTGGGTTGATCCTAATATGAGTTTGCAGAAATCTTTCCAGTAATACAAATATTCTATGATGATATTATAACACTGTCTTTATTGAACATATCTTATGTATCAAGTGCTGCATTACTAATATATATATTCAAATAAACATAACTGTGGTTGTGATGTGCTTGAGAGGTACAAAGGGATTTAATAAATGAAAAGGTAGAGATCAGAAGAATGTACCCAGAGTCTATGCTTCTGCTGTTCATTAATTTTTTCAGAGTTGTAATTATCCTGACATGTTCTACCAACCTGTTTTTACAATGCTCCAGAACACTGCACTCAGCAGCTCAGCTTTTCCTCTTTTAATCCCTTTCTTGTTTATCAGACTTGACAAAAAGGATGCTGCAATGCTTCAGAGTTGGCTTGTTAGTTGATTAAAGAATAAGTAACGCATGCATTGAGATTGAAAACTGAAGAACCTTGCACACTTTCTCAGTCACTAGTTTTCTTTATTCTATAAGTATATTCAGAAGGGAAGGTGTTCATCAAAATAGGAAAAAAAGTTCAGCAGTGTTATTGCCTGGTTAAGATGACTTTCTATGAAATGTTAATGAAACTGGATATTGATGGATAGTATTGTGGAGTTGGTGTTTACTTTGATGCTTTGTTTATTCATTAAAGTTCTTTTTTGTAACCAGTTTAATATGTAGCTATGCATTTGGCTGTTATTTTATTATTTTTTGTCATTACTAATTAATCACTGACAATAGTATCTTTTTAATATTTTCATTAATGTTTTAAGAGTTACATGGGCTAAGCTCAACGTGTGTGCAGAACCCCCTCCCACCAAGCCCAGTCTTTCAAGATCAGTGAGGATTTTTTTCTACTAAGACTTTTACTGCATTTACCAGTGCAAAATAGTAGCACATTTTCAAGGGTTTTTTTGGTAATTCTGAGTTGTTGTTCTAAATCAAAACTAGCTTTATCCAAATTGTGCCTTCCTATTCTGCTATCACTTATAGAAGTTTTATTGGTTTATGTTAGCTTCCTTATTTTCCCACCCAATAACTGTGTGGGTTTAATAACAGACTTTAAGGTTAAATAGCACTATAATCATTATTTTGTCTGTTCTGCTGGGTAACACAAACCTAGAATTTCCTGCAGTAACTTCTGCATCGGGTTCCTGCTTAAGTTAGAGCTTTAAGAGAGATTGAGTGCCGATTTGGAGACTTCAAGTGATGGAGAATTCAGAACACCTGTAGGTAAATTGCTCAAAGGTTTGATTATCCACAGGGTAAAATTGTGTGCTTTATTTGTAATCTAAATCAGTTCATCTTCAACTTCCATCTACTGGGTATCAGGTGTTAAATCAGGTGATTTAACAAAGCTATTCAGGAAAAAAATATCTTAAATTTATACAGAGTGAGAAGATATTTGTGAGAAAAGATGTACCTTTTTGGGGGAGGAATTTTAAAAGATTGAAAAGAATCTGTGGTGAGCAATTGTAAATGTGAAGTGTATTGCAGCTACCTAAAATCAAAGAGTGGGAAAATATAGGGAGGTAAAAATCACCTTTTCCCTCTCTCTGATAGCCTAAGCCTATGTTCTTAAGGCTAAAATGCGAATAATGTGAAGACAGAATTTTCCCTAGTATGAAATGCATAATTTCCCAATACCATCACTGAAAGGGGCAGACACATGTCAGGGAGAAACCATGTTTCCTGCACAGAGAGGGAATGCCGATGCCACATCATCAAAGTTTTATGTCCCAAATAGATTCCAGAATTCTCAGAATTGGAAGGGACCTCTGGAGATCATCTAGTCCAACTCCCCTGCTAAAGCAGGAATGCCCAGAGCACACCACTCAGGGCTGCATCCAGGTGGGTCTTGAAAATCTCCAGAGAAGGGGACTCCACAACCTCCCTGTTCCAGGGCTCTGTCACCCTCGCTGTAAAGAAGTTTTTTCCTCATGTTTAAATGGAACTTCCTATGTTCCAGCTTGAGCCCATTGCCCCTTGTCCTGTCACTGGGAACCACTGAAAAAGAGTATGGCTCCATCCTCCTTCAGCCCACTCTTTAGATACTTGTAAGCATTAAGAAGGTCTCCCCTCAGCTTTCTCTTTTCTAGGCTAAAGAGTCCCAGCTCTCTCAGCCTTTCCTCATAAGGGAGATGGTCCAATCTCTCAATCACCTTTGTTGCTGTATGCTGGATTTTCTCCAGTAGAACTGGTGAGCCCAGTATTCCAGTTATGGCCTCAACAGCGTGGAGTCGAGGGGAAGAATGACCTCTCTTGACCTAGAGGCCACACTCTTCTGTATGCAACCCAGGATTCCATTGACCCTCTTGGCAACATGGGCACGTAGGCTAGGCTTCACAGCTGAACTAAATCTAAGCCTTGTCAAATGGCTCTCTTTGCAGCTGATACTCAGACATGTATTTCAAATCTCCCCAAGACTTCACCCTAGGAAAAAGAAACCTTATTGAGTATACAAAGGCTCGAACAACTCTCATTTTAAAGATTAAAGTGGAGACTTTGATTTATCAGCCTCACATCGGTAGTTGAACCAATGGATAATCCATTGGGCAAGGGAGAAAATGAATGCCATTAAATCATTTTTTTTTTGTCCCTTTTAACTGTCATCTTATCCTTTTCCTACCATGTGAGTGTTGCTGTGACAATATTTGGTGCATTCAGTTGTTCACTGACTGTTGCGTATTTCATTTGTTCTGAAAACTGCTGCCCCTGGGGAAGAAAGCAAAGCAAAACAAAACCATTGCCACAGGTCAAACTTTGAGGAATCCAATTTTACCAACAGAAGTCTGGAATTCACAAGCTGTAATCTGATGTTTTAAAGTCCCTAAGGTCAACAGTGAAACAATCCAATAAAAGGGGCTTTAAAATGTAGATCTTTATAGAATTTGCCTCTAGAACTGCTTTAAAACTACAATATGCCACCGCCCTAACTTATTAAAAATTGAACAAGTTAATTGATTTGGTGAGTGGAGGTTTTTGCGGTTTTATTGTGGAAGATTTAAATTTATCTGGACTAAGCCTAAAATAAAATAAGGAAAATTTAGTACTTCACTGGGGGAAAAGACAGAAATATGAGCATAATAAATAATAACTTCAGAATATCTATTTACCTGTCTTAAGGTTGACTTGGAGTTGGCCATGATTAATATATAGTTTTTTCTAGTTTATCTTTTTTGTTATGGTAAATTTAAAAATTTTTCCTCCAACTGAGGCATGGAAGGTAGTTGATAGCAAACCAGCACTGTAACCAATCACAAAAAGTGCTTTTGTATTAAATGCTTAAGATTTCATAGATACAAGAAAACATCTAAGTTCTGACATATATAGAAAACCTTTTTAATTTTTAAATCAGAACTTATTTATACTCTCTTCATGTTTATACTTTGAATCACAGAACTGTATGTCTATGTATTACTGAATACTTCACTAAAAATAACTTAAGGACATGCTGGTTTAAGTCCATAAACTTCTTTAAAATAATGTAACAATACTTTCAAGTCAGATATTGCCTAATTTGATATTTCATATGATAGATCATTTATTGGTCTTTTAGTTGAAGCATAATAAAAAGCTTGTTTTTAAAAATATTTTTATAGATATCTGTAGAGTGGAATGGAACTTATAGTAAAAATAATACTTTTTTCTTCTCTTGTAGTATCTCTAGGAATAGCTGCTTGTTTAAGAAATGCTAATATATGGGTAGAAATCAGGCCCTGGTCTGGTAGTTGTGGTTGAACCAGAGTAGTATTGAAATGTATCTTAAATATAGATCAAGTGGAAAGTAAACTTGTTGTTTGAAGAAATCACTTGATGATAAGAAAAAAAAATAATATTATTTTTCTCCAAAATTTTTGTAATTTAATTCTGAAGATGATAAAATAATTTCGATTGGGTCACGCTCATAGAATGGTGGTTTTTTTATTCCTCATGAAATTCCAACACAGGATTCTGTAGTGAATATAGTGTTAACTATTGATAACCTTTTGTTTCGGCCTATTAATTAGGGGTAGATAGTATTGAATGCCTTTGCACTAAAAATACTACATAGCTGTCATGACTTTACATAATTTTGAATATATATCAAGACAAACTTGGATTGTCTCTAACAAAAAATATGTAATTCTCTATGCAAAATATTAATTGTATGGATATTTCTGGAAAGAAATAATACTGGGGCACTAGCCAGTCTAGAACATTGATCAGCGTACTCGGTCCTTATCTGGTTTAGAAAACATGCTTTTATAGATAATATTCCCTAAAACTCAGTAAATTAATGCAGAGAATTGCTAGTCTCTCTAAAAACTCTATATGTTACCCACCATATTGCTCTTCTCCTCTAAAAGTTAGGCACAGCATTAATTATTCATGTTTATGTAAAATATTGGAATGAGATGGAAATTTATAAGCTCACTCCCTATGAATAATTTCCTAAGCATTAACCTGGCCTGAAATTACTAAACCAAACAAAAAAAAACTTTTTGACATTATGATTTGATCCAATTGTTGCATAAAAATCTATGCTCCATTAAAATAAATGTTTTCTTCAGTCATTGTAACTGCAATATGGTTTCTAAACTAATGGAGGGGTTAAGTGTAAGATAATTCTCCCTCTGCCTGCAGTCCTGGAAACATCAAACGCACAAGCAGAACACTGGCTTTTTGTTAGTGCATCTTTCCAAGTTCGAAAGGTAGAAGCTACAAGCAGGAGAAAAAGCAGGCGAAATATATTATTTTTTTTCACAAAATTTAACAATGCCTGACCACAGTTCAAGGACTTGCTGATAAATGTTTCAGTCTACCTTCATGAGTTTTCTCTTCATGAGTTTCAGTCTACCTTCATGAGTTTCTGATATTTTTAAGTGGTTTAGGCTGCTTGGTTTTTTCCCCTCGATTTGTTTGGTTTGCTTCCTTATATCTTGGGTGTTGCTAGGGCATGTGGATACTGTACTCCTCCCTAAGCAGGTGCTTAAAGGGACATATATGATTCCTCGTCCTGGTAGTAGTCTGCATCATTTCCTCCTTAAAAACACGAAAATAGCTCTAGAGTTTCTCTGTTGCTGCCTTTCATTTTATGTTCCTGCTATGTAATCTGATCACAGGTAAAGCAGGAGGAAATGCTGTCTCCATCACAATAATTTTAGGCTTTGAGAAGTGATGCTTTGTCATGGTTTCTAAGTGAACTTATTGCATTTTATCACAAAATGCTTTAAACAATGGTGTGTTTTATGACAGCTACATGTCACAAAGCTGCCCTTTGCTTTCTCACATTTTAAGATACTGTCCTGGCTTTGGCTTTTCAAGACTTATTTCAATCTGATGTAAAAGATAACATTTCAGCATCAATATTGAAACTCTGTGCTTGGATGCTGGTGTAACCGTCTTCTAGTTGTTAAAATCACAGAAGCATCAACACGTACCTTGATTAATAAATTTTTTTTGAAATACAGAAACAACAGCTTAATGAGAAGACCTTTCCCAGCATCACAATCCCCTCCTCCTCATTAGTCAGTCTTACATTAAAGAAATGGCAAATCCTATTTGATTTCCCTTTTATGGAGGGCTGAGCTGTTCCAGAGGTAAGTTTTCTTTTTGCTGGATGAGGGGGACAAGTGCTAAAGTAATGAGATAATAAAAAAGCATTGGTTTTGTGGTGTTCATCTTCTATACATTTGGGCCCATGGTTTTCTTTAGTTTTTGCTCCTTTCTAGCCCAGCCCGCTACTGACAGCCCCAAGCAGCTATTCAAGGTCAGGCTGTTCCTTGGGTTTAAACTTTTCTTTGGCTCTTCTCCCATTGTCATTTGAATTAGCCTTAGCTCATCAACATAGCTTTTAAAAAATGCCACTGAGATCGTAGTTTAACGAACTGAGAAATGAATGTGTTGACCTTACCGTTTTAAAGGGGACCACAGTATGGTTTTGCTCCTGGCCTCATTGGTCTCACTGTGCAATAACACCTTCAAGTAAATGTACTTTTTTCCAGCTCCCCTCCCAGAGTTTAAGGATATCTCTCAATTAGCTGAAGTATTCTCCTTCTAGAGCTCAAACATCTTGCAGTAGGTTAGCTGAGTGGTGTAATTTACTGGAGACTTTTTATCAGGTCATTGAACTTTTAAGCTGTGTAAAAGTCAGTGTGTTAGAATCCCACAGTGAAAGATTATTTAAATATTTGTATTTGAGTATTACCTAAATCTGAGGATTTCACAACTCCTCACCTCTCATTTTCTGACAGAGCCCTCAAGCATTATTGCTTTCCTGGCTGTGGTGGAAGGAATCTAAGATAAGGGGGGAAAAAACCCCAAAATAACAAACCAAAACCTCAAGCCAAAAGATACTTCAGCTCCTTGAGAGAGAGGCAGCAGAGTAACTTCAAATAAAACCTGACATTCTTTTGTCTCAGAAGGGAGCATCTGATAAAGTATTGACACACTTCTATAAATTTTAACTGAAGAAAATGGACGGTTTAGGTGGACTTTACATAAAGCAATGTGGCTTAGCCACTCCAGTCATTTTTAAAAAAACTTGAAATTTATTTCTGTGCAGCCTGCATGCTCTCTGTGCATACACACACACACAGAGGGACTGCTCATACTGGGATGAATTGAATATGCTGTATTTCATGTTTAGAAAAATATGAAAATACATGCTTTAATTCCGATTATTCAAATTAAAGTTCAGTAGGGTGCGTGCATTCTGGCATAATTGTTTGACTGTGGTGTGCAAACCTTTCTTGTGCTTCCTTTCCCTATTCATAATGTGATTTGCATAATAATTCTTTAAATTCTGGGCTGTGAATATTATCTCATTAACATAATTACCTAATTTTTGTTTTGTGAATTACAATAGATAAGTAATAATAGTCTCAGCTTATTATCACATTTTCTTCTGTGCTTTGTGATCACAGTAAACAGATTAGAAATGTGATTTTACTGTTTTTTAAAGGGGAGATTATTTAAATAGCATAATAATTATGCACCCCATTTATGCATATGCAAAACACCCAGGAGATTCCAGCCATGGACTTCAGCATCCTTTCAGGCATCTACCTGCAGTCTTGATCTTCATTAAGGCTTCGTCTTCATCAGGATCTAGTTTTACTGTATTTGGACACCACAAGATGCATTAAACACCTATTTTATCCTTTAATTTCAAGAAATTATTAAAAGATATTAGGCACTGCAGAGACAAGTCTCAGGTACCCATGCTGATATGTGGAGAAAGTGTGTGTATGTAAAAAAAAAAAAAAAAAAATCAGAGTTTTATTGCAGTTACAAGCTCTTTTCCTGTAAATATTTAATGTCTAAGTTATTTGCACTGGCATCCATAATATCCTAGAATCCAGTCAAACTACTTTTGCAAATAGCATGTTTTATATATTTGCAAGGTTCTTCTGCAAAGAGAACTCCTTTTTTCAGACAGATCTTTAGACCTGATTTGTTATTTTTAACATGATAATGTTTGCCATAGGAACGTCAGTGCTGGAATATACAATAATATTTAACTGGGGAACCAAGTAAGACAATTATAGTTTTCAATTATATCTGAATACAATAAAATGAAATAAAACTTTATTTCAAAGTGCTTTAGAGATTATTATATTAAAACTGCTGTTATGCAAGTCTATGTGAGGAGCTCCTGAGGTGCTTTTGAGAGATTACCTTTTCCCAGAAAGTATTCACTCTAATTAGGCACGTTCTCTGGAAGCCAAGTATAGTTTAAAAGAGTTAAGGTTATTTTTAGGAACAGAAGAGAAGGCATATAATATATTAGCTATATTGTTCTCTTTTGCTCTTGATAGTGATCTCTACTTACCATATACACCTTTAGGAGATTATCATTATGCTTCCACATCACGAGCCAGTGCCCGCATGGGTTAGGTTGGCTGCATAAAGGAACGCAGATGGGTGAGGACACTAAGTGTTCTTGCCTCCCCACCCCATGCCCCCCACCCTCCCCATTCATGGGTCTATAAGCTCCAGTTTATCTGGCCATAATGTTTTTTATCTGGATCACGTATGCTTTATTTTTAGGTACTTAGTTTATGCCTTTCATGCGTTATTCTGTAGTTCTAAAAGAAATTATTTTAAGAAAAACAAAATTGCAGTAAGTTTTTCCTAACTGTGTTAAAAGAAATCATAACATGGCAAAGCTGTAGAAAGACTTTGTGAAATTTTCAATGTCAGTTAAAAGTAAATGTGTAATAAAACTCTTCAGAAAGCAAATGGGCCTGTGAGAGTTTCTCTTGGCCAAATTGTTTGCTCTGCAGCTATTTGATATGCACATTAAAGAAAAGAGAGGATTTAATGGATATTTGACTTTTTCTGTCTGTATCAAATCAGAAGCTTATGATAGGCCTCTGAGCCTTCATCACACTTTGTGGTGAGGTGAAAAAGGAAAAGCTATAGAAAGAGAAAGCATGTTGGGGGGTGTTACATGTCATGTTTTGAACTGATTTTAAACCATTTTTCACTTGAAAATTCACCTGATCTTCCCAAGATACTGGAGAGCCCAATAAATATTTCTTCAAAAGCTCCTTAAAATACAGGATTGTAAAGGTGAAACTGTCAGTGAGGACTACGGTGGCAGGACTGTAATTTAATTTCTGCTAAAGCATGTTTGTATAACATACACAGTCTGTAGCATACTTAGTGTGTAGCTGCTTTTGAGAAGAATTGTATTAGCTCCAGAGGCACACTGAAATGACTTCTGTTGTCACAGTGGCTAGCAGAGGGGGCTGATGGGGAGAGGAGGGTGGTATTTCCCATAAATGCTATACTTTATGGAGATGCAGTCAGACTGAAAAACTAGGAGCAAAGGAAGTGCCAGTCTCTGGGAAACCTTTGCTGTCTGGCAGCTCCTGGGCATGGCAGTGGTGGTGAATGGTACAAGTCTGAGCTGTTCTACTTTCTGATTTTTTGCCACTTTTTACTATATTGGCTAACAGCAATAAAGTGGCTAGAATTACATTCAGATTTCTGTAACTTCAGTGCAGCATTCAGCAGTATCATTCTTGAGCTAAACATTTCCTGTTGTTCAAAACAAATGAAAAGTAACAAGGATGCTGGGAGTAGGATTTCAATGTGTTAAATGAAGCACTGGTGGGAAATTAGGGCAGGTCTTTCTTAAACTGCAGAAAATGTGGGGCATCATAGATGGTGTTGGTACAGACGAGACAGGTTTCTGCTACACAGTCTGGGTATAAAAGAGAGTAGATGATTTTCTGTGGTTGGTGAATTGTTAGTCTCCCCAAGTATTTCCAGAGAGGATACATGGAAAGATAATTGGTTTCATCTTTCCAGATACAACCTATCTCTGTATTTCTTTTATGTGGTTCCATTTAAATAAAAAATGTAGGTTAGTTAAGAAGATTTGTTTAGCTTTTCATTTAAGAGAGACTCATTATGGAATATGGAAAAAAAAGCCTCAAACTTGCTGTAGTAGAAGCTGTGCCTGAACACTCAGCTTATAAGATTGTTGCAAAACCTGGGGTAAACGTTTAAATTTAAATATAGAATCTGTGTATCTTCTTCATATTTTCAACAAGACAGTGTTTTGAGGTGGTAGAACTTCATCATGGAAAGATAAGTTCTTTCTGCTGGATTATTTGGAAGAAAAATCTTTGGATTTGGAATATCAAGCAAGTTTGGGGAAAGAATTGGACTTTTTGACCTAAATAAGATATTTGTTATGTAATTTGGGGTTACATTGTTGTTGCACCAGTTATCCTAAGAGCAAAGGGACTTGTTTCAGGAATAGTAAAATGCTTTGTTCTTAAGGAGTGAAAAAAGAGATTATTACTTAATTGTTCTGTGTTGACATGGAAGCAGTTCAAAACTACACATAAATTCTGGACATTTCCTCAGATTTTCAGCTTGTGACATTGTCACAGCCCCAAGGATATCTATCCATTGCATCCTTTTGAATTTTTAAAACAAAACTACAGTTAATATTTTATTACCTTTTGAATGAGCCCCTTTATCATTTTGTTTGCGCTCTGTCTTTTTAAAGTGGGCATTGGTAGAGGGATGGAAATAGGACCCTTATTTTTGAAGTTCTGTTAAAAGCTTTTAATGCAATACTAACCTTAAGCACATTTTTAATAGTATGGAACAGTGAAAAGAACCTCATGAAAGAAACCAAATTTTTCAGAAAAGCTTTTCATTTTAAGTGTGTCTGACAGAAGTAAACATACTATCTCTAGAGTTTTAACTCACTGAAATAAACATAAAAGAATTTTATAAGTTGATTGCCTCAGATTTGTGTAGGTTATTGTAGACAAATATATACAGTGCATGCTTAGAAATACTGTGTTTCTAATTTCCAGTTATATTGAAAATGGAACTTTTGTTATGTTGATGAACAAAAGGAGTTGCATAATGTTGGTTTTGGATAAAATCTTTATGTACACTTCTGTTTGAAAACTGCATTGCTATTGATGCTGTAAGAGTGATTTGTTCTAACAGCCTGACATGGAGTAGTATTTTCTTAAGTAATTTGAAACAGCATAAATACAAAGTACTATCTTCCTTAACATGAATAAAAGTATCGCACGTTAATGTAAGTGATTTTAAGATGGAATGCCAGTGCATTCTATGTATAATTTGATTCTTGGTATTAAGCACCTTCTAACAGGGAGAATCAAAATTAGTGTGGAAATCTAATGTCTCAAATTACAGTTTGAGATTGTGTCCAGATTCTTTAGCTGTCCTGCACATATAGTACACAATAAATTGATTTTGAATTTTAGTGGATCTGAATAGAAGAGACTAACTAAATTGTATCATTTGCAAAATAAGGATGTGAATGTTACTTAGACCATATGCTGATCTTCTAAACAGAAGTGGATTTTTGACTACATAACTAAAAAGTGATTTAACTTCCACAGAGATATATAGAATCAAAGCTTAAATTTGAGGGCTAGGAGGGACAAAAATCTGACATAAACCTTAACTAACTCACATACATTTTCTACAAAACATATAATCAAGAAAATCTTATTTACTTCATCAATTTGCTTCATGATTCTTTCCCAATGAACAACATCAAAGGATTGTATGGTAATATGGACAGTTTGAGGGTATGAGAATTTGCATTCAGGTCTTTGTTATTCCCTTTTTTTTCAGGAATGATCTAGCAATAACATGTTTCAATAGGATTTAGGCATTTATCTACAAGAGGTATCAATTCCCAAACATCATATTAACTAATGTGAATTTAAAAATTTGAGATCGACGGTATAAAATCCTGCCAGTTCTTTGAGCTCTAATTATATGCTTGTTGATAAATGTACAGTAACTCTCTAGAATGTAAGTTCCTTGAAGTTTAATTGTTTCCATCTGTCATTGCTATAAATAGATGGACATTTTCTACTGTGTCATTTCAGAGGCCACTATTTTCATAAATTAAACAAATATGGAACTTAAAAAAAATTTCTCAATACTTTTTTATAAGCAAGAGCTACATTAGGAACACATTATAAGATGAATATTATATTGATCTGTTTTACAAATGAGTGCTAATCAATTTAATGGGTGAAGGGACAATCTTTTAAAAATCTGTTTAAGGTCAATAGAAACTGTGTATTTGTGAAAACAACAACTTCCTTCCATGGTGGTGTTGGGGTTTTTAAAATATTTTTGTTCTATATAAATTTCCATTGTTGCTCCAGCTCTAAGCTAAAACTGATTCTATCAAACTTTCTTATAGCTGTTGACTCATTTGGAATAGTGAAAATAAATACTATTTAAAGCTCATTGTCACTCAGAGCAGAGATGTTTACTAAGGCTATAATAGCATTTTTTTATTTTTCTGGGGATATTGTTTTAAATGAATGCATAATAGATGTGCCTTAAGTTGCCCAGTGGAAATAATAATAGAATGGAAAGTTTAGCAAAACAAGCATGTTTATAATCATGGAAGAAATAATATTAAAATAGTTGAGATGCAGTTGAGATCCTTTCCTACAAAACTGTGTCTTTGGTGATAAACTTCAATGACTAATTAACTCTTTCACTAGATAAAGTGGAAGAGCTTGTGCTTCATTGTCAAGCAGTGATTTTTCAAGCTTCTTTTTTTCATAACAGTATCGTAGATACAGGTGATTCAGAAGTGGTTAATAAACTTCTAAAATATAAGAAATACAACCAGTAAGTGGCAAAAAAAGCTGTGACTACTAGAATTACCCATTCTTGTGGGTTCAAAATGCAGTTACCTTACTCTATTTAGCTTTTAGAAGTTAGAATAATCCATAATAGCTCTGCAATTATGCACTAAGGCATAGAAGGCACCAGGCAGAGTTCAATTATTTTAGTATTGTTACTCCATGACTATATGTTGGCGAGTGCTTGAACTTTCTCAAGCCTACAAGATGATTCCTAGGCACTAATGCATCTTAGCTGTTGTCTCTCTGTCACTCCAATACTGACCCACGGCAAAAAAGGAGCAGCCCCATCAGATGGGCTAGATGGCTGAGAGCAGGTTTGGTTTCCTGTGAGGAAGAAGGAGGAGCCAAGTTGTGGTGTAACCATTGTGGTTGAACACAAAATATAAGGCTGGAGTAGCATCTAGAATGAATTATGCTATTTTTTGTTCAGCTCCAGAATGGCTTTAGGGAATACAAGTAACTAGCACAAGAATTTTTTGGGGCATGTATATAGATAGCTGTAAGAACTACCAAATCAAACTAAATATATTCCAATGGATAACAAAGCAGCTAGGATAACCTTCAATTTTGCTTTTGAAATATTGTAATAGGATTGTAATAAAAACATTAATATTTACCAGCATCACTAATATTGTCTATGAAATTGTACATTAAAACAGGTGTGAAATGGAGTTCCATAATTCTGCTTCATTTGTTATTTCTTCACAAAGTAATAATATTTTAGTTGCATTTTAAGTTAGATATTTCTTCTGACTTTTTCAGTCTCAGAAGTAAATATTTCTGTTGCAAACAGTGCTAAACAAATACATCTTTTCTTATATTGAATAAACTAGGTGTTGTCTTCAATTGAAATCATAAGTTTTAACTGTCTTTGAAGTAGAGGATTTAAGTGACAATGCTGTTTTCAAACATTTCTGGAACAGTTTTGGAGTGCTTTCATTTGTTTGTTTTGGAAGGAGCATGAAATCAGTCTTGTTATTTATGTTGCAATAATCAATTTTTGTGTTTTGATTCTGCATTTGGGAGGATCATAGACTAGATGATAACAAGTAAATAACACATGGGATAGTCAGAAAAGGAGCTTGAAAACATTAGCTTGGCTGAAGTGACTTCAGTAACAATAAATATTGTTAAATAAATGATTCCCCATTGTAAAATGCAGCCCATGTTCTCACTTCATTCAGTAATTAATCATTCTCAACTCTGGAGAGGGTTGGAAAGGAGCAGTTGGATGCCATGGAAAAGGCAGTGCTAGGAAAGGTTGGCCGTAAATGTGTTGTAGGGACATATTTTTGTGATGAGGAAGGCAAGATGAGATCTCTGCATCTCCTGGAGATGGAAGGCAAAGAAATCTATTATTTTATATTTAAATTATTTAGACATTAGTAAAAAGTTCTTTACTGAGGGTGGTGGACCACTGGAACAGGTTGCCCAGGGAGGTGGTTGAGGCCCCTTCCCTGGAGACATTCAAGGTGAGGCTCGACGAGGTCCTGGGCAACCTGGTCTAGTTGGGGGTGTCCCTGTGACTGCAGGGGGGTCGCCCAGATGATTCTATGATTCTATGATAAATGCTTCAACTTGTTAATGAATTGGGTTGTGACTGGGAAGAGAGATAAGACAGAGAAAAAATTCTTGTAGTTGGTTTTAACACCTTGGTTTTTAACACAGAGGTCAGAGCAATGATGAAAAGGCACAAAAACTAACTTGTTTTTAATTTTTGTGAATGTGCTGAACCAATAGTATTGGGTAAGTAGGCATGAAGAAGGAGGACAGTGGAGAGGATTTTTTTCAAAAATCAAGAAAAGCTGTGCAATATAAGCATTTTAGGTATTTAAAAACAGTTTTTCTTCAGTAACAAAGTGTGTCCTTGCTTGGATTAAAATAAGTTTTTTGATAACAGAACTGCTTTTTAGCATAACAGGATGTTTAGCTTGGGTAAATCATGTCAGTTCAGGCATCAGGAACATAATCTCAATAAGGATTTTACATCATAAAGTTGAGGTCTCTTTTGGCAAGGTATTGGAAAAGGAATTAAATTTCAGTTTCAGTAGTACAATAACAGGACTTGAGCTCATGTAATTTTCCTCCTTTAGTTTTGCTATGAAAGTGAATTTGAATTGATTTGTCTGTCCTCTGAGAAATTGTATGTAACAATGAATTCATATTGTCGTTTTTGTACTTATTTGCAATGAAGACATCAGAACTTGTGTGTGCCTACAGAATGCAGTGAACGACACTGCTTTAAAGATGGAAATTTTCTATATTAAAAGTCATTATAACCTATAAATAATAGGTGAAAAAATCTATAGACCATCTCACATTCACACACCAACAGAGGGCATTTTGATACTAGGAAGTCAAAAAGGAATCAAATATTTGTACAGAAATATCTAATAAACCAGCTTGACAAAAATCTAAATTGAATGATAGCATTGACTTTTTACTGCAAATAAAAGCCCCAAGAACTTCTGTTATGCCAATATCTCCTTGAGTATATATATTTTTTTTGCAGACTTTTCAAGCATTGCAGCATAGAACTGGACATATTGGCACTTTATCTTCCAAAGACCCTGCACTCAAGGAGTGCTCTCAAATTAGGAGATCACTGTCTTTATAGCCTCTTTTAAAGAGAACTTGGTGCAATGCAGAAATGGCCTCATTTAAAGACAGTTTTTCTTTTGACCTTTTAACATATGAATGCTTGCAGTGTTTCAGCTATATGCCAAAGTTAGCACACCATTGCAAAAATGAGGTTACATTGCCACTGATGCCTTGCTCACTGCGTCCTCAGGGAGGTGGGTAGATGCCAAAACATGTTGACTTGTTTGTTCATTGCTTTCCAGTAAAAAGATATGTGACTACGTGACTGATTTTTGGTCCATAAACTTTTCCATTTCTTGCTGAGAGTGCAAGTCTCTGCTTCTTCCTAGTCATTATCTCACCCCTGGGAGTAGCTGTACCAGTAGCAACTACAAGTGTGATAATTTCCATATGTATTTATTCATGAAGTGGATATTGTGTTTTAATATCTTGGGCTTGTAATTATAACAGTGGGTTTTGTCCCTGCCATTTAAGCTCGGAGGAATCTATAAATTATATTTGCTTAGTGACAGACACCAGAAAAATGTTCTTTGAAGGCTTAGCCTTTGGGGGGGCTTTGTATATACTAGTTAATAAATCTACCTATTCTGTGTCACATAAAGCAGTCATGTGTTCAAACAGTCTCTTTAAGTTGCAAACTTAAAGTTGCAAAATCAATGGAGAGAATGCAAATTATTTTCTACTAAACCCAGTCTTTTTTGGTTTGGCAAGTTTGTTATGTCTATCCTCAAAGAGCATTTTTCAGGACTGGAGAAAAGCTAGAATTTATTGAAGAGCCTACTTTATATAACAGTGAAGCAGAAACAACTGCAAAAAAGTAAAACTTCGTTTACTATGGTGATAATATAAGTAGACCTTTGTAAAGTTTTTGCAACAAGCTGAAAAATATACTTTGCACTCCTGTATAGCAAAAAAACAAATATGCTCTCTGAAACTGTAGTTGATGTCGAAGTCAGTGATGTTTGCTGGTGTTCTAATGTCATGTTGGAGTTCTAGTTCCCCTGGTTTATTAATGGTGCATATTCCTTGAAATATGTGCATTGTGTGGAGTTTAGACATATACCTAGAAGTTTGGTTATTTCTCCAAATTTTTTACCTTGTGCAGAAAATACTTTTAATTGTTGGAAGACATTTCATCACAGCAGAAAATCAAATGGGTTGTGGTTTTGTTGACTTTTTTTCTTTTTAACCCATTCCATGGTTAGTTTCCATCTTCATACAGATTAAAGAAATGTTTTCCCTGTAAAAAGGTATGCATTTTCAGGAAATTCTTATGTATCTCCTGAAGGAACTACTTTTCCAAAATCTTTTTGAATGTTTAGGTATATGGCTTAGTTCAAAGGCTTCAAGAAAGCAAATGCTTTTGGTTAGACCCATTTCACTCTCAGTATATGCGGACTGTAAAATAAATAATTGTGTTGATGTCTGTGTAAGAAACTGAAACATAGACTGTGATGTAGTTCTTTGTTCTTTGTGAGAGTAAATGATATAGGTTTGTGGTAATGCTTTCAATAAGCAAAAGTGATTTTGTCTAGTTGGTACCTCCACTCACCTGATTTAATGATGTAGTTCTAACTGAGGGTTAATACCCAAGGAGAACAATTGTTTTCTCCAAAGCAGTAAGGTAGGGATTAGTTTTCCCTTGTGTCAGAGAGATTTATACCTGTCAAGCCAAGGACCACATATATGCTGCGAATAACCTCTCTTTTAGAAAAGTAATTTTCTGGTAGAGCTGTGAGAAGGACAAAAGAAATAGAGCAAACTTGGGTCTTTCAGCCTGCTGCAGATGCAACCTAGGAAAAGGAGTTATATTTCTAAGGAAATTTCTAGGAGTCTAGAAGATGTATAGGACCAAGAAAAGTAGATCTTGGAAAGACACTGTAGGTGACAGTACAGAGCACCTGGAGGAGCTTCATGAGGGGGACACCTGGCCCACATAGCAAAGTCTCATGCTGCTGGTAGGAATGTTTTACTTCTCATCAATAATGTAAAACATAAATTTGCTGAACAGCAGCGATTTAGTTAAGTGCATGTGTCAAAACGAAATGAGAGGCCTTTGATATAAAGGTTTGGGGCAATTCTCACTCCAGAGTTTTTCTGTGAAAACAGGTTTTACTGTGCTTTGGAACAGTTTATCACAATACTATCAGAAACAGTGCACTATTTGATAGTCTCCATGTTTGCATGATAGATCTGAGGCAGGATTTAGATTCCACACTGTGTCCTGTTTCAATAGATCAGAAATAAATATTTTTTGAATAAGGGTCCGTAAGCCATGATCTGCAGTGTGCTATTGGACTTCAATAACTTGCCGAACCTCAAAGTAGCCAGGTTTTTTTGCTGTGGGTGTATATACTTGCTTTCCTCAGACTAAAGTTTGGTTATTGTGTAAAACATTTGCCAACGATTATTGTTTTAATTTTTAACAAAATAGGAAGTGTTTTTGCAATTTTAATACTACTCTGGCAAGATTTGATCTAGCATACTCATGAGTTCAAATAGTATCAAATAGTAGTAATCCAAATGTGATTCTTCTTCCCATTCCAGTGTTAACTATTTCACTGAATTTCACTGAAATTCATCCTACTAAGCATGGATGAATCATGCTTTCAGTTATGACAACATAGTGGTAACTCAGTGCACTCTGTTTAAATTGAATTTATGCTACAATTAAATATGGACATAAGTGATAAATAATCTACATTTTCAGTATCTTTTTTTTTTTTTTTGGTGAACTGATTAAAATTTACCTCTTTTATGCCAAAGAATCTCATTAAACTAAGGTGGGAATTTTGGTTGCTTTACCTTTTATGTCCATTTTATTCAGTGCATTGGGCAGTCATGCTTGTAATTGAATTATGAGCTTCATCCTGTCTCCAAATGAAGTCTGTGTTGCCGATTACTAAAGCAACCAAAGGGCTACTAGATATAATGATTCACTTGAAATAGTTTGATGTGGATTCCGATTCAGATAAGCAGCCAGTATTTCATATTTGAAGCTTATCTTAAATACTCGGGGTTTGGAAAACTAAGTGTTGTCAGACTTCTTTAAATACTTGTGCTTCTGAAAACACATCTTTAGGTCTCATTGAAAATCATAAATAAAGAAAAAGACAAAAATTAACAGAGTAAATTCTTAAATATTTTTTTCCATATCTTGATAGGGTTTGATGACACAAAACTTAGCATTAATTGATTCCAAGTCATTCATTCATAAGTATTAAAAATCAGGTTATTTTTTGTGTTCTGAAAACTTTAGAAGATAATTTTCCTTGTGCAAAATGAAAGCATTTTTCCTTACCATTTGAACATTGGACTATACCATGGAAGAAGAAATTGTTCTAATAATTGTGGGTTTATATTTTGTAAAGGTTTAGATAAGAGCAACCTGGAGTAAAATCTAATAACGTACATAATTTATGAATCTAGGTAGATATGCAAATCAGGATCATAGCTAACTATATAGTTAGGTATAATTATAGTATGTCAAAACATAACAGTTTTTTGCCAGTTTGAAGAGTGCTCAGAATGACTATTTTAGATGCAGTTACACTGTTTTCTAGACTTATGTTATATTATCCATATTTGTCAATTGATACCCAAGTAGCTGGCTATCTGATTCTGTTAAATTATACATATATTTGTGCATTTTGGAGAAAATGGAAATATAACTCTGTTAGTTCTCAAGTAGACATGATTAACAGGTGCTACTCATACTGCTAATACATTAGGGGTACGCTGGAGTATGCATTTGTTCCATGAAGGCTGGGATGGAGTTACATACAGTATTTCACCTAAATGTTCTAACAGCCAATGGATAAGTTTCCTCTGGCTTTTTCCATTAAAGAATGTTACGTTAGTCTGTAAAATAATTTACTTAATATTCTTAAAATATATTAGTCAAATTTCTAAAACAGATATTGTAAACTCTGTGCATTTCTCTAGTAGCTATTATAAAGTTATCATAACACCCTGAAAAGATACTGGCCAAGATAGATAGCAATGTTCATCATTGCAGTGATTGCAGTAGCAAAAGCAATATTTTCATTAAGAATTAGTGATTTTGCAGTTTAGAGGTTCTGTACATATATATTACTATATCTGTACGTATTACGTATTTCAGAATTATTTTGCTTCTTGGTTCAAAGCCCTGGATTCCAAAGAGCTGAACTTCTCCCTTGCTTTATGCTCCATAATATTAAAGTGTTTATTTCTAGAAAGAGAGATTTTCACGGACAACCTAAATTTGAGTAATACGTTATATAACAATAGCAACTAATTGCTCTGGTTGGCAAGGCAATGTATTTGCAGTACCAAACAATATAGAGAGCTCTTACTACTGAAAAAAAAAAAAAAGTAGTCATAATTCTATTCTTTGGATCTTGTTAGCTGGAATTTTGTCCTCCATCCATCAGAGAAGAGAGTAGAGGTCTTAGATTCTGAGCTCACAAAGGCAAGTTGGTTCTTTTTTTAATCTCTCATACTGTTGTATCACAAATTAGTATAATTGGATCTCTAGCGGGATGATTACTCTTACTCTCTTTTTAAAGTATCTGTTACCTGTTAAGAGTGAAAGAATAAAAACAGGATAAAGCCTATAGCTAAACAATTTTTCTACCATCTGTTTGATTTATGTCTACTTTAAACTACCTGTGTTTTAGAAAGAAACCTGTTTTCTATCTTGAAAAATATGAGATTCAACATCCCTCAGCAGCTAATTCTTAGCACTTAGAGGTTCCCTTGGGCAGCTGTCAACTACAACTTATTGCATAGGTACTTTTCACTAAACTCATTATAAAGTGATTAGCCTCAAGGAAGACGTTACAGCCTGCTCTCATCATATGCAGTTTTGCAGCTGAATTCTGCATTGTCAAACTTTATCAAATGGTGTGTATAGAAAAAGTCATGAGATTAAACAAGATAGGCTGTTAATAGGTATGGTGTCATTTCTAAGATACAGCTGTTTGTAAGAATGAGCGTTTCTAAGTCTTGGTACTTTGTTTTTCCATCAGATTTTCATTTACTGGAGTGTATTATGGTATTATTGTCTACCTTGACATGAGCAAGGCTTTTACCACTGTCTCCTGTAACATCCTCATGGGTAAGCTTAGGAAATGTGGGTTAGATGAGAGGACGGTGAGGTGGATTGAGAACTGGATGAGTAGCAGAGCTCAGTTGGAGGCCTGTTCATAGCTGTGTTCTCCAGGGGTTGTTACTGGATCAAGTCTTGTTCAACATATTCATCAACAACCTGGATGAGTGGACCCTCAGCAAGTTTAATGATGATACAAAACTGTGAGGAGTGGCTGACACTCTAGAAGTCTGGGTCGCCATTCAGCAACAGACAGGCCAGCAAGCTGGGCGGTAAGGAACCTGATGAAATTCAACAAGGGCAAGTGTAGAGTCCTACACCCGAGGACGAATAATCCCATATACTGGTACAGATTAGGATTTGGCTGCTGGAAAGGAGCTCTGCAGAGGAGGGACCTTGGAGTCCTGGTGGACAAGTTGACCATGAAGCAGCAATGTGCCCTTGTGGCCAAGAAGGCCAGTGGTCTCCTGGGATGCGTTAAGAGTGTGGCCAGCAGCTTGAGGGAGCTTATTCATCCCCCTCTATTTTGCTCTGGTGAGGCTGCATCTGGAGTACTATGTCCAAGTCTGGGCCCGCCAGTTCAAGAACTGCTGGAAGAAGTCCAGTGGAGGGCTATGAAGATGATCAAGGGAATGGAGCACCTCTTTTATAAGGAAAGGATAAGAGACCTGGGTCTGTTTAGCTTGGATAAGAGAAGACTGAGAGGGGACCTCATCAACCTTTATAACTATCTAAAGGATGGGTATCAAGAGGATGGGGTCAGGCTCTTCTCATCGGTGGTGACAAGACAAGGGGCAACAGACACAAGCTAGAACACAAGAAGTTCTGTCTGAACATGCGGAAAAACTTCTATGCTTTGAGAGTGACAGAGCTCTGGAACAGGCTGCCCAGAGAGGGCGTGAAGAGGATCTGTCTTCTCTGGAGATAATCAAAAACATGCCTGGATGCATTCCTGCTCTAGGTGAAGCTGCTGTGGCAGGGGGGTTGGAGTAGATGATCTCTGAAGACCCCTTTTAACCCCTACAATTCTGTGATTCTGTGGAGAATGGAGAGTGACAAGTCATCAACCAAGTTATTAAGACTACTTTTTTTTAATATCTTGTTATTTGAGGCATTTTATTTAATTAAATAACAGGCTTATTTTATAAGTAGAAAATCTGCATGTTAATACTTTACTACAGTAAGGTGAGTTGTGGAAGATATCTTTGGTCCAGGACAGTTTGTTATGTGACAGTGAATCTAGTGCAAATTACTCAATTACTTCCAAAGATACAGAAGCACCGTAACTACATCAGTACAGCTCAAACACTTTTGACATAATTGCTTAAAGACAAATAGCACAGGTGTTTGTTGTTTAAGAAGCATCAACACTTCTGGAAATGTAGTTTGCAGAAACTGAGACATCCTCTCTAGACAGTGAGTGAGAACCTGCAAGGGGTTTTCTGGCATTATAGCCATGGCAATTATGTTCCTTGTGGGAACAGAAACAGTTTTTTGTAACATAGGAATTTAGACATAAATTTTGAGAAGTTAACTGTATCCAGTATTGTCTTTGTATCACGAATGTTGTGAAGACAGTGAAATCATATCAGTGCCCTGTCACTTTTTGGGGAAGCTGCTGTCACGAAAGAGATGAAAGCAAATGAAAGCAGTAGGAATAAAACCCTCCAGTGCATGGAAAAGCCTGAAAGGGACCTTTGTCTAGACCAATAGAGAAGTTCTTTATTTAGAAAGAGTCTTTGTGTAAAAGGCTTTTGACAGGAGGGTGAAAGAAGAGGCTGAGGAGCAGGGGCTGTAGCAATGGCAGCAAAGACTGTGTCACATCAGGCTTTGGGGTACAAATGAGGGGCTCCTGAGAGCAGTTTGTGCATTTCCACTACCAAGGCAGCAACAACTGTGCAGGTTTTGCTTCTGTTTCTAGTTTTATTCTATGTGGATTTAAAAGCCATAAACACTTATTCTATGAGGATTTAAAAGCCATAAACAATTAACTTTAGTACACTATGCTTCTCTTTCTTTACTGTGTGTGAGGCAGGTAAGGGCACAAGAACAGCACTTAAGGATTTCCAGAGGACTTTCAATCTTTAGCTCTTTCAGAAACTTTAGGATTAGACTTCCTTTATCTTTCTTGGAAAAATAGATATTTTTTCTCCTCTGTATTTTGTCATGTGGTCAAAGATAATGCCTTTGTGGCAGTAAATCAATGAGGCCAAATTTATTTATTTACCTGACGAATAAAGGCACATAACATAACATAGGCTACCAGCACTGGGGGAGCTGCATCCCTCTGAGCTTTCATCATTTATAATTCACTCACCCTTGCTTATTTTTTCCTAAATATCACTTTTTCACCATATTTACAAGCTGTTTTGTAAGGATTCTAGTATTTTCGATGAACATCCTTATTTGAATCATAACTTCAGTGTGCCTTAGCATTGTCAAATATTTTATCACAGAAGCTGTGATAACTCCCCAGTCCAACTGGGGAGTTGGACTAGATGATCTTTATGGTCTCTTCCAGCTCTAAAAATAATTCAGTGAAATTCAGTGAAACTGCAGTAAAAATTCCCTCAAAACCATGGCACATGAGCAGACCCTTAACAGTCCCTAATGAGATATTCACTTTGCAGAGCAGAGAGAGGCTGAAATGTCAGTTCTGGCAGCTGAAAGGGTATAGTTAGCCCAGGATTTCCTATAAGACAACTGTCTGAGAGGGCAGATGTTTCAATAAAAATGTTAAAAATAAAGCATCCCTTTTGTGCCCCCAAATCCCTAATTAATTAGAGTGGAGTTATTGGAGCTTGGTGGTACGCCTTAGTCCTACCACCTAACCACCTTGGGCCAGCTCAAAACCAGACGCTGAACAAATGGTAGGCGACTGTTCTGGAGTGATTCCAGGTAAATAAAGCATCATACCTAAGAGCTCCCCAGGGAGGAAGGAAACATACAAATCAGAGAAACTGAAAGTAGCCACAACTCCTGCTTTCTTAAATAGAGCTGATACGGACCTGTCCTGATAACAGGGACTGCTATTTACAGCTGCATCATCTGTCATCAGAAGCAGCACCAAGTTTGTGAAGCCAAGAATGTGAATCATGAGAGGGAGGGGAAAGTCTTTTTTTTCTCTTTTTTTTTGTTCCCTCCTTCTTCCTTGTTTTAGATAAGTGCCCATTAACTCATTCACTGAGTTTTATTTATTTTTTATTTTATATTTATTTTTATTTATAGTTATTATTTATTTTAAATTTATTTATTTGTACCTGGAGAAAAGTGCAGTGAAGGATTAAGAGGTTGTTTTGTTGATTTATTTTTAATTTTTTTTTCCCCAGAACTGTTTTGATGTGAGATCAGCTTTCTTGTCTTGACAGTTAATAGTATATAAATGCATATATGTGCATATCAAAGGTCATTTGCTGCTGCTGTTCTGTACCCTACTTTTTCTCTAGGAAGCATCCTTAATAGCTGAAATATTGATGTTATTAGTACAGATTGTGTCAAATGCCTAGTGAGATATTTTTTGAATATATGAAAAGAAGATGCACCCTAATATATTTGTTCATACAGTGCAGCTAGAGTCTGAAAACCCAAAGCTTTTATTTTGCTGATTTGGTCAATATTTATCTTGACAACATGAGAAATATTTTCTCAGCTTTATATAATAAAATCCTGTTAGTGCAGCAGAAAGAAGATAGATATTAAAACATTACAGAGAAAAAGAGAACTAGTCATTCAATGTATGTTGCTAACACTTATTCAGTTTGGGTGACTGTAAGGTCTCTGATCCACGCACGTACCAAGGAACAGTACTAACAGCCAGGATTGTGTCTTTCCAGAATATCCCACTTAATGTAGGTCTTTGCCATAAAAAGTTGTCGCAAGATGTTGTTTAGTTTTATCTCTGAAATTATGACAACTAAGTGTCCGCAACATTTTCTCTTGCAAGTCTTCTGTCCTTTTCATACAACTCAGAGTTCAGGAACAAAAGATCTGAAAGAAATGTTTATTTCTTAGACCCTGATCTAGTGGTTGCCATGCAGAGCTATTTGCAAACATAACTTGCTGCAAATGTTAAAACTGGAAAACAAACGTGACATCCTGAATACTAATGTGGATAAATTTGAACTTTTTGTTGATGAAAATTGAACCTCAACTCTGACTTACTTGCAAGCCATAAGAAGCCACTTTTAGACAAGGTTAATTAATTAATTGCTATTAATTGCTTTAGCAGGCCTTCCCAAGTTTTTGGTTCAAGGTCCTGAAGTCCACAAAGAATGCCCAAACTGTGATGTGGAAATAAACCTTTGTCTTCCTTCTGTGTGTAGATATCTTAATAATTTGTTAAATATTTATTTTTAGCTAGATGAAGGTTTTATCCCCTATGAAGGTCAAATGAAATTATTTTAATTGGCAATTCTTGTAGTGTGATCATATCTAAAGAATGTGACTGCCTTAAAAAAATTAACTAGGTTGGCAGTTTTCATTTTTGAATTTATATGTCACCTTGTGAGTAAGTCTCCAATGCGGCTACAAAAGCATGCTTATTCAAGTAAATTTTAATTTACTGATCTTAAGATTGGAACAGCATCCTTGAACAGCATCTTAATAAAGAAATATTAGTATGATGCTTTTAAAAATTGTTCCACTCTCTATATCTTAAAGTCTAAACTTCATTTTTCCCACTTACACATTCTAATTTGCTACTTTCCCATTTCACCTTTTTCTTTTGGGGAAGAAATGATATTTTAATATTTCTTTGGCATCTTCTAATTGTATTGGGATCAAATCAATGTGTTATGGTGACAGACACTACAGTAAGAAAATGCAAGAGATTTATAAAGAAAATATTACCAAAATATTTTAAGCACATGCAAATATCTTCCTCCTATGTCATTCTACCAACCTAGGGCTGAAGGAACTGCTTGAGCTCAGTCTATGTCTCAGGCTAGCTTGTGAAGTGTGGACCATCTGTCACCTTAGCTTTATATCATTAGTCATTTATTTCTATTCAAATAATGCCTATCAGGTGTTTCATTTTTTTCAGACCCTTTCTTCAAGGTCCTTAGCATAGAATAATAGTTGGTAGTTTGGGGATTTTTTTTTAAGATATCTATGTGTGTCCACCAAGATTCAATATCTCTTTAAGCCTAAACAGTTTTAATGTACGTTTTCAATGCATCCCTTCCTTGTTTCCATGGCCATAAAAAAGTAAATATTTGTGGATTTTACAATGTGTATTTTATTTCTAAGGCTTTATCCCACTCTTGCCAATGTGGCAGATGATGACAACATCATTGACACTTTGGCTAATGGAAATATCACTAAAAATAGTATTTCCTCCGTGGTGAATCTTCCCTCCCCACGGTAAGTTTAAAGATGGTAAACAAAAATTGGAAAAACAAATCCATCTTGCTGTAAACCTGTCTGTCCTGACTTTTCTCCCTTTAGCCTCTCCTCTTGTAGAAATGATGAAGTTTTTGGCTGCACTAAAGAAATCAGTTTGGATCTGGTACCAGGGGTCTTTGAACAGGGCTGTAGTTAGCATGCCTCGTGTCCTCCATGCCCTATAGGCATGTCCTATCATGCCACCAGTCTCTCAGTTTATCCTTCACTTCTGATCTGTGTTTGAGACACTAACTTTTAGGGACACCAAATGCCAGGGAAAGGAGTATGAGGCATTCTGAAAGCAATCAATTTTATTTTTAAATCACAATTCTAATTTTACTAACTCGTACTGCTTAGCTTTCTAATGCAAAAGCTGATGATAAGGGAGCTATAGTTTAGCACTGCCTTTTTTTTCCTACCCTTCAATGAAATCATTGTTCAAGAAAGGCTGTGAGGCTGCTCAGTCTAAACTTGTTTTTTAACCACGTTTTTCTATTTTTTTCTGATGAAATGAGAAATCACCAATTTCAATAAGTGGTTGTGACCTGTTTATCACTTGCGTATCAGGATCAACTGCTGTTGTCACAATGTGGTGTTTCAGGCAAATATTGGCAACCATTTAGAAACTTCCACTTGGTTGTGTTTCAAAGCATATTAAACTTCACATTTAATATGATTTGGTGTGAAATCATAAATGTGTTTAATCATGCACTTGAGGAAACCTTCTGAGGAAGCTAAACTACAGCTACTATCTAAAATAACTCTGTATTAGGGTGTATTGGGATTTTTTGAGGAATAATTCACCTCAGTCCTCTGAAATAAATGTTACCACCAGTCTCATAAATTGAAATTGAGTAGTTGATTTATTTACTGTGAATTTGCATTTCATTCATAAATATCATTGCTTATAATCACGAAAAATGTTCATTATTAATTGTTCAGAATAAATTGAAGGCTCTGAATCAGAAGTTTCATAATGTCTTGCTCTTCCTCTGTGATACACAAATACAATGTTGTCTCAATGTCAGATTGTGAAAAACAGATTGTGGTGAATGAAATCTACAGGATTCTGAAACCCACTATACATTTTCCTGCAGTTTAAAGGTGAAGAATTACAATTCCAATTTCTCATATGCCCCAAATCCCTAAGGCCTGAGTAATGCCACAGCCCAAAGCAGCATCCCTTAATGGGTTGAGGATAGGTTCCATCTAGCACCAACAGGTAATCTGCAGCACACAGTGTGTCTCCAAGTGGCTCTTTCCTTCTCTGGGTCTGGTTAATGGCAGTACAACTTTCTCTAGTCACACGTCCCACACAGGGTAGAGCGTGTAATTCAGATGCTACTTAGGCAGCAAAACATTTTTTGAGTCCTGACCTAGATAAATCAAATATTACCCTAATTGGATAGACTTAATTGGTGTTTGGAGCCATTTTTAGATATAGTTTTCTATTTCTTCTGGGAATATTTTCATATTTCTTTTTATAATTTACTCCACAAATTTGTTTATTAACCATTCTTGGCATTTCTTTCATCTTCCTATGAATTTCTGCTTGAGAGCAAGGAAAGTATATCTTTGTTCTTCGGAAAGAAAAGTTACTTTGAGTTTTACTTTGAAGCACCCAATGATATAACTGAAATGTCGTGAATAATTTAAGCAAATGTTGATGCAAATGTTACTAGAAATAATCAAGGAACTTTAGAGGTTGTAAATAAAACCAATTTAGAGATAAAAATTGATGCAACTTAACAATTCTAATTTTGTATACAGACAAAAGTAGGACAAAATAGTGTTCTGGAACATATGGGAATGGAACAAACAGCACCAGCATTTGTGTGGATGATTCCTTTGTGAGTGAAATAACTTAAATATCTTACTCTGGCTTGCATATGTACAGCAGGAACACTGAATTTAAAAGTCTTTTAGCTTTCATCGTGATATTTTGAAAGAGCTATATGATATAATAACTCACATTTTATTGGTAGTCTGAATGCAAGCACCATTTGCTTCTCTGCATGCTCCAATATTCTAAACTGTTCCACCTAAATGACAGTTTGATACTTGCTTTATACTATTATATACTATCTTATTCCTGGTAGTTTAACCAAGGAAACTATATGGGAATGAGTTGGTGGAGGTGGTGTTTGTCAACTATGATGCCAGTTTTTTGGTATCTGCAAGTCTTTTGCTTTTCTTATTTTGGGATCCAAGCCTTAGGCCGGACAGACAGCAGCTGGCAAGGTCAATGGCTGCACACAGCAGTCCTGCCCCATCCACAGATAGAAACTTGGGACCCAAACACACAGTAACACATTCGTGATGGCATGATTTGCCTCGAGTGTCTCAACAGCGATGCTGGAATCTACAGAGTATCTACAGTCCTCTGCTCGATGCTTAGCTTAAAAGAGATAAAAGAGGGAGCTTTGAATAGTATTTTTGAGACAGGCTAAAAGGCATTTCTCTCAAATGTTTTAGAAGAGTATATATAAGCTACAGTGAGGCTAAAGCAACATTTCAATCAGTTCACTTTACCACCAGTCATTCTGGATCAGTACTAGTAAAGCAGATAGATGGAGAGAAAATAAAGTTAATCTGTATGGATAGGACTTTTAATAAACAGTAAAGAATAACTTTGTGCACTGCTTTTAGCTGGGTTTTTTTTCACATCATGGTGATGATAGTGCAAAGCTATCTGATTCAGATATAATTGTGTTACTATCGTCTATTTCTCAACAGAAGAGATTATAAAAATACTTGAAATATTTAATTAAAATCTGTTCTCTCACATTTAATACTGCCTAATGCTTTTAATTAATCTGAATATCCTTAATTACTTCTGTAATTTTTACCATGTGTAAATAGCTAATTAAAGTATTAACCACCATCAAATGTAGTCTAGAATTAAATATATAAATGCTCTGTCACCGATTAAGAGGATTACATTAAAAAAATAGTCGTTTCAGGTATGAATAGTTTCTGAATACAAATACATACAGATTAGCTGTACTAAAAGGGAAAGCAGATGAAGGAGATGGTTGTAGCTTCCTACTGAGCCAGCCAATATAAGACTTCTGTAGCTCTAGTGGTGCTCAGAGAAGTTTGGAGGTTGTTCTAAAATTCACCAGTTAGTTACAATCCTTGAGGGACTGTCTGTCAATGGAAATTGCTGGTATGCAATATATTCAGCTTCTGTATTGGATTTCAAGGACCAGATGGTAAGGGACAAAGTTATGACCTACATCCTCTGAGGAAACTTCCTTTTTCATTTCCAGAGTCATGCAAAAGGAACAAAGAGGCTTTCTTGTTCCTGGAGGCTGAACTAAACAATAGCCTCATATTTGTATGTGAGCCAAAACTGGATGGTGACAAATGCAGTGTAAATGTTGAAGGAGAATAATTTGACCTCTTCCTCACAATCAGCTTGGGAAAACCATCAACACAAGTCCATAAAGATATTCTCTGACATAACTGTTGGTTGTAATGAAATATAAGCCAATAACCTCTTAGCTTAGACCAACGTGAACCAGTAAATTCCCATGGGTGTCTGTAGTGTGCTCTTTAGCCATTATGACTTTGGAATTAACTCATGTTGAACTAATCCATCCCTGCCTCGTGGCATGGAGTTGTCATAATCAGGAACATAAGGGAATCTCTTAGGTAGATAACCAGGTGTTGGGTTTTTTTAATATGGTAGAAGTAAAACTTCAAGACCTATACAAAGGGTTTGCTTAAGAAGGCCAAAGCAATAACTTGATTTTGGTTTCCAGTGGGATTTTCTGGAAATGCAAACTTCAAAGATTTTTAGAATTTTAGCTCATTGCTCCAGGTCCTTGTGTTACTTGTGACAGCATTCTCCTCTTAAAAAGCTGTGGAGTAGAGATAATCAAATGAGATATTTTAATATCTAGTAGTATTAGTATTTTTTTTTATTGGTGTTCTTACAGGCTTCTAGAGGTAAATTAGACAATTAACTCTTTTAGCAGACCTTACTCCTAGTGGTCATTCCAGGTTTTATTTCAAAAATGAGATGGTATAGACTCTTGAGTTGACAAAGCCTCAAACCAGTAATGAACAGCTGAAAAGCTCTTGGTTGGTGTTTTTTGTTCGGTTTTGTTTTCTTTTCTTTACTTTTGTATTGTTTTTTTTTAAATAGTCCCTAAGACTGACAAAATCATCTCTTACAATATACAGAAAATCTCATCAGGGTTTGTTTTCATTTTTTAGTAGTACCTCAGATATAGTACATTGTTCCTAGGGCTTTTTTATATGCCTTTTGCTGTTAATTAAAGAGTGGCATATAGAAACTAGTTTTAGATGCCTTTTATTATGGAGATCTAAACAGAGAAGAAAAAAAATTCTCTTCTTGATTTCGTACCACTTTGATGTTACCTGAGTACTCACTACTAGGAAATACTATTTCAAGTGCAGTGCTCCTGCAAAACCTTCCCCAGGATATAGTTATTCTCCCCAGGTAGGTCTGCCACTGTTAGTGAGGCATGGTTTTTGGGAATCAAGTAGTATGCATTTCTGTACTCTTGTTTGGAATTACTAGGTCCAGCCTCCCATATCAGTTCACAGATACGAGATTCAAAGAATAATTTTCTAATGTTTGCCCCAGCTGATTTTTACTACAGATTATATTCATGTCTCTGGCTCCCACACAGAAAGAAAAGGGAAGCAGTATGTTACATCCCTATCTTCTTCTGGAATACCCAGTAGACTGTATAAGACAACTCTACAGATTCTTTGTCCTGGCAGAGAAGCAATATTTCAACTGAGAATTGCATCCAAGCTGTGGCAGGGTTTTTTGCTTTGGGTTGGGTTTTTCTTGTTGTGTGTTCCCCCCTTCACCTCCACTAATGCAAATCAGGAGCAGTGGCATTAGAAAGTATCATTTGGCTCATTAAGTATTTTATTGCTGTTTAACCATTAGATGTGTTTTATGGCTTTGTAGTTTAATTGATGTGTGCTTAAGTTAACTTGCAAACAAGAAATTAATATTTTGATTAGTCTTTTACATAAACCAGCTTTTTATGGAGAATTATCTGTCTACTTTGAATATTAAATGTTCTGAACTTAACCATGCTGAATATTCCACTGGATATTGCATTTGAGTTTTTGAAATTACCCCTGAGATTCTGGAAATCTTGCATTAAAAAGTTCAATTTTCTTTGTCTTCATTGACATTTTGACTTAATTAGCTAAAATGATAATATCTCCCTAAAGAGTGGATAATTATATTGATGTCATCTTTGCTTAGACTGATGGCATATTGCAGATCTTTAAGTTTTATTCTGAAATGTGTTTAAAATTTGTGTTGGTACTTTAAGAATCATGAGATTCACTACATGTTGATTTAGGAACTTGTTATTTCTGGCATCCTATAAAGAACTGAACTACCTTCCATATCAAAACAATGACAATGCTCTAGTATGAGATCTGTCTTCTTTTTCCATCAGAGGTAAGGTGTGGGTACCCTGATGGGAATCACAGGCAGGATGTCTAACACCCATATTTGCAAAGCTCCCTGAGTAGCTGTGATAAGGTTACTCTGGAATAGGTTGTATCGCACAAATGTATCTTGTCTGTATTCCCCCCACAAGTTGTTGGTTACATAAATGGAGAACGTTGAGGCAATCGTGCAGAGAAGAACTGTGAGGAAAAGAAAGTCTTGGGTCAGGCAACTGAATGCTCTGCTGGAGAACTGGTTATATTCTGGCCTCTGACACAAAGCTCTTACATCACACAAGGAAAAAAGGGTTTCACAGATAGTCACCAACTGTTTTTCATTTTATTGCTGGCTAACTAGTAATTGCATAGGAACATTAAAAAGCAATTGGAAAGGAATTCTCTCAGTTCTTTTCAAAACAGGGGCTGAGCAGTGTATGCAAGTCAGCCTTTTTTTTTTGTTGTTGCAGAGAACAGTGAAAAGGAGAAATTTTAATATGGGTCCCTGGAAGGAAATTCAGTCTATCTGTGGTAACAACTGGAGCTGAGGTCTCCAAAGACGCTGTATTTTAAAGATTGCTCTTAGAATTTCTTGTTTTCCAAAACATGACCCTTCTGGCCTGAAAAATCTGAAGTTTATTCCTGAAATCATTTAGCACTCTTCATCAAAATTCTTTCTGTCTGTTTGTTTGTTTGTTTGTTTGTTTAACAGTGTAGGAAACCATCAGACAATACTGGCCACTTTTCATTCTCTTCATAGGGATAAACTTTAAAACTTGAATCTGCAATTAGATTTAATGAGCAATTATGTGCCTTCTAACTTTGGAAAATAAGCTGTCTCCTAAATCAAGTGACAAATACATACAAAATACACACAAAGGGGCAAAAAAGAACCCCAGACCCATTAAAAAACCCCTACTTTAGCACTTCACCTTATGTCCTATCTGATGCAGCACACGTTGGAGGCGTTCCTTTTCCTCCATACAGGAAGAACTTGCTAATAGAAGACAGTTTGGCAAATCAGGCAGCAGTGTTTTGCACACAGATATATTTAAACAGATATTATACAAGCTGATTTAAAATCACAGTGAGATTCCACAGTAGGGCATTCTTAGGAATGTTAAAGTGCAAACATTGACAAAAAAGCAGTGGTAAAACACGGAAAAGTTTATCAGAGGAATGATATTTTTCAAAAACAATGATGACACCCAACTTGTCTCATCATCTTGTCCCATTTTTCTTCTTTCTGTCTACAGAATGCAGTGAGAGTGTTGCATAAGTGCTTGCAAATAACCCAGGAAATCCAGGTCAAATAGGCTGGCTAGTAATTTGTAAAACTCAGAGTTTGGCAGCCGTAAATATTTAGCTTATGTTGGTGGTGTTTTGAACATCTTAAACTCTTCCAAAGCATTACTCCAGACCTGCAGAGTCAGGTTTTTTGGTTTGTTTTGGTTGGGTTTTTAACATCTGAGGAATTTTACATCTCTGTAGATGTATAAACTACTGTTAGATTTGAGAGATTTTCTGTCATGTAAGCATCTAAGACTAAGTTCATTGTTCATTATTAAGCTCTTTTCTTTGGTTAGGGTAATTATATTTGTGGGTAACTTTTTTTATAGGGACAATTCTTTGAAGTTTGAAGTTCAGCTTTATTTATTTGCTTATTTATCTCTAGGTAAAATGATGCTCAAATCTTCATCTGCTTTAAAATGAAATACTTAATCAAATACTGAAATATAAGAAGCTTTCAATCTATCAAGACCAGGCACAACTCTTAATAACAGGAAAAAGAAAAGAATGTTTTAATAGATTTATAAAAAATAGAGAATTATGAGGAAAAAATATTTAAAATGGAAACTTTATTTTACAAAACTCTAGAGAAACTCTAAAGCTTATTTCAAGATCAGAGAAATTTTTATTTTCATGTTGTTGGTCAGGGTTGTAGGGTAAAGAGCATAGGTTGTTGGTTAATGATATGTTCATTATGAGTATAAATAATTCTTTATTGAGGCTGAAACAAAGCTACTTTCAAGAAGTAAGTATATAAGTTATATACACCAATATGTGGTTGTTAAATTATATGGATGAAACAGCTCAGCTGGTTCTGAACTTGGGGTGACATTGAGTACATTTGCAATATGCTCCACTAGAGTGCCAGAAAATGGCACTGGGACATGAGGAACATCTGTCTGGAGGCACTGCAGAAAGCTTCTGATAGTGCTTCAAAAGCAGCTGAAGCAATAGAGGATTTTTAACTTATTTTAGTTATCTGCCTCTGGAAAGGAGGAAGTCATAAAGAGGAATGTTTGAAATGTACAACAGGAGAAAATAAGACAGACAAATGTATATTGCAGTAGCCTAGATACACGTGCACCTGCAACCTCCTAGTGATTGCAGTACTAAGAAATGAGAGCAGTTATTCCAATTTTGTAAATTTAACAAGGCTAATTTTGCAAATAACCTTTCTGGGTTCTCCAATGCATCCTTGGAACTGGTGTCCTAGATTACTTTTCAGAATTTACTTGTGTTATCTGGCATTTGCATGAGATGAAGATGACGCATAATTTTCTGGAATGGAATTAGATAATAAGTTAACTAGATGTGAGAAGTTTTGCCTTTTTGTAATAGACTGAAAGCAGCTGTAAGAGATTAAACTACAGCTACATTATAAAAGCCATAGTTTAAATCCAATTGTGCTCTGTAGTAGTTCAGGAATATTGTATCTGGAACTACAGTGCTGTAACAAATTCAAGAGTTTTATATGTATATTAAAAGTAATGGAATCATAGAATCATTTAGGTTGGAAGAGACTTTTAAGGTCATCAAGTCCAACAGTTAATCTAGCACTGCCAAGTCCCACTGCTAAACCATGTCTGTAAAAGCCACATCTACCCATCTTTCAAATACCTTCAGGATGGTGACTCCTCCATTTCTCTGGGCAGCCAGTTCCAAGGCTTGACAACCCTTTTGGTGAAAAATTTTTTCCTAACATCCAATGTAAATCTCCCTGACACAATTTGAGGCCATTGACTCTTGTCCTATTGCTTGTTACTTGGGAGAAGAGACTGACCCCCACCTCGCTACAGCCTCCTTTTAGGGAGTTGTAGAGAACAATGAGGTCTCTCCCCTCAGCCTCCTTTTCTCCAGCCTGGACAACCCCAGTTCTCTCAGCTGCTCCTCAAAGACTTGTGTAGTAGACCCTTCACCAGCTTCATTGTCCTTCTCTGGACATGTACCAGCACATAAATACCTGTCTTGTAGTGAGGGGCTTGAAACTGAACACAGTATTCAAGGAGGGACCTCACTAGTGCTGAGTTCAGGGGGATGATCACTTCCCTAGTCTTGCTGGCCACACTATCTCTGATACAAACCAGGTCCTTTTCCGCCAGGCACTCTACCCCAGGCCTGTATTGTCACGTGGGGTTGCTGTGACCCAAGTGCAGGACCTGGCACTTGGCCTTGTTGAATTTCATATCATTGGCCCTGGCCCGTTGATCCAGCCTGTTCAGATCCCTCTGTAGAACCATCCTACCCTCAAGCGGATCACTGCTCCCACACAACTTGGTGTCATCTACAACCTTACTGAGGGTGCACTCAGTCCCATTTTCTGGATCATTGACGAAAATATTAAAGAGAACTTACCTCCATACTGAGCCCCGGGGAACACTACTTGTGGTTGGATCCCAAGTGGATTTAACTCTATTCACCCCAAAAGCTAGATGGTTTATTGGATGGGGTTTTTTTCCCCTAAACTACAAGGATATCAAGTCCTTATTTTGCCATGAGATATATATATGGAGACATCTCTGAGCCCTTGTGGACTAACCCTCTGCCCTTTATAGGGACAGCAGAGTTTGGTTACATAATTCTATAACTGATACCCAGGCAAAGATAAGAAATCTCACTTGTATTCGCACTTCATTGTAGACTTCAGATTTCTTCTTTATAAGAATTTGTAACATCAACTTATTTTAGCCTACTTTTTAATCTCCTTTTCATATCTACAGTTCCTTCTCTGGTGATAGTACCTGCTTGATGAAACAATAGGATTATGTGTGATAATCTGATATACAGTGTTCGGATTTGTACATGTTACTTTGAGATAATAGAAAAATTCCAACTGAAGAAACAGCATAGTTCAACATGAGGAGGTTTTAAAGAAGCAATAAAAGAGAAAAAGGCCTTTGAATTGCAAGGTTCAGCAATTTTGAAACATTTTGCTCCACATTTCCATCCTGTTTTTAAAGTAATTATCTTAATTAAGCTGGAAAAGAAGATTGCCTTTTCTTCTGTAAACTGGCAGTTACAGGTGACCCAGAGGAAGAGGCTTTATTTTCCTTCAAGGGAGGTTTAGCCATGCACGTGTTGCTTGACACTGGCACCAGGTAGCCTGGCAGGCGGGAAGCCACACAGAGGGATCTGGCACCTTGGTGAATCACCCTGTGAAACAGGGTTGGATGAAGCAGCACTGGCTATTGACTTGGAGGCCATTGCACTGAATTTATACTGTCTCATACATCTCATATGGAAACTCTGGCTGCCTCGGATGAAATGACAACTTAAAATTAACCACAGACACAGACAGGACTATCACAGAAGCAACTGCATTCCTAACTTACTCAACATCTATGTACAGTGCTACTTAGAGACATAGATAATAATTTTTTATGGTTATGCCACACGTGTACTCTTTGTGCATTATAGCTAAAAATCTAGATTGATTTTCCCCTCCAAAGGGTTGTTTTAGCCTAGTGTTAAGCTTAAAATAAAAAGTTTGGAGTCTCTGTAATCAGCCCATTTGAAGTTTCATATCTGAAAATCCAGCAAAGTGAACCAAGCTTTAAACACTGATACATTTTGAATTTTAATAGACTTTATTACAAGCCTTCAAATTAAAAGCTGTCAGGAGAGATAAAAGGTTGGGGATTTGGATTCAAAGGGACTTTGATTAGACATAAAGGTCAGCAGTGGTGGCAAAAAGTCGATGCATCTAAATTAAGCATAAACCTCTGGAAGAGAATATGCTAATCTTTCATGTAAAGTACTTGTCAGGCTGATCTTGGCTCATATTCACAACAGTTAAACTATTTTCTGTGATGAAATTTTAACAAATGGTAATCCATGTGTAATTTGCCTGTCAAGTGCGTGCCATTTGTTTTTACAAATGTTAGATTTTAACTGCTAAGGAATCATATTATACTACATAATGTTCTCCTGATTAAAGATTTTGGTTTAAAATCTTTAGTGCAGTTTTTAACTGCAACTTTTTTTTTCCCCTGGAAATGTACAATGTAGATGGGAGGGAAGGAAAAAGAAAGAAAATCGAAACTAAATGTCATTGTTTTTTGTAAAACTAAGTATAAATGTATAAATTATGCTTTAAATGAGCAGCTACTTTAGATGCTTAAAGTTATAGTAACTATTAATATTTCTGAATGTGAAATTAAGATTCTGTACTGTTAGTGAACAAGTTCATTAATGACATAAAAGGATAACAAAGGATTTACATTTGTAGAGTCTTATGTAAAATTATGAGAAGTGACAGGCTCCGTTTTTTGATGCTGAAATCAAGGTTGCATGTCCAAACCTCAGTGACACTGTGGCTGGATTTTGCATATCAGAGAACTAATAGGAAATTAACAGAGTGTAATACAGGCCTATTGAATTCAGTCTAACTTTGTGGCTTTGATGTGTAAGAACACAAGGCATAATTTCAGTCTTTGTTTAGTGTCCTGGACAGATAGCTTCACTAACGTCTAAGTATGGTCAGGATTAAAAATGTGATGGATAGCACCACAGCACCTTCTTGACAGCTTTTCTGTTCAAATACAAATTTCTGTCACAGCACCAGAATGTTTGAAGGGGCATTCAGAGATGAAATATTGTAGCTGCAACAAGCTCAGTGTGAAGCTATTATGTTTTGAAAGGAAAAATAATTACAAACTGTACATCTCCTAGGCACATATCTGTATTAATAATGCATAGTAATAAATACACTTGAGTATACTAATGAAATGTTATTGAACATTAAAGTTTTGGGGACCATAAGGTTATGAATCTGTCAAGAAAAAGGGCAATCCATCTACCTAGCTTTTGATTTTTCTATCTGTTTTAAGCAAATAAGTGTTTTGGAAAGTTATGGTAGACCATGATTTCTTCTAGTTTTCATGATGTCTCTTTGGGTTATTTTCTCAAAGTTGAGATTTCTTTTAAATGTCCATCCATTTCCATACCAAAAAATATTTCCTTTCACTGAAGATTGTCACTATTGCCTCCAAAAATTTGCAGTGAAAGGAATGCTTTTATTGTGGTGTTCTATAGATGGAATGTTGTCCTTATTATAGCAGTGAAGTAGATCAGAACCTCACTGTTTGACAGATGTGACACGCGAAGTCCCTACCTCCATGTTAATCATTAATAAAATGAAAAAGAAGCTGATTAATTCAAAAGAATGTCTGTATTTAAAGAGCTAATACCTGTAGTGATTTTATTCTCTGTGCTTAAGAGAAGGAGAGACTTAAACTTTATCCTGTCGCAGCTGATTCCTGCATAAGCACAGGGAGTCCATCTGACACTGCAAGATGGTATAAAACATTGCAAAGCAAGCCATTGATTTAGTGCAATAAGAAAGAAAAATGGACTCCATGAAGTGATAATAAATTGTCTGAATGCTGAATCTCTGTCATGAAATTTCATCTCATGCTCACATGTTGTCCCTGACATGTGGTCATTTGTCAGCTACCAAAGAACCCCCAGTTCTCTGCTTGTGTTGTGATATGAGAGAACCCTAGTTATTACAACAGAGGTAAACACAAATAAGGTTGATTTCATTGTTGAAGGCAACTCGCATTTTTGTCAAATTTAAGCTTCAGAGAACTCAAAAGTGGGACAGAAATATCTTCAATGCCTTCAGCCTTAGTATGATATGTACTTTTTTGAGACAAAGTTGATGAAAATATTGTTTCATTTTCACCCAAGTACTTTTGCAAGTCATTCTAAAAATAAAAGCATAGACCCTAAATACTCAATAAATGGGCAATTAATCTGTCTCTTCAGCAAAGTCTTGGTCTTATTGGGATTTATTTATGTGTTTCTAAATATTGATGTTAAGTGAGCTTTGACTGTGCTCAGAATAACGCTGTGTGTTTCTCCAGTATCCTAAATGAATTCAGCATAGAGAGACCACCTCATTTCACACAACATTGACTGCATCTTTGCTGCAATAATGTACTAGTTTTATTTATTCTTAGTTTATCTGTCAATTGTAACATTTATATCAACATTCAGGATTCTCCCTATAAAAGTCAGTGATTGATAACCAGAATTCATGTTTCTTAAAAGTTCTATTGTTGAGTAGACTCTGAAAGTAGGAGAAGCTTTTCAATGGTTTCCTGGCTAGAGATTGATAGGACATCCTACTTGTTTAATTTAAAATATTTTGGTTTGACTATGCAGATTTCTAGAGGAACCTGAACATATGGGTCCTCGGCCATGTAGCAATCTGCCTGGGAGGTCTTCTGCAGAAGCAGCCCCATGTCAACGCTACAGAAGGAATCAACCCAGTGCAAATTTGGGCTCTGTGAAAGCTTCCAGGGCAACTTGCCCAGAGAACTTTCTGGAAACTGCCTTGGTTGAGGAAGTATTCAGTTGTTTATTTAAGTTCAATTTTGGACTAAAAACACACTGTGACCTGGAGTTGTATGATAGAAAAGAAAAAACAGAGAAACAGAGATTGGAAGAATATATTATTTCCAAATATTTTTTCTTAGGCATATTTAGAAAAAAAAAATTAAAGGATAATTTTGGCTTTCATTTGGAAGTCTGTTATATTTAATCAAAACTTGTTGATGCATAGAGTGCATTCTATTGAAGTTTAAATAACAGCTTGAGCAACACTTCGGTCTGTAAGATGCTGTAGTTTGGGAAGGAGCACATTCCTTTCCTTCCCCAAGGCACCTAAGCAGATGAACTTTAGTTTGATGAAGGACTGTTGGACTCCTAGAGCATCCCAATGGTATCAGATTTAGTCTTCTGGACCACCAGCAGAAAATCATGCTGGGCTGTGACAACACCTTCATCCGAGCCATGCTGTTGAGCACATTTGATATCTGGCAACAGTGAAGGCTTGCATCAACATTACTTACTCTCTCCTCTTGTTATTTCACAACTAATCTGGAAATATTCATGTTTGATACCATGGCATTTTCTATTCTGCTCTCACAACTATGATTTTCCTCCTGTTATTTCATTTCATCTCATCTCGCCCCATCCACTCTGAAGCTAGAAGGAAACTACTTTGCAAAAAGAACTCGGAGATATGTTACAAATGTAACATTTCTAAATAAAATATCTATTTTGTAAAGCTTTTGTTTTGTAGGTGTTGATAGTATCAGAGCACATAACCTTTGATACCTTCTTTTCAACTATAGAAATTGGGTGGGATTGTATGTTTGGTCTCCGATTGTCTTTTCAGAATGTTTTTGTGACTAAAGGTAGTCTCTAGAATGAGAGAAAATATCTCTAAGTAAAAAATAAAATCAGCTTCAAACACCCAGAAGTTCTTTTCTCAACATGGTAGATGAACGTGTTCACTGACCTATGCAGTTGGTGTTGAGGATATAGTCTGCCAAGGTGAGAGCCTGCTTATGTTTTAAAACAACACAATTTCTGATTATAGCTGCATTACTAAGGGATCTCTTACATTTCTCCTCTTTCATATTCTCTGTCAGATTTAAGAGACCAACAGAAAAAAAAATGTTGCATTGCATTGCCTGTTCATGGTGGAGAGTTGTGAATGAATTACAAAAGCAAGCAAGATTTTAAGTAGTCTACGCAATATGTAGCTTATTTCCTCTGTTGAGTTGTTCTGTACATATACTTTTTAGTAGACACTGGTGTTTTCTAGATTTCAGCCCTTCTCTTTTAACTAGAAGATTTGATGATTTCACACCACATTAAAGGAAACTGATCCAACAGCACATTAGTGCCTAAAATTGCTACCTGCTTCCTAGCTTGCACCTAGCTACCTGCTTCTGGTGCTTTCCTCTTTCATACTGGTAGTGAGGCTGATACAAAGGAAAAATAGCCCTGAAAGAGCATAATGTTTCATTTCATAACCGACTAACTCAGACATGAATTTGCAAGGAAGAGCAGAATTTCAGTGTCAGCTCAGTGTTAAACTGGCTTAGATACAGCCTGGAACTGTGTCTGCAGAAGTACTAGGGATCTCAAACCCCACAGTGGATTTAAATGAAAAAATAAATTATCTTTTAAACTTCATTAACTGCATAAATAAATAAACTGAGAAAATAAGAAAAATTGTCAACCCCATTTGTATAAGCACATAAAGAAAATACAGGAGCCCCAGAAGTGGAGGGGGAGAGCAGTTGTGATTTCATGCACTGAAGAGTGCAAACCAAGCCTGACCCATGGCTGCCCTCTGGTTCTATCTAAGATTATATAATTTGGGTCATTGCTGTCAGAATAACATGATGAAAAAATAGCATTACATTCATGTACTGTGTAATTGAGGTTTAATTCTCCATCTCACAAATTTAAGGTACCATATTAATAATTTAGTTGAGTCTTAGTAGTCTTTTCAGTTGTAGCCCACTAATGATAAGCTTGCTTTCTAATGTTTAGCTCCTGCTGCGCAAGTGCTACTTTTAACAAAATACATTTGCTGCAGGCTTTTTGACATGGCTTCACACTGAGATAAACACAATTAACACGAGCTATTTAAAATTCTTTTCTCTTGAGCTTGTTTATTAATGGTCTTTTAAGGACTATTTTTGTTAATAATTTTGAAGAATGTGTAACAAATTTGATGGCACGGTAAGGGTATGCAATTTAGGTGTTTTACTCTCGAGAAATTCCAGTCATCACCTATTTGTAACAGCATATTCACATATATGCTTAACTCAAGGTTAAGCATATCGGTCCTTCTTTCAATATGTTGTACAGTAGAAGCTATTGTAGCAGGAAATGGAGGATGAGCCAAAGGAGCGCAGGCAGGCTAGCTTACACAGTATAAAAAATTCATTAGAAAGAATTTCCACTGAATCCTATTTTGTGTAAAAAGTCCTATCTTTTCTACATGTCACATCAAAATGGCTTTCAGTAAAAATAGTATTGCAAAGAATGGCTACTGGGAGGAGCTGTACTGAATATTCATAACATGTAACACATTTGAATATGCTGAGACCTTTTAGAATAAATATATTATTTTTAGGTTAAACTAGTTCAGAATATCATTGCTAATCTTCTTTACATCCTTCCAGACAGTGTGTGTGAGGCAATTTTTGAACTGAAAAAAAAAAAAAAAGGAAAAATCAGTGGAAAGACTTCTCTTGACTTTATTGGGAACTGGATCTTCTCAGCATGCTTTTGAATTGGTAAAGGGAAAAATACATGCCTCAAAAAGGTTAGAGCCCTCAAGAGCAAAGATGTTGCGAGTTATGTTTTGTGCTCTCCGTTTCAGGCTGCTGACTGGTTGAAACATCTCTATGTACTTTCCTCACTTTTTATAGGCGTTAGTTTGAAAGTACACCCCTCATGGCAGAATCAGAGGAAGGCTGCTCCTCGCATCATTCTCCCTCTGTGCATGCGGGAAAGTAAAATTGCAATTTCTTTTTAATGGTTGGATTTTAAAAAGGCAAGGGACCGATTTGGTGACAGGCACATCTCCACCTTGATAAATTAGCATAAACTGAAGCTCTCCAGTTTAGTAAGTTCAAGTACAGTAAATATATAATATTTGCTTATTATGGCCTTTCTCCCCATTGAATCCTGCAGCTATTTGAGAGCAATTCTGATAAAGACCTATATATAGATACAAGTAAAATGCTAAGTCTGATAAACGTCACAATTGTTCAGTTGACTCTGTAGGGACTGTTATATATACTTAGGAGGGTATTTCTGGCTGTATCAGGCCTGTTTCCCTCATCTTTGCTGCTGAGTGAGACTGACCCCCCATAAAGCTTATTCCATTCTTGGGGGAAAAAAAAAGAAAAGGTGCTTATTTTGCATATTGTGCAGCATGGAAGCAAGGCTGACAGCACCTAGGAGGCCTGGAAGGTGGAAGGCTTTAGGGGAAAGCCCTGCACACAGTAGGAACTGTAGGGATGGTTGAAATTATAAAAGGTACACCTCTGGCACTTCAGTGCAGAAATCACATCCATAACCATCACAGCTTTCTGGTTGCAAATTGGGCAGTGTCTGGTTGATTTGGGACAGCATCCCAAATCATGGTCTCCAAAAGAGGCTTTCCGGACAACGTCGATTTCTTCAGAAATCAGATCAAGCTATACTTAATGCCTGCAAAGCAAGGCAAGTGATGAATAGTTGGCTTAGCTTTGCTTTAGAAGTTATCTCGTGCTCTTTGCCATAACTGAACTTGTTGGCATTGCTTTTGGACCATCCCAGTAGGATCTGCTGTTCAGGGAATGGGGGTCAGAACAGCATGGTCTGGGGAGTACTTCAATGGTAGAAGCTGCTGACAATTGCTGGAGTGGAAAAAATGCCCAAAGGAAAGCATATATCATCTTTCTTCTGTGCGTGGACAGGGTAAGAGGAAATAGATTTGTTTTCAAACACTTTATTTCATTTTTCACACAGAAGTTTTTCACAGCTGTGACTCAATGAGCTCCATGCACTGTCCTAATTTGGATTATAACTGCAGAATCCTCATGGATATGAAAATATAGGCATCTAATGATAATTCCTTAGTGTGAACCCTGGATTTATTTTGGGGCATCCTTACTTCTATCTATGCTTTCATCTAGCTTTTGGAAAGTGAAAAAGACATAGCTGAGACATCTCAACTACTGGATATTGTCATTACTTGATTAACTTTAATGGCTTGATTTTGGAGGATCTATGATAAAGTATAGCACCTGGGGATATTTTTTCTTGTAACTTTGAATATGTACTATTCTTTTGCTCTCTATAATATGTTGTTGTGATGATGCTAGTAGAAACATAGCCTTTCTGCAGACATTAAGCCTTGCATTTTTTGAAGAACATTTGGATTTCCCCAGAAAGGTCCTTTTAAAAAGGACTTTTTCATAAATAAAAAAAAAAAGCCACTCAAAAATTAAAAAAAAGGAAAGTTTTGGAGTCTTGTATCAACAATCAGAAATGATTTTCTTAAGATAACTATGCTGTCGTTGGGCTACTGAAATCTTACTTTCAGTAACTCACATGTCTGGGATGTCTGTTACATTTAAATATTTATAGATTTGAAGGTTCACCAAGTCTGTAATAAGCACAAGGGAAAATAAATACATTATGCAAAGGGTGATTAGTTTTATCACATAGTCTTCTACAGGGCAGCTGTTTATTTTCAGTGTTCATTTTCTTGGATCAGTCAGGTAGACAGCTGTTCTTTCAGGGCATTTTTGTTAATTTAAGTAACTTCTTTGAATTGCAAATCTACCACCAAATTCACTTCTAAAAATTCAGCCTCCAGCTCATAATTATATCATCAAAAAAATCTTTAGATCACTAATTCAAAATACCTACTTGACAGAGATATTTCAAACAAATGCAAAGCATATACACTGTAAATCGCCCAATACATCAATGTCTATATGAAACTGAATGTAAAATGTCCAAGTCGGCTAGGTTTCTCCAATAAAAAATACAATGTACATTCCCACAAGGCCACAGCCAGCTTGAAATACTGTCTTGTATATGTGACTTCATAAACACCTGTTAATACCAATAGGCCATCGCACAGATAGAAATATGATAAGTGTGTAGCCTGTAATTTATCTTTTCATTTTTTAAATTGTTTTGGATTTTTGCCCAAGTCCAGAGAACTTGGAGAGTTATAGGAAAGGGGAAGGAGATGAGTACTGCAGACTGGACTGGCACTTATCATGCCATACAGGAGTGGGGTTTTTCATGTTTTGAAAACTGTCAGGAGCAAATTGCATAGAAGTGTTGTCTCCAGTGTGGTCACCCATATAGTGCTTGGTCTTCAAATACTGTTATTGAAGTCTTTACGTAACTGGTTAGATACATATTCTGTAGTCAGATTTGTCCTATAAATATTTTTGCCCCTTTCAATTCATGTGCGAACACAGATCTCAGCTACCATAGTTTTATGAGGGCATTACTGAGATTTTGCATTTAAATTAATTATTTGTATTGTAAAATGCTCAGCTACAGAAAGCGTAATGTTATCGCTCCAGTAGATGGATCTTACTCGGTGAATGGAGGCACCGATACTGAAATTGTCATCACATATTTATTGACTGACATATTTTGACCATTGTGAACCAAACTGTTGTGTACTCACCTACAAGTGCAAAATATTTTTATTTCTATTTGAACCAGAATTTGTTCCATTAGGAATTTATTACTGAGATAGTTTGTTCTGAAATATCCCCAGCTGGAGTTTCCATTCCCATCTGAGTCCATTTTGGAAGGCATAGGTTGGAATAAGGACATAACTATTTTCACCTTCTGTTTTGCACAGGCTAACCAGAATTATAGTTCCTATGCTTCATTACGTACAATCACTGTCCTTTCTCCAGATAAGCAAGATTATCATGATGCAGCAACTATGCAGGCACTTTCCAAAAATCACTAGAGGTCAAGGATATCCTGACATGATTAACAGACCAGGAATGTGGTGTATCTGTATTGGCTGGGTTTTTTAACCAGTCAGACCTTGGAGTTACTATCAGGCAACTTGGTGGAGGCAATTTTTTGTCAAGGTAAAACCAGGAGACAACATAAGATTTCATGTACTTTCTCCTCTAACCTCATCTCTACGTTGATTTTCAGTATCTCAAGCATGAACTGCAGAATATTCACAGACCTCAGTCACTGGAAGCTTGAACGCATTTTCTTTGTTTTCATCTGTTGAGTCAGGAAGATGAGCATGGTTCTAGTTCTTATGGAAAGCACTGCTTTCACGTTCCAGTAATGTGATTTAGGACGTTAAGAACTTCAGTTTGGGTAGGTTCCTTGGTGTAATTACTGCCATAGGAGGTATAACACTAAGAACAGAAGCAGGAGAGAAGCCAGAGACAGGCAGTGGTGTTGGGTGCTCTCAGTGAGCTTCTGGTAATGTCCAAAATGCACCTCAGCAGCAGTTTGCATCAGAGCAGGGAATGGTTTTGATTGTTTAGTTTACAAAGGGTGGGGTTTTTTTCTCATTCAGAGTTGTTACCGGTGCATAAAGATTTTAGCTTGATTGAAATTTTGGACGTTGGCAAGAAAATAAGTTAGGTCTGAAAAAGCCAAATAGAAGATTTGATGGCAAGAATAGAAAAGTAATAAGCTTTTAATATGTGGGGCCAACGGAGTTTCATTTCTTAGGTAATTAATAAGCCTTGTGTATTGTCAGGACTGAAAAGTTTTGACAAAGTACAAAAAAATTCCCTTGGCTACTTACTATTAATAAGATATATTGCAATACTAGTGGTTTAAATTTTGAAATACTTGACATATCAGAGCAAAGGTAAGTGAAGATATTATTATGGTGTAAGTACAAATGGCGTTACACTAAATCAGTAGAATGTGGTACCAACAGTTAATTGTAGGATTGAAAGTACTATATCTGGTTCATTAATATGCTAATTAGCTAGTTTAAAGATAAAAGGGGTATTAGAAGAATGCAGTAAAGAACTTGTACTTTTCTCTTTTGCTTTGCAAACACAGCTCCCTGCAATAACTTAACGAGGAAATGTCAAAGGAACAAAACTAACAACAAATGAATTAGAAGCTTAACTAAGTAATTACATGGTATTGCTGAGACCTTTTGGGTAGGGACTAGCATAAGTATGTGTTTAGATTGTCATAACACCAAATAGTAGAGAAAAAGAGATAACTAACTAATACAATTCATTTATTTGTTGGAAATTTATTTTTCAGAAGCAGCCTGAGAAAAAATTGAATTATAGGGGTATTATTGAAAGCTATTTATTGCTAGCAATAAGATTGAAAATATTTCTAAGGTAGAAGCACTTTGAAGGGATGACAGCACAGAAAGAGAAAAGACTAGCTCTTTTCCTGCAGTAATGAGAGCTGTGAAGCAGGCTTTCAGTCAGCCTTTAATATGTTAGTAGAAAAGGGATTGCTGTTCAAAAACTAAAACCTGTGTTTGTTCAGGACTAAGCAACCTGAATCCAGAGACTGCTCCAAGGGCTACAGAGGCTGGTTTTGATCTAGGTTGGAAAATCAATAGAAAATCTTAATAGTGTGGCATTGAGAGAGGAAAGATCCTTAAGCACAATGACGATGTGCCTTAAACTGAGTCTGAAGACCTATTATGGGTGAAAATAGGACATAGAAGGTTTCAAAACAAATTAAGAAAGGTCTTTCAAGACAGAGGTGAAAGAGAGTGTAGCAAATGAAGATTTTGTGGGCTAGAAAAATGCCTTCAGAGCTTTAACTGCTTTATTAGTGTTAAATTTCTTTCTAAACACCTAAGCCAGTATTTGGAGTTTTCATTTCTGTCAGGAAGCCATGCATATTTAGGTGTGTCAAAATTATGACACACTCCAAGCTAGAAAATGCAATTTGAACTACTATATACAGTCTCAACTGACATCCATGCTTGATAAAAAGATGATCTCCTAATCACTTTAGTCTGTTACTAATGTCATTGTTGTTAATACAAACGCACTGTTATAGCTAATTTCAAAAGATACAAACACACAAAAGGAAGCATGCCACAAATCTTTTTTGTTTTGCATTTATTTAAACAATTCAACAAAAAAAAGAATCTAGCAGCTGATAAATGGAAGCTAGAAGTTTGCTTATAGAAACAACAAATATCGCTCTGAGAATAAATAATATCAAGTATTCTATTGTAGAATTTGTTATACAAGTAGATTACTTTTTTAATATTAAAGTAATGCACCTGGGACCTTTTCTTCAAAATTATTTTATTTCAATATTGATAACCTAAGCTGTATTTTGCATTAATGGTGAGCACCGGTGAGCACCTAAATAATCTGGATGTCACACCTCACCCCCAACAGGGAAACAAAATCTCCTTGCTCTCAGCAATTTCATTGAAAAAGTGACAAGTCTCTACAAGGTGGTATTTTTTAAAGAGTTTGAGTGATTGTGGATCCCACTGATATTCTGTCTTAAATCTGGTGCAATTCTATCCTCTGAATAGGATAGAATATAGAAGCAGGGAAAAACTCTAACTGTGCTAAAGCCAACATTTAAACTTCTTTTAAGTTCACTGTCACAGCTAAGCTCGCTCTAACATAGTACACAGTTTAAACCAGTTTTCTATTTGGTCTTTTAGTTTATTCATTCCAGTCAGAAATGTCTAAGATGCAATATATTTTTTAGTCCCTTTTGCTAAGAAAACAAGGTTTATGCCTTACATCTGTCCTTTTTTTTTTTTTTCCTGTTGAAATGCATTTCACAGAGAGCTAGAGGTCTCAAAGACACTAGTTCCTGCAAACTGACAGTCCTCGAAGTAGTTCTCAACAGTCAGGGGTTCAGTGGCTGAGCCTCAAATAGTAGCAGCTTTTATGTATGCTCCCATCCAGACTGTAGTTATGAGTATGCTCTTTATTATACACTCCTTATTGCACACAGGAGAGAAACGTGATCAGTGTTTGCACTTGGAAAATTTTAACTTCAGTCCCGAATTTCTCTGCTGGATCAAGCACTGGCTGACTGGAAGGTCCCAAAGATGCCAAAGCATCTATGCAGAAGAAAAAATTAGTCTCTGCACCAGACTTCATCAGTTCTGCTGTTCACTCAACGAGATGTTTCACATGCCAGTTACTATGGTCTCATGCTTGGGTCAATCTCATTACTTTTTTTCTAAAGAAATTTTTGAAGACAACTTTGGATAAGATGAGGACTCGTGTAAATTGTGTTTATATGTATATTATGCCATGAGTTACAGCTGCCTTTGTTCCTTTTTAGATGGCTAGTTTTTGCACTCAGAAAGGAAATAAAGTGAATTCACAAAAGTGGAAGAGACTGAAGCTTAGGAAAGAATAGCTCTAATGAAATACACCCATTTACAAGGCAGCATTACACAGACCATAAAATAGTCTAGGATAGTCTAAAATAGTCTAGTTTCATTAGCTTTGAATAAATTTGGATCTTTGCTACAGAACTGAGTTAGTATGGCACAGATGTGGCTTTAGATAGAAAAAAAATAAATGAGAAGAGAGATAAAACCCCATGTAGAATATGATTCTTCAGTAAAGAAGATATCTTCTCCCCCATGCTCTTTTCTAAGTTGTAGTTTTCTGTATCATTCAATGTTATCAATAAGAAGTGGGTACAGTTTTAGGCTCTGGCTTACTATTATTATGAAAAATGAAAAGCTAGTTAAACTTTGTGGCATTTTTATGCCACCCACAGGATGTCTCTGGTTTGGGGTTTGTATCTAAATCACTAGATTCTAAAATATGCCTTATGTATGATTTCAGCTATACCTGTGAATGACTGACATGCCTGAAGTGAAAGATCTCTTGTCCCCAGTGGTGGCTAAAGTCAGAGCTGTCTTTTTCAAATTATTTTATTTCATGAGCTTTTAATCATACCCCAAGGACATGTCAAGCTTTCATATACTCTTTCTTTCAAGTGTATTCTTACACAAACACATGCTGTGGAGGAGATGCTGGCATTTCATCTCTTCTTCCATTCCAAGAACATTTTCAGCATGGTAAGGTAAACTTATAAGAAATTTAATATCATAGTAAATTGCAGTTTGGTGAGGTGTTGCCCTCTTTCAAATGCTGAAATATTTGGTGGTTGAAAAACAACAGCTAAAGAAGTAAAGAGCATGCTGGCAGTAAGTCAAGTAATGCAGTTATTCTTTAAATAAATACTAAGCTTCTTAGTCAGATGAAGTTCATTCCTCTCTCCTAAAGTTATCTTTATGACATTTCTGTGAACGTGCATTAATTTGAAGACCATTGTGAGATTTGTTTTACTGTATACTTCACAACTGTATTGAATTTTCTATGCCTGGAGCATCAATTAGTAAATTTATAGTCAATCTATTAATTTTTTTTTTAATTATTGTTCTCCTGGATCCCAAGCAGAGTGTTCTTGTGTCTTGCATACAGCATGAAATCTGAATGCCCCATGGGTTCACGTATTTTCAGAAGGGGCCTAACAGCTCCTCTGTCCTGCTTTTACTGCTCAGGATCAGACATTGTCCATTCTTGTCTCTGGCAGGCGTTGGTACAAAACTATAATGATGGCTATTGTAGTTGTTGGTATTTTTGTATTTGTTATTTTTATAGCTCCATAGGCAAATAAATACATTTTAGAAATTAGGCAGGGACTTCGTATCTGGATCTCATTTAGAACTCCAGGCTCTAAAATTGCCTCCTGTGAAACTTTAATAATGTCTTTGAATGGCTGTGTATGGAATTGGCTGACTTAAATGTCTCTTTGTGCTAAAAAGAGCAATGCTGCCTAGAGAGCTTGCCACTTAACATGACATCTTGAAATGTACACAGTGAAGCACAGTAGTTGTATTTACAATTATTTATTGATGGAGAAGTAAGTGAAAGAGTGATATTTGGATCAAGAACTGTTTTCAGGAAGAAACAGCCTGTTTTCCCCTCAAGCTCATTTCTGAATTTCAGGAGAAAAAACAGTCTTATCAATCTCTAAAAATTTCTAAGTCTGAATTGCCAGTGTCGAGCATCAGTTGCTTCCTGTATGTGGTACACTGGAAATCCACAAGTATGTCATTATCTGTATGTTAGGACTTTTGCTTTGAAGCTGACAGTGTAGGCTGCCTCTGCTTTGGTTCCTCCTCTATATATAAGTTAAAATTAATTCCCAGTACTCACAACAGCCTTCATCTAGTACTTATATCATCTGCCTTTGCACCTAATAAAGAAAGAACATCTGTCTTTTCTCTGTTAGCTAGGAGGCTGAGGGACAGTGGACATACCTGGGTTATGGAAAAGATCCCGATAAAACAGAAACTAGGAATACTGGGATGCATGATGCAGACACCTATACGAATGGCTATACTCAGGTTTGCTTGAATGCACTTGAGCACACTTTATCTGCCATGCTTGGTCTGCATTGTCTCTTGCACAGCCTCTTGTCTGTCTGTGCTGGGGTCTCCTGGCTTCTGACTTCTGTGAGGACATAATGGGGCAGATGGGTGTGATGTGGAGAGATCTAATTTTGTCCTTGCAGGTTTTGTTGTCACGGCCTCTATGCCATGCACAGAAACTGTCTCTGCTTTCCATCCCAAGCAGCTTTCAAGCATACACATTGTTGTGCCTTTAGCTAATCAATTCTTTAAAGGAAACTATAGACTAGATAACGTGACTATGGACCAAAGCTTTGCCATTGCTTGCAGTTAAATGGGTTAGGTCATGAGTAAAATTCAGAAACAAAAAGTGGGTTTTGTGGTCTTTAAGGAAAGATTTTAAGGTTTCTCCAACACTGGCCAGGCTACAGACTTGAACTTAGCCTTTCTATTTCTATTTTATCCTCATTTTGACCAGAAATTCCTTTGTCATACTGAGAAATGCTTAGAATCATAGAAAGGCTTGGGTTGGAAGGGACCTTAAAGATCATTTAGTTCCACCCCCCATGCCATGGACAGGGATGAAATATTTTTATAATGGAATAAATCTTCTGTTGGAATGTTCAGCAAATTCATCCTCCAGAAAAAAAAAGTTTAATAAAAGATACTGGCTTCCATTCTAGTCATAAACATCAGTTTAGTCTTTAAAACTCCCATAGCAGCCCTCAATTAATAAACAATAAAAAATAAACTCACTACCCATCCAAACTACCATTATGAAAGGAGCTTTTTTAAATATATGTTCTTACAGCAGTTCCAAATGCCACCTTCTACATGGGTCTTAGATATATTTGGTGCATTAAACAACAGCAATATATGTAATTGAACACACTTGTTGATCACTAGTTGCTGACTACAAAATATCTATTGAATTCCAGTGGCATAGTGTGACTGAGGTCATGGTACATAAATTTGATTGTAATCCCAAATTAAATTTACATATACTTGCACAATAACATCAAAGTAAGAAAATGAAACACAGCCTCCTCCCCACTATAGCTTTGAGAACCTAGAAAATTTCAGCTCTGTTGGTCAGATTAGTTACTTAAATTGGAGCAGCAATTAAGTTATTAATGCCACTTATCTATAAGAATCTGTGCCTATGGTCTTTTAAAATACAAAGAGAAATTCTCAGAAAAATCACGTTCTGTGATGTATGTGGGATTTTTTGTGCTGTATTATTAATGCATTAATGTCTTATTTTCAGAAATAAGCAAGTTACTCATATGCTGAGTTGTTTTATATTGTTTATTTGGTTGCTGCTTGCCCAATACTACAAACATATAACCTTGGTCTCTAAAAAATTGCTTTTATGGTTTTCTTTAGTGGAGGTACTTATGTTTAGAGCCTTTGCCAATCTCAAGAGAAATCAAATTTCTTTCAGTATCTTTTGTCTTAAAGCTTGAATTGTTTAGCATTTTGCCTTAGTTGCATTTGAGTCATATTGCTATATAATGGTTGTACTCTGTGAAGCATTCATGGTGCAAAGAGCATATTGTAGCAGTGTAAGAAAACACTACTATGAATGTTATACAACGATCGGAAGATTTTTGAATTTTACATAAGAAAGCGTTTTTTGGACTTAAGGCTTAATTAAATAAATTCTGACTTACTACTAGTAATCAGTGGACTGCTTCTGTAGATGACAACTATTCACATCAACACTTCTTAGCAGCTCTGCATACCTCACTGAAACCTCCTGGTAATAATTTTATTTTTAACACAATTTAACTAACAGATTGTATGCCTGTTGAAATAAAATACCAACAAATTTGGTAAAAGCTGCCTAAACAAGATGTGTGAACTCACACTGTCTGCTAGTAAAATTAAATTATTAATGGTTTAATTTCTTGTTTTTTCCACAGGATTTGAGGTTCCAATTAAAACCGTGTTTGGGCCATTGCTTTGCCTGCCAGTACTTAATCTTTTCCGAAAGCCTCATCACTTATCTAAAACAAAAGAAGAACGAGGTAAGGAGAGAAAGTAATGAAATGCAGCATAGCACATCTGTCAAAGGAACAGAAACTAGCTTTAAAGAACATATCCAGGATCAGTGACAATAAAAAATTATTTCTTGAGCATTAAATGTGTTCATATTAGGCATCCTAATTCTAAGGGATCTGTAGCCACCATTATGTTCTTGCATACACTGAGGGTTTGGTTGTCTGTGTTTAAGAGATTTACTGTTGATGTAGCCACAGGATACAAATGACTGATAGGAGTAGGAGCTCTGGAATTGCTAAATGCACATCTCTGTACTATGGGGTCCTTTGAAAGATTGTTTGACATCTTGATGCTGAACTTATGAATGCAATTAACATTTTTGAAGTTATTTAAAATGCAATTTTGGGTCAGTCAAGATTTATGTTCCCCAAATATGCATGATGCAATATTGGCTACTGTATTAAAAGGCTTACCCATTTCAGCACTTAGAGCTATGCTATGCTTTGTTGTTGATAGTAGATCTTTCTAAAATACCTGCAACTGACTTTTGATATGTCACTTAGGATTGCAATAATATACAACAAGGCAGGCATAACTAGAGGTGACAGATGAGCAGTACAGTGATTTAGTATTGATGGGATAAGAATGTAAGGGAGACATGGTTTGAAAAATATGACCCTTTTTTCAAGTCTGAAAAGCATAGCCTGCAGTGGCCTCCTCTGTAGTCACTGCTGACATTCACCAAGAGAGAATATTGGGATCTCAGATCTTACTTTTCCTGTTTACTTATTCTTTCTGCATTCTCAGATTTGTGGTCAGGTTCAAACTAATACTAGCTGGTGACTTCTGAATATCCTTTCACTTCAGCCCCTGTATATGAAAACCAGCAGGCTAGAAAGCTTGTTGGTTTCTCACCTTTTCAATCAATATCATGTATTTGGTTTGGGACTGTTAAGCACGCATCTTATCTAGGCTCTCTCTCAAGAATATTTATAAATTTCTTTAGTAGCTATATATAAGGGTAGTATCTTTAAGTAGCTGGGAAAATATGTTGTCTATGGCATCATCAGACTTTGGATAGCCATAGGCCATGCAGAAAATAGCTGATGGTAATTGTCAGCACTAAGTAAAACTGGGTACAGTAGGTATGTTTTTAAAGCACGTGTATTGCTGAGGGAGAGTTGTTCTTCCAGATCCAGAGTTGATAATATACACAACAGACTGTTACAAGCATTCCTAAAATATTTTCTATAATTGCTATCAGAAAATACTCTTAAATATACAGATTGTGGGATATGTTATATAAATCCTTGAGATTTGTCAAATAACTTCATGTTTTCTGAATCTGTGTTACTGTAACTGTGTCTTACAGCACAGTTGTCCTCTATATTGCCTGTCTAGGGCATAATTTCTGATAAAAGCTGGGGACATTTGCAGGAAACCATTTTGATTGACATTTGATCTTACATAATTTGACTGAATAATCCATTTGTTGAGAAACCACAGTACAGATCTTATTGTATTGGTCTATGAGACTGGAAAGCATTTGTATAATTTAATAGAAATTGCTTCTTAGCATTGCTTATGGAAACAAGATGAAGTGTTTATGTAGAATTAGCTACCAACAGGGTCCATCTTCAAAGAAATGTAATTAAACTTTAAATTAACTACTCATAAGGGGATTTGAAGAAAGCACACTTGATTTGTCTGTCGATCTTCAACTTTTTCAGTGCCTTATAATTGCATTTCAAACCTATTCTTTCAATAGATAGCTATCTCAAATGTATTGCCTTAAAGATTCTCTGATATTACTTATTTAAAAAATTAACTTTTCCACCTTCAAAACCTCCCTGTTTCTTCAAAAACCTGCTAGTGAGGTATGTTAGCAACTTAAAACAGATAATACTAGAAGTTATTAGCTTCTTATAAGCATAACTTCCTTATCACAATGATTGTGAATGACATTAAAAAAAAAAAAATCTTACACTGAATTGCTGCCTAAAATTAGTAATGTGCTAACTATATACGCAGCTCATTCGGGACCCCTGTTGATGCTGAAAAGGGTCAAAGTTCTGTTGTGGTTTCTAATGAAAATGAGGTTTATATGATTCAGTAATGTATTTGTGTGAGTGGGATGTCTGTGTGTCTGTATCCTCCAATAATTTTTAACCTGTTGACTGACATCAGCAGGTTTTTTTAGCCCAATGACTGACATTAATGGGAAGAGTTTTGAAAGAAAATTATGTTTCCAGCATTCTAGTGAAAATACATGGCTTTGCAGAAAAAAGAGATTTTTTAAAATGGCCTAAGAGAAAGCCACTTCATAAGCTTCTCTCAAGGATTCTACAACAGAAAGAGACCTAATTAATGTACAACTTTGGAGAGGTGTTTCAGTCACAACCTGCAACTTTTAAATATCGGAGGATCCACAAAGAAAATTTGTTAATGCAGGGAATTGTCCCTGGGTTCTGCTGAAGAAATCAGACTGCCTTCCTCTTTGTGTGCTCTGAATGTCTCCCTCTTTCCCTCTTCCTCATGATACATATATCCTATTTCTTTGTAAGATGCTGATATTTGATTTTAAAACAAGGAGCTCACTCTTGCAGCAGTAGGAACATTTACTTTCAGGTTATAGCTTTTGTGTTTAAAACCAAAACCCATTATCGTATGTGTGGTTGGCAGGCCTTGTGCTTTATGGCTTATTATATTTGCAGTTTCAACTGTAAACACAGAAAAACATCCGTTTTACTTATGGGACAGCTTATTGCTCCTATTGAACAGAAACAAACCTTAGTCTATGGATGAAAGAATTTGAGTTATCTGTGTTATTAAGTATACTAGGTATGTGATTACACATCACTCTCATCAACTACGTCTTTCGTTGCTATTTTATAAATTCTAGCTAGGTTGTACAATCAGGGAAGGGTTCTGCAGTGAAGTCCTTAAGCAGGTGCAATATATGTCAACACATGGTTCCTAGCCATTGCCAAGTCTTGATAATATTACAGGCCTTCAAGATGAAATGTGGTTTCCTGGATAATTTGTATAATGTGTCTTTAAGGTATTCATATTTTCAAGATGCATTTGGATTTGCAAGCTATAAAAGATAAAGCATGCTTTGCAGTTTCTATTTCAGATATACTACCATTTAAAATGCTTGAGGCTTCTCCTCCATACAGCGCATGGTTTGCTCTGAGGATCTTAAACATTCATTTCTACTGGTTCTCATATCAGAGATTCTCCATTAATATTGCCAGAGTGAAATAGGAGACTGACTGCTGGGAATCTCCAGGCAATCAATGAAAAATACTTTGCAACAATACTGTCCTTTTCACTTTCGTTAAAGGTTGTGAAAGCAATTTACAAACATTAATAACACATTACAGTAAGCTCCTGAAGCTAGATATCTGTGAGCATTCATTCAGTGCTAGAAACTTTTAAACTGAGATAAGCATGGGTAACAGTTTTGCTATGACAGTGGAAACTAGCCATTCCTTTTCTGGGCTCCATTTTTTGTGGACTCTCTTGGTCATCCATAATGTATTGTTTCAAAAAATGCTCACAGGTTGCAGCTTCCTAGTTCTGGAGTTGACTTTTTGTAGCTAATTATTCGTTCCTTAATCAGGGCTCTAGACTGTCTTGAGCTTTTTACTAACTTGATCTAAATTTTGAAAGAATGTGAGGAATCAAAAGGAAACAAAGACATTAACTGGAGAGGAAACATAAGTTCATTGAGTCTCCTGAGAATATTCACCTTGTCTAGATGTATAAAATTTCTTAGCTGCAATGATTGCGTTCAACATTCAATCCATTTTATGCTGTTGAAAGGCTAGACTGTGAATTATGGATAAAGAGGAATAGCCACTTATTCAAATGTCAAATAGCAAAGTCCTACCTGTGTTTGACAAACTTTTTCTTTTCCTTTTTTATTTTATTTTTCTTTTCTCCTCTCTCCCCTCTGTGTTTCCATAAAGTGTTTGTTTAATTTTTAAAGTGTGTTTGTAAAACTTTTATTCTATATTTACTACTCATAGCTAAAATGGCTTGATATAGGGTAAGAACTACTGAATTAATTATCCATTGTCAGAAAGTGCCTGACAACTTATTATGCTTATATCTTATTAACTTGTCTCACTGGAACTTCATTCCAACTTTCACAGGCTAAAAATGCATTAGCAATATATTTCATAGTGATTCCAAAATACATTTACAGAGCCAGTGTAAGTTGCAGAAATAGCGAAGTAGATAACGGTTCACTTCATTCCCTGTGCTTTTAGTGCTACAAAAAGCTCCTTTTGATGTCTGCGGAAATCCATGATGCAAAGGTGACATTTTACATTACATGTCCAGTGCACACATACCCCTACCATTTGAATCTTGATCTCGTATACTCTCCTGGTTTCTACTTATAATATCAAAACACCATTGTTAAAGATAGAATTAAAACTTTTCTTAGAGATAACTTGAACTATCAAGCAGTGAAGTGTCATTACTCCTTTAATTATGTGCATAAAATTAAAAAAAAGCAATGCAATTTCTCAGTAATTCACCATGGAGACAGTTTATTGCAATATTCCATAGTTCTGTCCTTTAAGATAAATGTATTCTTATGCAATTCAAATTATTTTACAATCTTTAAAGTCTCATTTTACAAATCACTGATGTACTAACTTAGTTTAATCATTTATCTGAGTTTAGTCTGTCAAAAGCACATATGCAGTAGAGACATTTCTTGCTTCTTCCAACATATTCTATAAACTGGTGAGTCAGTAACAGGAAAGATAAAATGAATAATTCAAAATATCAATGCTGACCAAAGACCAGAGATACTTACAGTATTAATATATTTTTGGGTTTGTGCCTGTAGGCCATAATTTTACAGATAAAACAAATTTTGGAGTAAATAAAGCTGATCACTATGTATTAGATCTATAAATATAGTGTGCTTTTACTAGCATTAGAAAGATTGTGTGAGCATCAAAAAGCAACAAATGATTAAATATATATTTATATTTATATAAATGCACATTTCACTTATACTTCCATGAAAGTGATCATGTCCTGTTCTTTTTATCTTTTGATTGTGAATGCTTTCCAGCACAAGGGAGACCTGTGGCACCAAACAGCAGTTTCCCAAGCACTGCCAGGGTTGAATGCCCTTTCTAAGCCTTTGCTTAGAAGGCTGTCAGTGAACAGCAAGGCTAGGAATATCAAGACAGTAGATAAACTCAACTCATTTTAGGCACAAAAGGCTCAAAGGTGCCTCTTATCCTGGTGAAATCCTACCACAGGCTTGCAGCAAGATGGCAGTTGCAAGAATTTTTGCTCAGACTGCCAAGCCTGTTTGTGCACATGCCTGAGCCTCGCTGCATTCTGGAGTTGGGGCAATGAGGCAGAGGAGCACAGCATTCGTCTCTTCCTCAATAGCATATGGTCACTGGAAGACTGCTGTCTAAGTTTGACTTCACTCAAGAGTTAACTACACATAAGAGCACCTTTTAGTGATAATTTGATTTTAACAGCTAAGAAAAAAAAAATAACGTCAGAGTTAATATTCTGATCATCTCTCTTTGGCTGCAGCAGCCTCTACTGCATCTCTTCTTCCCTCTATTCCCAGAAAAATTATTTGGAGATTGTCTTGGATACTAGTTGCTGTGTATCTTTCAGATGGCTTAGTATACTAAAATTCTACCTCCAGAGATTTAGATAAAACTCTGTGTAAGTAAACTGATCTCATCCTAATCCCTGGTAGGCATTCCTCCAAATCTTAAAACTACAATTTCAGTCATGTCAAAATAATATTATATTTTTTTAACCCAATTAGGTCAGCATTTGAAATAAAAGAAAAGGTGTTACAAGTCAGGACTTACACAGGTGGGAAAGTATGAACAGTGGTAACATAACACTGCTTTGCTTACACCGTCCTTTGTGGTACATAAATTCAGCTAAAAAATTAAAAACAAGTATCAAGTATGGAAAAAAGCTTCATGAAAATAAACCAGCATTTCTAAGTTCTTAATTTAATTACTGCAGATTTATTTTGATTTGTAGCTGAAACATACCGGGGAGAAGAGAGAAATTGCATTTGCTGGAATAAAAATAGATCATTTCAATATACAGTATTTTCGATTAAGCTCTCTGTAGATTTACAACCTAGAGATCTTGTCCCTGTATTTCCTATTCATTTATTTAAGATTTTACATTTTATTTTCAACATAAAACCCATATAATGATGGTAATACTGAATATGTCAAAACTGTTTTAACAGGGTGGCTTATTCCTTACAGCCTCAAGAAGTTTAGGGCCAGCAACCTGGGAAAATCTACATTTGTCAGGAAATTACTCTCCCTGACTTCTTCAGAAACCCCCTTGGAGAAATTTATTGTCTCACATCCCCAGTGTCATAGACACAACCCACTACAGTCACCTAGCTCTTAGTTTCCATCAGTAGGATGTATAAAATTTGCAGTTTCTGCCAAACATTTGTCCACAGCATCTCTACCTATTTGCAAGCTCTATTAGTAGCACCAGAGAATTTCAAACCTGTCTCAGTGCCTTTTAGCAGAGTTCAGGCAGCATCACCCTTCCATCAGCATGCTGGACACTTAGCCATACCTTGGCTCAGTGCTGTGCCATCCCCAAATCAACCTTAGGCAGGGCATGTCTGCAGTCTTTGCTTACTTGAGCGCTTTGAGATTCTCTTCCAGAAATCTGATGACAGAACTGCTGGGGAGCCATTGACTGTTAGAGAACAGAAGTGAACTTCTAGAAGAAAGGCTGCTTGACAGTAAAAGTTGTTTGAGTGCTTGACATGCACCTTTGCATTTGTCTGCCTTTCCCCTCTCAGTCTCTTTAAAATACCATTAAATGTTCACTGTTCAGGAGTGAGAGACGGGAATAACTCTAATTGTTGATGTAGAATGGCACGTGTGTATGTCCTGTTAGAAAGTGTGGTGCAAAGAACAACTTCATAGAGAAGAGCAGATTTTGGATAAGTAACTATGCGTTTGTGGTACCTGCAGTGCATCGGGTATATAGCAAGCTTGACAACAGTGCCTCGAAGTAGGAGTGTTCATATTCCTGTACAAACAGCTATAGCCAGTAATACTGCATGGATATTTTAAAAGCCATTTGGAAATGGAAATACAGTCAGAGATCAGGGGAAAAGATTGAATTATAATTCAATGATCCCATATTTATAAATTATCTAGTATCTATAACACTTTAAAATAGAATTTATTTGCTTTAATAATTCATAGAAAATTCACAGCAGGTAATTTATTAATAATACAGTGTCATCAATATAGATTTTTCCCAATTCTGATTTCTATTCTATTGAGCCTACTGGTCTGTTTTATTGCAGCAAAAAGAAGCTCCGTTTTAAACAACAGTGAAAGGAAACCTATTACCTTGTTTTCAAAATAAAATATGGAGATATCTATGGAATATAAAGCTTCAGTTTGATGTCCAAAATAACTGCAAACATAGAATTAAGCATATGCTCCTATTTAGATGGATGCTAAAGGTCACTATGCAGAAAAATACTTAAAGTATGCATGCACTTAGATTTGAGTCACAGTACTAAAATCAATGGAATGACTTTTATACTTATTGGTATAATTATCCTATTAAGACACTTAAGTGTTCTGCTGATTCAGAGCCAGAATATTCAAGCACTTGGCAAAGCTCACACCAGAAATGTATCATTTGCAGTCTGTTTACTAAATTTTTTAATCTTCCGCCATTATCTTCAGCTGTTTTCTATATTATTAATCTATAAATAAGCATTGTCCCTACAAGAAGTATGTAAGTATTGTTTTGCAAATGGTGCTTTTATAACAGTAACAGCTAGTAGGGTGGGCCCAATTTTTTATTAATCTGTATTCAGATTCTTTTCTTCTCACCAAATAGATTTCTCAAGCTGCAATACTTTGACAATAATTTTGTCAACTTGACAATTGACAAAAATTGAAACAATTTTTGTAGAGCAACAACTCTTGATGTTTTCAGGAAAAAAAGCCAATATCTGGTTAGTGTTGTTGCTAAAGAGGATGGGATTGTCATTCTTAAGAAAGCAGGTCTGTTCATTCCCCTGGGAAGATTAGAAAGAAATATGCACCAAATAAGTCATTGTAGCTATAATGATTTCATTTAAGTGCTCTAACAAGTAAAAAATTGATAAAAAGTAGAAGCAACGGAATGGGTTGATTAACTTCATATCCAGAATGGCATACTGTAGCAGCAGAGGTGATTTTTCATTATACTTTGCTGCTGGTGATGCCAGATTTACTGGTGGCTCTCACTGTTTCTGCTGTGTGTGTGTGTGTGTGTGTGTGTGTGTACAGTCCATCTGCTCTGTAGCTTTTTATGAGAGAGTATTTGGGAAAGTACTGTTGGGAATAAATTTTGACATGAGGAATGCAGTGCACTGAATGCACAAAACAGTGTCCAAACACAAATGAGAGATGGACCAAGATTTAAATCTCAGTACTATTTACTTTGGTTTACGTGGCTACCATAGAGGATGAGTGCAGTGGAAATGGCACAAGAATGTATAGGTAAGACTTGTGTTCTGATGTTTAGCGCTGACAGTTTCAAACTGTTGGCAATGCTTTTAGGATACAACTGTTGTTGTATCCGTAAAGCCACTCTACAGGCACTCTATTAAAGGACCAAACCAATGGAAACTGTGGATACCACTGGTGGGTGGTGGCTGCAGTTCTGGCTCTCCTTGGAGTTCAGTGAGAGAGCAGGCATATTTATCCATTGCTTTCACAGAAGAGTGAACAATCTGGCTATAGAGTGTCCATCAGTCATGATTTTGGAGTCATATCTGGTGACTTCCAGAATCACTGAATCACCTAGCTTGGAAGGGACGTTTCAAGATCATCTAGTCCCACCAGATTTTTAAAATTTTTTTTATTAAATGTATTTTAAAAAGCTGATCTCTGTACTTCATAAAGCAATATTTTTTCCGAAATTATTATTTCTGATTCAGATCTTGCCTCAAAAATAGTTTTGAAGTAAGAAGCAGAGAAAAAAAATCTAAGGTTTTTCCTTTTGAATCTTTCTTTTTTTTTTTTTTGACTGAAAATCTTTCTCAAGTTCTGTGTGCTAGTATTTAGCAAGTTGATTTACAGTCTTTTGCTGATGGCTGTATCAAGTTTTACCCATTGTGTGGGATTTCCTGTTTGGGCTTTTATCAAACTTAATGTGGTACAATGCTTCTAACAGTATCTAACCAGTACTGCTGAGATATGTCAATGTTTTATGATTGTTCATTGAACCAATACATTTTCTTTTTTAGAAATATCAAAGTGTTTGTCAAAATATAAGTGGAAAGGTTTTTATGGAATCCTAGTAAAGAATTTGTTTAGACACTGATTTGTTTTCTTCAGTACTGAACATTGCCTGCATGCAAATGTCTGGCATTAGAATAAAACATGTGTTGTATCCTTATCTTGAAGCGTTGCCTTCTTTAATGATGAAAAGGTTTTCCTGCCCTATGTATTAACTGGATCAGCATAATTCAAAGGTAAGTGTGTGTGTGTATTTCAATGTTTAGGAGTATGCAGTATTTAATTTATAGGAATGGTATGCTTACTTAACATAAAAAACAGTGCTTTGTGGTAAATCATCCTGCATTCCTCCTTAGTTTCATATTAAGGACAAACCATGAAAACAGCAGCATAGTCAGCATGGAAGAGATTTTCAGGAACATATAACCCTGTAATACCTATTCTGATACATCTGCACACTGTGAATTGGAGGAGATGAGGGAGAAATTTATTTCAAAATCTTTCTAGCAAAACTGTTACTGATCTTCAGGCATTTGTCTCTATTCTTTCCCTTACCAATTCTAAGCCAATGGACAAGGACATAGAGTATTACTACTTTCTTTGTGATTCATTCCTCATAAAACAATCTGTTCTTTTAGTGGCACTTGTTATTAATCAAGGTTTTTTCCTTCCATTAGAGTCGTTGTTGGCTCAATCACTTCAGTATATATAATAACTGACTTTTTCCATTACACTAGTGAGTAGGTGCTCTTACATGTCTGTCAAAGGGATGCTGGCACATTTAGTGTGATGCTTTGCAATTTCAGTGATAGCTGAAGTGTGATTGCTTTTTTTTTCTCTCTCAAAAAAAAATAAAAATCTTGCATGTTCTTCTAAGAGAGAAAAGATAGAAAAAGGATGGAAAGTTCCAAACTCAATTTACTTTTGTATCATTACAACATTCAAAACTACAAAGGAATACTCTTGCAGAATCAATCATTTCATAATGTATCTGCAGAGACGCTTCACTTGTGTATCCTAAAGAGAATGCTGAAAAGGCTAAAGTATCAATTTTGTACGATAGTATGTGCAGAGTACAGCACAAAAATTCTCACTCTTATAAATGAAATGGAGGAGAGAGAGGGAGGGTGAGTGTAGATAAAACCTTTATCGACAGGATATTTTTTTTCCTGTGCAAAAACGGTACAGTCTTTGCCTGGAACAAACAGAGACTGATAGGAGATATAATATATCATCATTTAGGTATTGATGACATATTTTAATGCAAGAAGGTAAATGTTTAGATAATAGGAAAAAAATTTATTAGAAATACTCCAAAAATGAATCGGTCCTTTCATGCAAGTGATGCTTATTCTCTAACACTTGGAGGCCATTCTGACATGCTACTTTAAAACCAAGACAAAAGAAATAAAGAAAAAAAAAACAATGAAAAGAAAGTAAATATGTGGCCACACAGCTCTGTTTTCAAAATCGGGATTGTCATCATGTTTTCTCTAAGATTTTCAATTATCTTTTTCTCGATTTCCACTGATGGCTATATTTTTCCTTTCCAGATTTCACGTTACTTGCTTTTTTTTCTATCCATTTTTCCTCAGCCTTACGGTTTTCTTTCTATAATACAGTTAAATTCTGTCTTTTATTTATTCTTCTCCTGTTCTTCACCTTCCTTGGTAATTGTTTTATAAAGATCTGGTGAGAAATCTTCAATTCCCACAAGTCCAAACATTATGATTTTTTTCTCTTGAAGTGATTCTGCACCAAATTACTGCATCCAATCCCAGCAGTCAGAGCATCTTCCAAAGTCCTGATATAATTAGTCTTTATCTCTTAGCTCATTTAATCTACCCTGCTTACCCTTTGCATATTTTCCCCAATTAGATTTTCACCTTTAAGCTTTGCTTCTTTTCCCATACTATGCCATACTTATATATTGGCTCTCTTTTTACCATTTTCTACTCCTACTCTTTAGAGCATTGATCAGAGACATCTCTAATCCTCCTTACACATTCATGTACTCCATTATTGAATCTCTATCCTAACTTGTTGGATAATAAGCAATTTGTGAAAGAGATCAACTGTATGATTTTCAACCTCATGTACATTTACTGTAGTACTTAAAGTATCTGATGTGGACCTTGTTCGTCACTGTATTTTGTATCCTATGTCCTGAAACTAGAACTTAAAAATAATTCAAAATTATTATTAATTCAAACAAAATAGCATAAATAACATTATTTTATAATTCTGAAATCATTCAGATGCTTTATTTATCCTGGATATGCACATCTGTCTTGAAAACATAAGAAATATGTTCTAATATCTTCTAATATGTATCTCCTAATACAGAGATTTAGAGTGTGATCCAACCCTGAAACCCAGTGTAATTAAGAACGAGCATTAGAAACACTGCATCTAGCAGCATTTTGGCAAGTATCACATTAACAATGACATCTTTGCTTAGTTTTCTATGGGTATGACAGCTAATTCCCAAATGAACACCAAGTTCCCAGGCAGGAAGCTGCTTGCTGAGGATGGCAGACACTGCGTGCCCCTCCATCGCTGCGCTGCTCTTACCTCGCTGCTTGTATGTTGTGATTGAGGTGTGAAGAGAGCAGCTGGGGCTGTCAGATACAGAACAACACATTACTCTGCTGCTGGGGGCTCCTCTTCCCCCCAGCAAACAACATTGAACAGTTGTTGTTTCATCCACACACAAATAACGTTAAGCTATTGCTTGGAAGGTAACAACTAGTGCTAGCTGTAATATTTTGAATGTGATGATTTAGTGCTATGATAATTCTTGATACTGTCATGATATCATCTCTCAGTATTCTGAGGCTGCTCTGTTAGGGCATACTGGCTCATTGTATTCCATACCTACTTTTTAGTATTCATTTTAGAAAAGAAAGAAAATCAAATTAAGTATTTGAGTATATATTTTGCTCTGATTCAGCATGGATCATTATGCTGTGTAACTAACATTTAGGAAATAGCTATTTTGTAGAACCTGATGGGGTTTTGCCTTGGAAGGCTTATGAAAGCCCTCCAGAGGCGCTCTTGCTATTTACAGAGCAGCTCACCTCTGATTTGAGCTTGGAAAACTTGAGTGAAACCTGCACCATCATTAAGGGAGATCCTGACACCTCCTCTAAGTAGCCACCTAGTTAATAGGTGATTAGTGTTGGTTAGCAGAAAAATGACAGCCCTCATTAGATTCTGAGGCAACCTGAGGAAAAACCTTTGCAGATGACTTACAAAGCTGGACTTATTAGAAGGGAGCTAACATGGGTTAGAATGATGCTACACTGTCTGGGTATGGATGGTGACAAATGCTGCAGTAGCTCCTGACTCTCCTGTTTTTTAATGAAGACATTCTTAGTGAAGAACAAAGTTTTTCTCCTGTAGGGATTTCCTTGGTTTGGGGAGGAGGAGAAAAATGGATGTCAGCAGACACAGCCAACTCTCACCTATTAGCCCAGTTTGTTATCTATTCAGCTGGGTGACACAAAAGGCCTGCATCAAATCGCTACTTATTCCAAATAATTATTTTTAAAATTTTTTAAAAGCTTTGTGAGAAAAGTGGAACCTATTTTGAGGTATGTGATATTCTGCATTCCATAATTTATCTCTGTGTAGTTTCTAAATAAGTTAATTAAGTTATTGAGTAATCACACCACATCCCTCACAGCATTGTTAGCTTCCTGCATATCTGAAACAGGCGGTGATATATCTCATGCTGTCTCTTACAAAAGAGGTGTGGAATATTTTAATAGCCATTGTGCACTTATATTTTGAGTTACAGAACTAATGGGATTTATTGGTTTTCTTCTACTTGTTTTGCTTTCATTTATGTCTAGTTTGGCTTATATAAATCTGAACAATGTAGTGGTTTAACTGCCAACAGAACTCAGGCTGAAAGCCAGCTTTTAAGGAGTACTAGTCTAATGCCGAAGTAATATAGTATATGAATCTGGTGGGAGGAGAGGAGGATGCAGGAAGGAGCATATGGGCCATGGCTGGAAGTTACTGTGTTCTGTATCTCCCTATTGGAACATCATCTCTTAACTGTGAAAATCTGAGGAAAGCTGTCTTTTCTGGATTACTGCATTTTTTATTCTTACTTTTTTCCACTCATTGTTATTCTAACAGTTTGGAAAAAGAATCTATCAATAACATGCTTTAAATAAAAGTAATCATAGATGAATTGGGCTGGATAGGATTTTTAAGAAGGCAGCTGTAGCCCACAGCTGTAGGTACTATAATCAATTAGGTGGTTTAAGGTGCAGACCCCCTTCTCATTTTTCTGCTGCACTGCAGTTGTTGTTCATTGAACTACTTTCCTGTTTCTCCATCCATGATGAGGCCTTTCTGGAATTGCAGAGCAGAATTTTTACTGTGAAATGTCCTATTTTAGTAATCAGCTGAAAAGACTGTTAAACTACAGTATCAAACAATATCATACCTGAAGATCACTTCTGTGCCATTTCAGAAATACTTCTCAAAGATGTTGCCCCCAGAAAGAACAAATTTGTTCAGTGGAGAGCTGTTGAGAAAATTAAACTGGAGGGTGAGGTCAAGCATAGGTTGAAAGAAAATGACATATTCTGTTTAGAATAACCCAATCTTTTCTAAAGGAATGTATTGTTGCACAATAGTTAGTCCAAATATACTAGTCTTGATAAACTTCATTGTTTTGTGTGGTATGATGAATGTCTGTCTGCTTATTTTAGAAAATCAACTCTAGACAGGATTTTTTTAATATTATGTGATCACGGATCAAAAATACGTGAAATAACACACATGGTGTCATTATTAAATTATATACAATTATAATATATATGGACAGTGGTATACATACAGCAGTTGCTCTAAAGTATTTACGAATAATGTCTGTCACAAATACCGTGAATCTACTGGTGAAAATTGCCTGTGTTGTTGTACCTTAGTGTTCACGTGCAGCTATTCCACCTAGACTCACTTGTCTGTTACTTTCAGAATACACTGTATTTGGTCATAGAAGTTTCTAGCTAGTTTCCAATCAAGTATTGCTTTGTCCTGTTCTTGTAGTACAGTAGCCTTGGTCTTTTCTTGTATGGCATGTTCAAAATAATCTCCAGTCACTCTGGAGATTTATTCTTGGGCCCAGTTTTAATTCCTGGGACATTACCAAATTTGTAGTTACAAATAAACCGAGATTACTCCTTGTTGTGATATACACAATACTTTACCCACTTTCCTGTTACCTAAATGTGTTTTCTTTCTCTCTTTCTTGTAAAATGCGTGTGCCTTTTTCTGTGGTTGGCATGCCACAGTTCAGCAGAATGAGCAGTGGCAAACCAATGCTTGGGTTTGATGCTCTCAAGGTCTAAATAAGACAGACATCACAGAGGTGCATCCTTGCTCCATCCATGTGCAAATAGCCACTTCGCTTTTGCCTAGGGTTGTTCTAGGCTTCTGCTGAGGAAGAAATATGTGCGATTTGCATCCTTCCCAAATTCATTGCCTTTCTTAAAATACTGAGCTGAATTTAGTGCTTAGTTTAAAAATGCTATTTCAGTGATTGTTTAAAGGCCAACTGGTGAGGCACTAAACAAAAGCTATTGTGTTTGTAAAGCAAAAAGCATTTTCTGTAACAGCTTCTTGCTATTTTGTGATGTGATGGGGGATAGGAAGGCTTTGAAACCTACTCTATGAATCATTCCTAGCATTTTGTGTTACTGAAACGTGAATATTATTTTTAAATGCGTAACTATGCTATTAGAGCCTTCTGTGATTTAAAGAGAGCTTTCAGAATACTAAAAAGTCATTATTTACTTTCTTCCAGTCTATTAGTGCAGAACAATCCTCACATGGGCTCTGCAGTGGCAAGGTTGATTGGTTCTCAGTGGACTTGTCTTGTTAATAGGAAAAAAGAGGCTCTTGCTGGTATTTCTGTTCCTGTCTGGAACATGACTTCTCTAGATAGCTAATTGTATTGCATTTTGAACTGCCTCCCTGGTGTGACAAACTAGGTATCCTCAGACCTTTACGTTAAATAGACACTTACTCCTCATATGTCCCAGAGCTTCCAGAGTTTACCAAACATCGAGACTGAACAACAGTTACTAAGAAATGTCATCTTCTTTTATTGGGGTGAAACCGCAGTGTTGTGAAGGTGGGCATACTTCTAACTGTGGTGAGGTTGGGCAGTTTTATTGAATCTTGTCATTTTTCCCTTCTACATGCCTTGCATGTGCTCCTGGAGCTGGCAAATATTTACATGATGGGGCTTGGATCACTTGATTGAGTACTTAATCCACTCTTTATTTCATCATTAATGAAGCTTCAGAGATGTCCTTACCGAGGGCTAGTGTAGGGTAATTATGATCTCCAACATAGCTGCAATAAATGTGAACTGTTTGAAAGCTTTGCTGCAGCTGGGAATGAGTGAAAAAGAAGTGCTGCGGAGGTGGTGTTTACATGCAGTTCCTAGTAATACTGATGCCAGTGGCTATTTATTGAACTTTAAATACATGTGTGGCTGCTCTCTGTCAGTAGTGTAATCTGAAATGGCAAGACAAACAAGTCAAGCACTATAAGATAATACAGGCTTTCATTAAGCTTTAAACCATTTTTCTGAAATCATTAAAACTATATTTTCACCTGTGCTTATTAAACTGTGATCCATTAAAAAAACAGATTTCAGTTAACCTGACTGCACATTTGATAACAGCAGCAACAAAAGCTCTATTCAATGTCTGTTTAAATTACTATGGTTATGAAGTGGCAGACTCTGTAGCTATTTTTGGGTATGTCTTATAAACATTAACTAATGTGCAGATAATCTCTGAAAAAATACCAGTATTTTTTTCAAGTACTTCAGTGACTTGGAGAATATTTCAAGGGTGCAGATTCATTTTATATCAGCTCCTCTGTGTCTTTGCATCACAGAGGGTAGTCCTGCTCCCTCCTTGTAGATATAGCCCAAGTGTCATTCTGCCAGTGTCAATTTTGCTGACAAACATGGTTTAGGCAAGTCTAAGGATCCATGTTTATCCTTTCCTTCACATCTACTTCATAGGTGTTTCATGGGTCATTCGAAAGAATGTGGGTATTACAGATTTCTGGGTTTGTGTAACTGAGAAAGCAGCACAGCCAGCTTTACAAGGCTTGCTCTTGATATTGAGTGTCCAAAATCCTGCTTGAATATATCAGTGCATCTCTGCTCCATTATGGAGAGGTCCCTACCAGTTAGGATATGCATGTTTGGGATCTCCTATGCAATATTTTGGTGTCCCAACATCCCATTCAGGTAAAATTTACCTGCAGGAGAAAGAAAGGTTGTTGAAGGCAGGTAGAATTTGAAAGCTGTGGGATAGAACTGACGTTAAGGTCCAAATTGCCTGAAGGCTGAAATCCTGTAGTGAGTCTTATCTATGTGTGTGTGCTTCTGAAATCTGACAGCCAAGCAAATGACCAGCTTTTGTAGCAACAAATTACCTCCATGTGTTCATAACTTTTAGTGAATGGAATAAAACATGAAAATATAATTTCAGATTTAACTATGGAAGAGAGACATGTGAGTCTAAGTTTTGATCTGGATGATAAATGGGGCATTTTTCAATCTATTTTTTCATAGTTTGAGTGAGAGATCTGTGGTTAAAAATTATTTCAACAAACAATGGAAAATTGGTGGTGGCCATTTATAATATGAACCACTAACAATTGAATAATATCTAGTTTATTTTCTCCGGGGTATAGTATCTAGTTTATGAATGCACTTGTACTTCATAAATCATTCTCAAGAGCAAAAGGTAGAAAAATGAAAAATCCATTTTCCTTCAACCCCTTGGGTCTTTATTTAATTTTTAATGAAATAGAGAAGATACTTCATCAATGGCAACAATAGAGCATTTTCAACACACATTTTTGTTAAAACAGAACACACAAAATCTTAAACCACCACCACTAAGAATCCCCAAACCATAGCCCAAAACAAATAAAGCAAAGGAGCTGCCTTAAGTCACAAAACAGATTTAAAACCAAATGGATTTTTTAAGCATTTAAATAGTCAACAGTTACTTATTTAGCTGTAAGATGTTATTATATAATATACTGTAGAATATAGACAGTCAATATTAAGCATTTACATGATTTTTAAGTGGCGTAATAATGGTTTCAGAGCACAAATCTCTCAATACTGTGTATTTGCTTTTCTTGCTTACATGAAACCAGGAGCTCTCTGATCAGAACAGCTCAGTCCTGAATGTGATTTTTCCTTTCATTTTGTTAGACATTGAGTATAAAGCTGTGTATATGTCATAGGACAGTGTCACTCAAAATTCAAATAACTGAATTCTGTTAAATGAAATAGTGTAACATGTTAAGATTGTGTGACATCAGGAAAAGATATTTCTCCTGTTCATTTAAGAGTGAGTTTTCTCAGTTTGACACACAATAGTGTCATGAGATAATCTAATTTAGCCTCCTGTTTATCACAGGCCATTGTATTTTACACAGGTATTCTTGTATTTTATTTTGCTTGCACTGATATTACTCAGCCTGTATTCTATTTGATTCTGTTTTAAAGATACCAGAAGGAAAAAAAAAAAAAGATGGTAGTTTTGGGAGAGAGGTGGTAGTATCCTTTGTTGTTTTATTCCAAAGATAAATTAACCTTAAAATACATGCCCTATTTCCAGGTCACATTTGGCCCTCCTGAGTTTCTTGCTAGATTATACTTTGCTGCCAGATTTACACTTTCAATTTTAGTGTTTTTTCTTACATGTAGACTTAGATGCTCTGGTCAGCTCTCAGTCCTTTCCTTCATAAATATTTGTGGTTTGACATTCTCCCTATGTTATCAAATGATTTGTTTACTTTGTTAAATGTGAATGCCAGGAGCAGATTCAGCTGTTTGGTATTTGTCTTGCCCTCTTCCAGGTAGTGGAATAAGGAAATGGGTTATAGCTTTTTTTGGCAGAAAATAGAAAATCTCACTGTTCAGTTTCTAGCAGGAAAACTACCTCTGTCATGTAGTCATCACATTATTGTTTCACTTCTAATGACCTTGGTCTATTGCTAAAAGTGTATAACAACTCTTACTTTTGCTAGGAAATCTCTCAGTCCAGATAGTTAGGCTTCTATAAAATGGAAGAAGGAAAAGCTCTCCTTCTCAGACTAATGGAATACAGTTCTAAGAAATATTTCTATTACAGCCATTATTAACTTGATTTTCCATCTATCATTCAGATTGCAAGCATCTAGTAGTAGATTTCCAGTAACTCTCTTTCAGAAAGCTGGTGAGAAATCTAGATCATATCAGCACATTAGACTCAACATCTTTATATATTATTTCAGTTTAAAGGTCCATTGAAAGAATAAAAATTGGAGCTTGATTTACCTTAATGATCAACAAGTAATTCAGTCAAGACTAATGCTTATCTTTAGCCTTATGCTGTCATCCTTAAACATTTCAGCAGGTACTTTGTGTGCTGCCTGTAACTATAATACCCAAAAGAACTGTTTTGGAAGAAAAAATGAAATTGCTACTGTTTCATTGTCCAGGGCACAAATTTAATATTTACTGTTGCTTTGCCACTGATGGCACTAATACTACTTGCTTTTTTCCTTTCCGTTGTTTTTGCTAGAACATATTGTTGATAATTTGCTTCCTTCTCCAAATGTACTTTCTGTAACTTGTTGCAGTGTGCAGGATTATCATGCCACTCATGCCAATTGCATGTGGAAGTTACATATTCAATTTCTTATATATTTGTTACACACAAAACAGTCTGTGAAAAGAAAAATATAGAGCATCAACAGCATTTGAAAACTTCCTACAGTATTCAGCATTCCATCTTTGTTGTGCATCACCAGCAAAATGACTCTGTGTAGCAAATCTAAATATTCTTTACACCCATTAGCAGCTGAAACTCTCCTAACAGTCATGCACTGTAATTAGTTGTTTTGTTGCCTTGCATGGCAATTCTGCTAAATTTTTATTTCTTCATATTTTCATGGCTCATTTATTGTTTTATTTTTCTTTTGTTTGCTTACTGAATAGATTTATTACCTTTGCATGAAATAATTCTGTTGAGATAGCTACTTACTTCTGCAGAGGCTTCTTCAGTTTTAAATTGTTCTGCAGTTTTTGTTTTCTCTACTCATATACAAAATGTAAGCAATATGCATGGCTTCTGAAAAAAGATGAAACAATAAGAATTAGAATAAAGTCATCAGGGAAAAAATGACCTTAATTTATAAGTTCTCACTTTTAGATCTTTGTCTTTAAAGGAAACTTCCTTGAATGGCAATTTTCTTCCCAGACTAAAAATTTTAGCATTGCATGTGATTCTTGTTATGTGTTTTCTAAGGAAATGCATATCAATACACCAGAATGCTCAGTGCTCTGAGAAGCTCAGCTCCCATATATTCCTCTAAATAAATACAGTCAGATTTTCAAAATAATTAAGCACTGCACACCTGCAGGTTACTCTCAGTCTAGTAAGATTTAGTTATGAGCATGCGTCAAGTCTGTTCTCTGAGGCTGCTGAGACAGGTTAACAGTACAAAGCAAACAGCCATTTTACAGAATGAAACAAAAAAAAAAATCTCCAAATTCAAAGTCAAAATCTTATAGCAGTAGACTAAGCAATTCTTGAATGTTTTCATTGTAGAGTCAGACTGCTTATTAGATGATGTTTACATTAGAAGAATAGCTATTTAGTAAGAAATTTCTGCAGAGCACTCTAAAATTCAAAATCAGCCTGATTTTATAACTTACTGTAATCTTAAGGTTTCTGTATAGTTTATCTACAAATAGTTAAACTGCAAATAAGCTTGTTGTCGTCTGAAGTACACGGTAACCTTAATATTAGCATCGGGAATAGTCTTAGCATGCTGAAAAACAGATGAGATGTGAACATATTCCCTTGCAACAATGCAGATATTGAGTTACAGAAGCAATTGGATACCAGTCTTTTCACAGATATTACATTTCTCTGTATCACTGAACATCAGCTAATTAAAAAGTGCATTTAGCCAGAGGAATTATTTTTATGAATTCACAAATATGCTTTAAGCAAATACAAAGAAAAAATAATAAAACTTAATTTACTTATGAACACTCTACTCCATCTGCTATATACCTATATATCAGCATTGAGATTATCCAGTATTATTGTAGTATGCCTTTTTTCCAAATATGTTCAGCTCATTAAAACAGAGAACTAAATTCTCATCTTCCCTAGAACATGACTTTGAGAGCCAAATTCAAATGGTGATGAAATAATTGTTTTGTTTAATTTCCAAACAGCAATATGTAATGTAACAGCGCTCAGATATGCTTCATTCATTCATGGATGGAATTAAAGGGGCTTCTTATCCTTATGTTGCTGCATAAAGTAACTGCCATGTCTATTCCCATGGACAAATGAGTCCCCTAGATAATTATGGTGGATTTCTTATCTTCTCCAAAAGGAAGAGTAGGAACAGAACAGAATGACTTTTCTCTCCTACATCTACCAATGTGCCTACAGTTGAGTAAAATTCTACTTGAGAGCATACTTAAAATGTGCATATGTCAACCTTAAAAGGTGGATGCAGAATGACTGCTGACTGCAGATCATGGGATGGAGCTGTGTAAATCATTCTATTTTGTTTGATTCTTAGTTTCAGTTCTTAGTCTTCCAATTTTCGGATAAGTAGCTGGATCAAACTAGTTAGTGTTTTTCCTTCGTGTATGTCTACTAAATGTGAGACTGCTTAAAAGTTTACTTTCAAGTAAAAATAGTGATGTTTAAATTAAAAATATGGAGAAAAGATCTGTTCTAATAAGTTTGTATTATGCTTTTTGTAAAGTAGCAATTCACTAGTGAAACTAAGTAAGAAGCTGTATGCTCAGGAGTTCCTTTGTTTTTTTTTTCTCTCCCTTCCATGCGCTCCCAACAAGCAATAATCTGTTATATGGGATGAATCCTTCAGTCCCATCAGGGCCTGATAGGTGTTTGGAATCTTTATCAGAAATCAGGAAGTGGAGATTTTAAATCCCCTCCTTGAGCATATTGCCTTAAAAAGGAGTTTGCAGCCTATTGCCTGAAAGCCAAGTTATTCATCCAGTCATAGATCCGTACGCAGTGTAGCATAGCACCCTGGCACTTGTCAGGAGAAAGTCCCAGCCTCTCTCCAAGTAGGCAGTTGCTCCCGATGATAAGCTGTCTGCTCCTGAAGATGCCAGGCAAACAATACAATTGCTCTGCACCCTTGGCCATTCTGTTTTATTTCTAAGAACTGGAGGAGTTCTCTCTTCAGCTGTTCTTGGCTTCCTTAGCCTTCTAAAATAGTACATTTGATGTATGATGTCATCCGTTACAACATATATCAGTTTAACTTTCCATTGATGCTTTAGGTTAATATGGTAAAAAATTAAACGCTCGTACTGTAGTTGTTTATGTTCATGCTGTGCTGCCTATGTACCTCATCAACTTCTGCTTCCTTTTGTCAGTTATGACAAAAGTAAAACCATCACTGTCAAAAGTAAAACCAGTACTGCAAGCTTGAGCTTATCTACCATGTAGTTTTATTGAGAATTCTCCCCCTACAGTTGCTGACTTGCAAGTATCTGATCTGTGAAGACAAAAACCTTTCCACATACATCTGCCAGTAGAGCTTGCCTCTCACAGTGCTGCATTAGTAGCCTGCATTTTATGTAAGTTATGGGCTAAACTAAATTTTATGCGATGTATTGGGAGACATTTGATAAGGAAAGCAGAAGCGAAGAATTTAGCTTTTTATTTTGTGGGAAGAGAGGAGATTTTTTTTATAAATTACCTGTTTTTCTAGAGTGCATTTTCTGTACAAGACACAACATGGCTAGTGGGACACTAGAGAACATTTGTGTTGTATGTTTGACCTGAACAGATGCGTGTTGATTGGACATATGAAACTAATTCATTACATAGGCCTTTTATAAATGGTTTTATCTCTGAATTATCTTGTGAATGGAGAACTAATTTTAATGACAGTCTCCAATTTCAATTTGGATTCTACAGCTGTGTAAGAATTTTTACAGGGTGTACATTCAGCACATTGCTGCAGATTTTAATTTCAAAAATGTGTTCAAATGCAGTCCTTTGAACTGTCCATGCACCACCACTCAGTGCTCTTTTTATCCACTAAACATCGTGATTAATAGCAAAACCATAGACTAATTTTCTTGAGACTTTTCTGTTGTAAAAGACAATCCCTACATCTCTCCAAGGGAATTACTTTTAGATTACTTTTTTTAAAAGAACAAAACACAACCAATAACAACAACAACAAAAGGAACAACCAAAAATCCCCTGAAAACTGTGCTGGTTTTGAGCCATTTCTTGTTCTTGTTCTGCTGTCATCTGGCAGGTTTTGCATTATTTAGCATTTTTTAATTCTATTTGAAATATTTCTTTAAGAAACATCTTAATCTATGTAGAAATATTTATCCTTTCAGTTTAACTATTTGAGTTAAAAAGTTGCTGTATTTCATGTAAGAAGAATCAAGGCAGCACTGAACTGTTTCCCCTTCTACACGTGAGATCACTGTGAATTTTTAGTCTTTGGTTATTTTATAGAAGAGAGCAAGATGGTGAGAAGTACTATAAAACACCAGGGACTGGAAACACAGCTTTGGGATGCAGGGGAATGATAGGTCAGCACTAGGTAGACAGTACTGTGAGATGGATGAAAATTGACAACTTCCACAAGCAAAGCTGCAGCTCAAATGCATCGAAAGGAAAGGATTTCACCTCTGTCTTTCATCTTCTTTTTGATGGTGTTGAACACTGCAGAACATTTGTTCAGTGGAGGATGTAGTCAAAAGAGTTTATTGCCTCTTCATTGGGAGAACAAGAGAAGAAAAGAATGCTTTGAGGAATGCTTTTTCTTTGCCCAGAGGCTCTATATTTGAAGTAACAGAACTACATGTAAAATCAAAATGATTACAAACCATACCAATGTAAACATTTTTTTTCTCATTGCTTCCTGAGATTATCCTGCCTTTTACACTCTTTTGATTCATTTCAGGGTTATTCATTAGGTTAATGGTTCAGATGGTATTTTCTTCCTATTTTTCTTTCTTTTAATTCGTTTTTCTAATCTCCAAGAATGATTAAATCTGTACAAAAATCTGAATGCTAATAAACAATAGCACAACGCAAAACTAGAATTGCACATAGTGAAATGCATCGGGAGAGCTTGCTGGTAAAAATGTCATGGTAAGCTTTCCTAGGTTCAATTTTACCCTTGCACTGGTCCAGGATATCTCTTTTTGAGTGCTCTTGATTGCAGAGGTATGATAACTGCATTGTTCAAAACAAATGACGTGAACATCTATTACTGGTTTTTGAGACTATTATTAACAAATGTAGCTACATTTTCAGAGCCAAGTTTAGAAAGCTATTAATCCATGCTTGTTACCAGCTTAGTAGCACTCCTGGAACTCACTGTGAGCAAAAATTTTATTAGTGAAAGAATTACATGCTGATAAATTACCAGAAGGAAAACCTTTGAGGTGGGAAAAATCTACCCGTTTACCATACATTATTAAAATAGTGCAATGATTTGTACCAGTCCCTAAAAGAGTCTCAGACACTAAGATAGAATCACTGAGTTCAGGAGAGACCCCTTGCTATCTCTTGTTCTTGCTTGTATTCAAGGCAGATTTAGTTAGTTTTGTGTTGGCTCACACCTTTGTGAGGTTATATTTAGTAATTCCAATGGTAGAGGTTCCACAACTTCTTTGGACCCCTGTTGAAATATCAGGCCTCCTTCTTTGTGAAAAGATTTTTTTCTTATATTTATTGAGAATTTCCCACACTCCAGCATGTGTTTGTTGCCTCTTGTCCTGGCTGTATCTGGCTCTGTCTCCTTTACATCTTCTCACTATATAGTTGCAGATGACAATAAGATCTCTCCTTCACCTTTGTTCTCCAGTCTGAACAAAGACAGCTCTTGTCTCTCCTCATATACCATGTGCTCCATCCAACTCACTATCTTTGTGGCCCTTTGCAGGAGCTCATTCCAGTATGCCTACATCTTTCTGTACTGGGAGACTCAGAACAAGACACAGAATTTGAAATGTGGTCTCACAAGTGCTGAATAGAAGAGAAGGATCACTTCTCTCAGGCTTTTGGCTACATTCTTGATAATTCAGCCCACAGTGTAATTGGCACTTCTTTGTTTAATGTTGTCCACCAGAGCCTTCACATATTTTCTGCAAAGTTGCTTTGCCTCCATCTGGTCCCAGATCTGTGCTCTTTGTGTGGGTTTCTTCCACGCAAGAGACAGGACTTCACATTTTTCTTTGCTGATCTTCATGAGGTCCACATCAGCCCATCTTCCAGCTTGTTGAGGTACTTTTGAATGTCAGCATTGCGTGTTGACCATTTTCTCCCAAACTAGTATTGTCTGTGCAGTTACTGAGTGCTCTCTGTCCCATCCTCCATCTTATTGTGCACCTTCAAGTCTTTAAGTATACAGAAAACCTTAAGAGTAATATTTAGAAAAAGAAAGGATGATAAACAAGATGATTAAAAAAACATTTATTGACATTTGTATTAATATCTTTAAATATTTTAATGTGAATGTTATCAGATGTTGATGGTCAATGTATTTAAAGAGAAACCCAAATATAATGCCATGAGAAGCCAAAAAATAAGTTTCTGTACATATGGATTAATCTCACCCGGGAGGAAAGATTTTAAAGGATCACATAGTTATTCTGTGTTAATGTATCAAAAACATTTTCTTCTTCCAGTTAATGTGTTTTGTTAGGGTAGTTGGTTCTTTCCAGAAGGTGTGTACTTTTCTGCACCAGTGTAAATTACATATCCACTGAAAACCCAGTTTTCTTTTTGAAGACCTTTGAAATCTGGCCACAGCTGACTTGTATGTAGATGAGAGATCAGATTTGGAGTCTGAGAACTTCTGAGATCACCACATGATCACTCTCGTGATCACATTTTCAGGTCTTAGCTTAGTCAGTACATATTCATCTCAGAGTCATTCTCCAGAACAACCCAAAATAGAGCAGACTTATGAAAAAGATAGTCTTACTGAATCAGTGCGTAATAGATATACATTATATTTACAGTTAGGACTGTGATATTTTCCTTTACTTTCTATTGCTCGCTTTCACTTTCTAGCTTTTAAACAGCTACGTATATGTCTGAATTTTTTAGTTTGAACTCTCTTAGTTCAAACCATCTTTTATTAACTTTAGGACTTGGAATGACATGGTACAAAACCAATTTGCAATTTAGGATTTGTTTCCAGAAATCTTTTTTTTTGAATGAAATTCTACAATTTTATTCAGGTTTTATGTTCATTCAACTCAAGAATTCCTACTACTAATTTAACCAAGAAAATTACAAATGAAAATCAGGATGTAATCAGTTAATTGACATTGGCTTCATTTACACTTTCATCTAGTAACAGAGATATCTGAATGTGGAAGTAGTTGCTTCTGTCCTTCACACATTGGCCTTCAGTTCTCTTCACTAATAGCTTTGGTCATTTAATAACGTATTTTACAGCAAGGTCAGGTTAACAGGAGCTTTTATAGGCCAATATTTTACAGGGAATTGGTGAACCAAAAACTGTAATTATGCATGTGAAATAATCCCTTGAATAATTAGTGATGATTAACTGGCTGTTAGCATTGAGACAGGTTATAAGGATTTGATATAAGAGGAGGTATAAACCAACTTGCCAAACTTATCACAAGTAAATGTTATATATTTCATATAGCTCTCCATTTACTGTCTTATATCTAGGCAATAGGGCAAGTGCAGCACTAATTGTTATTTTTATCTATGGTACTGTAATGTAAAAAATTGCATATTTACAGTGAGTCTTGCTGTCAGTACACCAGTGAGCTTCAAAAAGTAGACTTTGTTGTCACTGCGCAAAATTAAATGATGAATGTTAACAGTGCTTAAAAACTGTAATCTGATTAAGCATTTCATGCACAATTGCAATTCTTTTCAAACCAGTTTGATACTGCGCAACAGAACACAGTTGCATAAGGTTTCTAAGTATCACCTAGCAACTTCCAAGTAGCATTGAGAACAATGTGTGAACATCAACCACATTCTGTATTGTTGAAATCAATAAACCCCCCTCAAGTAGTGCTAACTACAAAAGGAACAGGAAGAAGCCAGACAGAACAAAAAACCTTTGTGAAAAAAACAACTGTGTCATAGCTGAAATATGTATCCCGTCATTTCTTATTAACCCCAAAATATATGTTCTAAAACTCTGCACCTCTTTGAGTCCTCTCACACTTCGGAGATATATTGGAGATATGCATGAATTCTGTGAGAAGGGGCTAAAAGTGCTCTTGAAAATATAATCGAAGTTGTAATGATGTTTAAAAAAATTATCTGAAATAGTTTGAGTTGAAGTTAAGTGTGTTTTAGGAAAGAAAATATTTGGACAAATAATAGGGGAAAAAAAGATCAGAAGGAACCATGTTGATTTTCTAGCTTTCTAAATAAGAGAAAAAGGTTAGATTCACAATGAGGACTTACATTTCCAAAGTACTTTCTGGCAGTTATGATACACCTCTTGGAAATAACAGACATAGGCTGAAATTCCCACAATATCTTTCAGAACAAAAATTCAAAATAATTCCTTTTTTATCCCAAATATATTTTGAAAGTGTCAGTCTATAAAGTTTTCTGAGGTCTCCCTTAGTCTTTCCTCCTGCAAATGTTTCATTTCATACACAATATTTAAATTTGTGTTAGAAAAGGGACTAGATCCCAGATGTCACATCTTTCAGGAGACTGATCTAGTTAGCTGTTGTATTCAACTGTCCTTCTCCAAGAGCCCTTTCTTCAACATTGCTAACCAGACTAACTTTCATGGGAAGGTGTTTTCTAGGTTTATATGCCTCAGACAGTGCAACATATTCCCCTTCCAACTGGCTTCAGCTCATATCCAATCTACTATCACAGGGGCTATTTACAAAAATAGTACAGTAAGGTACCTACTGATTATTTTGGTAAAATTGCTCTATAAAATCTCTGCCATTTCAGTTTCTACGTATTTTTAAGCATGTTAGGTACTTCTGGAATGATAAATACTGAAGAAACTATTAGGCCTATTTATAATTGCTTATGCAATTCCTTTAAAAATGCAAATTTACCTGGCACAAAATTAAAAAGAATAAATTTAATAAATGCTACACCTTTAATTTGAATAAAAGTCAAAATAGTCGTAACACTCATTCCAGACAATATATATTATTTTTACAGTGCAGAATAATTCCTGTTTTGTACAGCTAGTGCTGATTAAAAGAAAGTCACCTCTTCTGGTTTAATAAAACTGGCTAATTTAAGAAAAGTCAGTGTATTAAAATTTACTGTACATGACAATTGTTCTCATTTCAGAATGCACCCTACCACCTTTATTTGATTAGATTTCCTATTATAAGTTCTGAAAAGGTTAATGAATACCTTTACAAAGCAGCTCAGGTTCCTTAATTGGGTGTAATAAGCTGATATGGTGATGGACTTCTTTGTTGATGTAATTGTAATGAGGGATCTTTGATGTATTATAAAAACAACACACTAAGGAAAGCATAAAGCATAAAGAAAAATAAGGTCTCCTAAGTTCCTAGTTTACAGATATGATATTGAAATTATTTCATTAGCTATCTGATGTAAACAGCTAACAAAGCTCTCTCTCTTCAGTTATATGTTCCATATCTGCAAGCATGTGCCTCAAACACAATTAATTTTCAACCCCATAAGTGGAGATAGAAAAATTCCATTACAAGAACCAAACGTCTTTCCTGAACTCCTCTTCTCTGAAAAAAAAGCTGTGCTTTGAGTTTCTGCAGTGGGATATGCCTTCAAAGTGAACCTTTTGCATTTCACCTCGGTTTTGCTAGGATAAAAATGAGAGTCTAGTCATTGCTCATGCCAAGAATCCATTTTCTTGATCATTCAGGGAACTCATCTCTGAATCTAGTTTCAGTTTGCAGTACTATTCCTTGAATAGATATGGCGAATTATGTGGAGCACAGCTTAAATAACTGATACTTCTGTATGTCCACTGAGTTTAAGTCAAGTTTCACTGACTGATGTGTCCTAGGATTGCATTTGGTCATCTCTTTCCTAGTCATGTAGCACCAAATGTTTTGTTCTTTCATATTTTCTATTTCATCCTCTTTCAACTCTAGCATATGCTTTTGTTAATAGTTTCCAATTCTCTAGCCTTGCCTTTCTTGCACTACTGAACTTCATTTTGTCTTTATTACATGGGTCCTCAAGGATATATAGTTCTTTTGTATGGTATCCAGATCTGCTTCTGCATTGATGAAGTCTTACAACTTTGTTTCATCAGCAGGTTTGTTAATAAAATTCTTCATTTTATTAAAAAGAATTTTCTTTAACAGCGAGGATGTTTTACAAGATGGGTCCAAAACTGCTTCTTGAGGAATAAAATCTTTTTTAACCTTTTTAACTCTTTTTTCTTTCTAGTTGTGACCATTTCTTGATCTACTTTATAATATTTTGCTAATATTTTCCCTCAGGGCATTACTTTAAATACTTTACTGAAATATAGATCAATAACAGCTACTGTGTTTCCTTTGTCTCATACTCATATAGTGTGGATTAGTAATAGAAATGGCTTGTGTGCAATAAACAGTGAAGGTAATTACAGTGGGAGAGGGATGGGAGGCACATGCAAGGTGAATGGACTGAAGCAAATTATCATATTGAACGAAGGAATTTAGATATGAAACAGTTTTAATATTTTATTTCCAGTCTCAGTTCCTAGTTTTCATATTTGCATGCCAAAGTGACTATATGCTATCATGTAACGATGGCCTTTCAATATCTGAAGGGAACCTATAGGAGAGCCGGAGAGGGACCCTTTGTCAGGAAGTATAGTGACAGGACAAGGAGTGATGGTTTTAAATTGGAAGAGGTGAGGAGGAGGAGATTTAGATTAAATACTAGAAAGAAATTCTTTACAGTGAGGGTGGTGAGGCACTGGAACAGGTTGCCCAGGGAAATCATGAATGACCCATCCCTGGAAGTGTTTAAGGCCAGGCTGGATGGTGCTTTAGGCAACTGGCTCTAGTGGGAGGTGTCCCTGCCCATGGCAGGGGTGTTGGAACTAGATGATTTTGAAATGAATTGCTATAATGTAAGTGGGTAATGTAAGCAAGATTTCTTTTCAGCCTACCTGTGAGAACTTTCTTTATGGAAATATTTAGCAGATCCTTACCATAACCTATCTTCAATTAGCATTCAATATTTTGCCTGTATTTTAGGGTCTTGTATTTTTATCAAAAGAACACCAAACAACTGAAGTTATGGTTACTACCCTGTGTTTATCTAAATCATATGGCTATCTTAACGGTAATATTTGTATATATAGCTACCTTTCCTTGGTCACGGAATAGTTAAGGTTAGAAGGAACCTCTAGAGGTCATCTTTTCCAACTCTCCTGCTCAGGCAGGGCCACCTAGGGCTAATTACTCAGGACCATGTCTGGATGGATTTTGAAATATCTCCAAGGAGGGAGATTCTGCAACTTCTCTGGTCAACCTGAAGGTAAAAATATATAGTATTAATGTAAACAGTCTGTTACTGTTACCTATGTGATTTGTGTGCAAATATATAAACTTGCATTCATGAAGACTGCAGCTGGATAAAGTAGAGTTTTTAAGTCTATTTTTGCAAGTCTGCAGAATTGTTTTACACTAACATTTTTTTCTTAAGATATAGAGAGTGGTTATTTATCATCATAGTTGTTTATATTTGTTATTTATCTGTGTAGTTGCAGAAAGGGAAAATTAAAACTTAAACGTATATAGGATGTCTATATGTTTCTCCCATGCCTGTTTCCCCTGGCTGAGTCAAGCTGTAGGGAAGTAACTTGATTGAAGTACCTTTACACTTTTGCATGTAGTATAATGTTCATTTTTATACAGAGAATTTATCAATTCATTCTACCTAAAGTCTCTTCCAAGGAACATTGATTATTCGTTGTTATTTATTTCCAGTAGTGCCTATGATATTCAAAGTCTATTATAAAAAGGAGGACGTGGGTTTGATCAGAAGAACTTGTGTCTTAGGGAAAAGAACAAAGTATTTTATATCCATAATACTTTGTCTGTCTTAAATCTGAGTGTTAAATACACCATTTTAAATAGATAACTCAGTTAACACCTCATCAGAGTGTGAGGTGGACTGAATAAATACATCTTCAGCAATTGTACGTTTTCAACCTGTATTCTCTTTAATTGTAAAAATGGTTTATACGTAGTTTGATTTTATATGAATATATGCCCATTTCTGTCAACTGCTTGTCAGCTGAGTAAACTGTGATTATTCCCTAAGCCAGGGAACCCATGAATCTTGCATCAGGTTGGCATGTGCTTGAATAATGTTCTAGGAGCTTGGAGTTACCATGTAGGGAAATTGTGTAAAAATCAAGTTGAATGAGTCGTAGACGAATGTTTTTGAATGGAACTCTCAAGCTTCAAAATAAATTTACATTCCTAGTCTACTGTTTCTTATATTACCAGTAAAAATGCAATCATTTCATATCAATAAGATACATTGGAGGAATAAGCAATGTGAGAAAAAGAAGCAAGAAACTGCATCTATCACTTTCCCATCCATTTGAATTTAATGAAAACTGCTAGTTTATGATGACGAAAATACCTAAAAAGCTCAATTCTTGAATTCACATTCAGTGATCTTTCTATATTTTTAAAAACAGCATAATCTCAGAGGCAACTCCAAGTCCCTTGCAGATTAGTAAAAGAAGCATTTTTCTCGAAATTAGATTTAGCCTTCATTTCTCTCTCTACTTGTCATTTTATTGTTACACATAGCAAATACACATTATTTAAGAAACATACCAATCAACCAGCACCTATTTAAAAAATATTTTGGGTTACAAACAGTGAATTTGAATATGAAAAAAAAATGCTGCACTTCTGAGCTCCACTCATTAAATCATCACCAAAAAAGGGCCTTTTTGTGTTGTAGTAGGTAGAAGTGACTCATGGAGTGATAAACTAATTCACTGTACTGATGAGTGCTTTCAGCTGAGTCAATAATAGAGATTATAACCTATCATAGTTGAAAATACATAAAATTTATTTAATCAGACACCAGGAGGTGAAAATAAAAGAAAAAAAAAAATCCCTTCAGTGTCTGCACTTGAAGAAATATTTTTATTTCACTAGATACGTACTTCATCACTCCACTGGCTGATGGAAATCCAAGGGTCAGTTGTGTGATTCACCCTTATGCACAAGATTCGTTGTTTTACATCTTGCCTGTTTTTCTAATTAGAGCAGTCAAGTCATTTATTTTGTGGGACCATACGTTCTTTCTGTCCCCTTGTCTGTTTACCAGGAGAATTTGAGTATGGCATTCTTTTTTCTTGATGTTTAGCTGATACCTTACTGCAAAATACAGATGCTATTTTTTGCAGTGAGGCATATTGAGAGTAATAGCACAGCAGTGGCAAAATGACACTAAGTATAATGGAAAGTTAATAGGAGGATACTCTGGCTACTGCTAGGCAAGCTCATGTCAGAGGGATTACAATAACCAGTATTATTTCTATTATCCAAGGCCTGTTATGATCTTCTGAGTGCAACTGTGCTTTAAAAGTAGAGATGGGATGTTGTATTGAAAAATTACTGTAATAGAGGACTATGGAGTTCAGTGTAATTTTGAATGATTACAGCACTGTTTCTATACTGCTTTTAAAAATTGTGGCCCCACAAAGGTTTGTGTCATCTCAGCATTGTATTTAGAGCAGGAGAGTGTACATCAATCTTTCTCTAAAACGGCATGAACAGAGTATGGTTTGCTGTTATTTACACATTCCCAAAGAGTTTAAGGATGATTGAAAGATGACAATAAAATGGTGACAATTCAGTTTAGGACAATGAAGTACTCACATTCCTTCCATGTTTGTGCATGCACTTTCTGTAGACAAAAAATGGGCATTTAACCTTCTAAATCTAGTTACTACACTGCTTTATTCACCGATTCTTCATTTAATTTCACTTGTACATTTTTTCACATCTGCTTAATAAATAAATAAGTAAATAAGGGCTTCCTTTTCAGGTTGTGTAAGTAACCAACTTCAAAGCACTGCATGCGAGATTGGTTCTGTGTGTAAAAAAAGGTCTGGTGTACAGGAACATTACATAGTTTACTAGAATGGTGAACCAAAAGCAACAGCCTGAAATTTATTTATTTAAAAAAAAAAGAAGCAACAATATCTTTTAATAAGAAACCAGATTGCTGGGAAAGAAGCCAAAAAGGACTGGAATCATCTTGGAGATTTGAAGATGAAAGTTCACAATCTCATCTTCCTCATCTCAAAATAAAAAAAAATAAATAATTAAAAACAGCTATCAAAGAAATTTATAAATTTCTATGTTTCATGTTATTTTCTTCTTTCATTTGCCTACTGTTGGACATGTTCCTAATAGTGCATCTTCACATGCTCATCTAAATTCATCTATCTTCATCTATAAAACTGTGGCAGGAAGATCAGAGAACAAAGTGTAAAAAGAACAGCTAGTAAGGCACCTGAAATTAAAATTGTGGAATAACTTATTAGTTCAGTTTAAATCAGCTGAAATCCTAAACAATGTCCTTGAAATTATAGTAATGAATTAACAGCAAGTAGTAGGAATACTTTAATATCTCTATTCACTTAGTTTTGAGATTTTTTAGCCTTTGCTGTGATATGGACGCACCATGAATTAGTGTCACTGGATAGAGGTTATTATGTAAGGAAATATTGTTAAATGGCTCAATAGTGTAGAATGTTGCTAATATAAAATATAATCGATCTACATATGGAATAAAGAGCTGGACAGAGCTTTTCTTATTCCTTTGTGTCTTTGAGTTTCTAACGATCATGGGCTTTAAACATAGGCACCTGACCTTTCAGTCTCCTAATAAGGTTTTATTCTTGTTCAAACCCTCTGTGTCAATACTGCTCTCTGCATTGAGTTCCATTGTCTGCAATTCAGAATGAATGTTAAAAATATAGAGAAGCTCAGCAAGTTGAATAATGATGAAAGATTAGAGAGCAAATGCAATTTTCTAGAGAAAACATTCAAGAATTTAAGTTTTAAAGTGTTTATCAAATACAAGATGTTGATTTCCCTAAATGCCATTGTAGTAGAAAGTGCATAACAGATATGCTTTCAATCTAGCAGAGAAAGTTTTAAAAATAAATATAAAAATTTCTTTCAAGCTGTTTGATCATAATAGTTGTTTTCAATTCCAGTTTAAGGATATTATTTTGATTTTTAGATCACAAAAGAGCTCCAGAAGCAACCACACTAGCTGTTGAGATCCCAAAATTAGTTCCTCCTCACTGTATCAATCAAATGTACAATAGACCTTCCCAGAACAATTTCCTCCATACACCTCTAAAAATTGGTTTTGGCTTCAGATAAAGTTGATGCCTCTGTGTGTTGCTGATGTGCTTTTGAGACACCATGGCAAAGATATCTACTTTTAGAAGTGCACAGTCTTTGCAGGCAGCTTCTGTTTTGTTTTGTTTTGGGTTGGTTTTTTGTTTCCAGAAGAAAGCCTTATTTACTTTCTTCGTCTGAGCAGATGACCCAAAATAAATTCCTAGTGTGATATTGCTAGTAGTTTGTTCCCTTGTATCTTTATCCAAAGACATTTAATATACATGATTCTCATACTTGAACTTTAAGGTAACCATATACATTTTTTAATGATTCAGTATTTTCTGTCCTTCCTGAAGAATGTTTATCAATGTTTCTAACTATTATTTATCTCATTAAAAAGGGAGACAGCATAACTATATGTTTTTGGTTTGCTGTTTGCTGTTACTTTATCCCACTGTGTAGGCATTTGCTTGGGCAGCATAGAAGCAGCACTGACTGAGTAATATGAATCAGCTAAAGAGGGTCACATAAGCTGCCTCTGTCTGTTTTTTGTGGTGTTAAAGTTATTTTATGTTTTTTTAAAAAAAAGTCTACAGCCTTTGGCTCATTTTGATGTACTGTTCTTTGTTTCAAGAGCAAAAATCATATGTGGGTAAAAGGGGTACCTTTTACTTGCTAATGCAAACTACTATAGTCACCTGTGTAAACATCTTCAGCATCAGCTGTGTTAAAGCATCCAAACTGTAACACCATTTGGAAGTATTTGCTCTTGTAGAATGTGAGTGATCACTTCATGAATACATGTTTCAGTTTTGTGGTTTCTTTTGAGTACTGATCTAAAAGTCTGAAGTCTTAGACCTTTAGTCTAAAGTCTTACCTTTCATACTCACCCTCCTTGAGTCAGCTATGCTGGTTAGATACATCGCTATCTCTTAGGCTCTCTTTTAAATAGTAAATATTAGGGGGAAGATTCTCAGCTACAGAAGTGGTTCACTCTCCGAGAGAGTGTATCATTTTCAGAGTGCAGGCATGCTATTTTCCTCAAGCATTGTCCCATTTCAACTAAATTAAAGATGTACAAATTCTGATAAGTCTTGTGACAACTAGCAGCTGTTTGGAAGAGAGAATCTCAGCACAGTCTACCAGTATTCAGCCACTTCTAGCAATGTTCTGGGCGACCACCCAGTCATGCTTGAATAGCTAGAGTAGCTGCAGCGTGAGCTTCCAAGCAGTGGTCTCGCACTATCTATCCTTAGTAAACTAAGAAAACAAGTGTAGAAAATAAGACCTCAGAACTTGTTCCCTGATGTCTGTTCTGTCTGTGTGCTGTCTGTTCTGTTTACATACTGCTGTGAAAATTTTTATCTGTTGGGTTTTTTCCTACAAGACAGTTAATTTTGAAAGCAAGAACAGAAGTTAGTTGGAAGCCTTGTAAGAGTAGTTCTGCTCTGATTCAAAAATGTCAGGTCTTTAAGGCTCTGAGTATTTTGAAATTAAAGATACTTTTTTTTTTTTTTTTAACTGGCTTATGAAAGCTCTGGGGATGAATATTTGTCATCCTTCTCTGCAAAGAATTGTCATAGCTTTATAAAACCTAATCAAGAGATAAATCAGTCTTCTCATATAATAGGCTTTAGGTAGAGGGGACAAAATTCTGAAGGTGCCACACAAGTTTAACTGTATTTTCCAAAGTTCAAGCACATTATTTTTACTGTAATACTAGACAGCATTATTAAAATACCAGAAGACATTGACTCTCAAATGGCTATTAAAATGATCTACTACATACTGTCCTCCCAAGTTCAAGGGTGCATTTTGTGGTCATATATCTTTTTACAGGCTCATGAGTCTGTCAGGGCTGTGAGGGTTCAGTAAGTACACCCGATTGATGATCTGAATACATAAAGCTCTGTTAAACAATGCTGTGTTTGGATCAGTGTGTCTGATACAAACTGATCATGTAGAAAATGAATATGCGAGCCCATACATACATTTTTGTTTTGTTTTTTAATTGGTATAGTGGTTGCAAACAGAACTAACATAAGGGCTCCATCCAAAAACTTTTTCCTAAAAGCAAAGATAGGTAGAGTCATAATCGTGAACTTTATTAATATCTATTTAAAAGCAGTAGAAAAACTTTGGACCAGGAATTGAGTTCAAAATAGAGAACGGATAGCTTTGTGGAAATGTCATTTCTGCTTTGTAATTGAGATTGGAGGAAGTAGAAGAAATACTGTAATTTTGTACAAGTTTTGACTGCTTACGCAGAGGATGAAGCCTTCTAAAAGCTGAATGAGAAAAAGAGTATATCATAAAGAAAGAAGTTCATAACACTTTGAGAGTTGGTTACATAGAACACTCAGCTTTTTTCTTCACTAAAGTGAAAAGTCATGCCTCAAGAAATAAAAAGCTTTGCCATACATACTTAAAGGAGGAAAATTGGAGGGACAGGAGAGGTAACAATGTACTCTTGAAAAATATAATTCTGAATATAGCTACAGTGTCAACAAAGTAAAGCTAAATGTAATTTATTCCTCTTTGAAAAGATAGCAAAGAGAGGTAGTTTTAAAGATTGCCTTTAAGTGGGAAGAGATAAGGTCAAAGTAGGTGTTTTATCACATGTGTGTGACATTAAGTAAGTCATTAACAGAGACCATATTTTCAAAATAAAGTTGAAATTGGAAAGGGTTCATAAAAATGATACAAGAATGATCTCTCTTACAATAATAAAAATAATAATAAAGCTAAATCTCTCTCTAGTTTTTCCAAGAGGAAAGGTGACTTCTGAAAAAATATCTAGAGCTGCATGCATGAGAGAAGATCTTGACATAAGTTCCAAAGTAGTAGATAAAGGCATAACAAGATCAGTGAGGAAACTAACACAAGAGAAAAAACATTAATTTTTAATAGGGCCATTAAACATTTTAGCAATATGGAAATGTAGCATGAAAAGACACCATTTGATTCAGCAAGTCCACTCCCTTACAATTACAGGTAACCATATGATACAGTCAGTCTCAACTTTGTGTATTAAACTTGGAAGTATCTCCTAGTCCAACCCCCCTGCAATGAGTAGGGACAGTTATGCACAAAGCTGAACTGGATGATCATAAAGGGGTCCCCATGGTCCTTATAATTCATGCGTGCATGGAATAAATGCTTAAATGTAGTGAGCTGTCAGAAATAATTAAAAAAATATGTTGTAAAATACATTAGAAAATACTGTTTTTCAATCATCTGAGACATTGTGAAGGAACCTAGGTTGGTATAAAACAATGGCAGGAGTGCTGTCTTTTCCAGAATAATTCACTTGACAGAACAGTAAAAGTAGACTAACGGGACATCTTGTGTGAAGCTTGAGACTTCAATGACAGGTCCACAGGAAAAAACGAACCAAACAAAAAAAAACCCCAAATACTAAACACCTTTGTAACATCAAAATCAAAACAGAAATCATTTTTCTATCTACATTATTCCTGAGAATATTTCCATGAGTTCTAAATGTCAGTAACTGGATTATGTTGTCTTTCTTATTATATCCACATCTAAACATCATCTAAAAAGTGATTTAATCATAATAATTTTGACTAGTCACCTTGCAATTATCTATTCTATATTGACAAACTATGCCATTTTGACATAAGTACTTCAAATAATTACACCACTTGTCAGAAATCTGTAAATCAGACTATTTCATGCAAAAGAAAACTTTTAAAAAAAAAATCTAAATCTGAATCACGTTTTATGCTGTCCTTGATGTGGCATCACATCACTTCTGTTGACAGGTGATAGCATTACAGATAAAGAAGCCTATTTTACCAAAGGATTATGCCTGTCAGGGCCTGGGAGATTTTGTATCATCCTGAAGCTGATTGCAAGATTCTTTGTGCAAGTTTTGGGAGCTGGGGATAAGACTGGATGACAGGGCTATCACAATGGGTTTGCGTCTTGCCCTAGTTTAATAGAAATGGACAACGAGGGTGGTTTTCATTTTCAGATTCTGTATTTGAGATTGTGAGTTACCACTTGAATCTTGAGCAGAATCCCTGTGATAGACACGTTATATTTTGTCCCCTTCTGCTTGTTAAACAAGCTTATAGGATGAAGCAAACGTTTGTCACTTCTTGTCAGCTCTGTGATGGTAATGTGGTGCTGCTCAAACCTGAGATATAGCTGTTTTGTTGCTTTCCATCTGCATGAAGGTATTCAAAATTTAGTATCCTCCTAGTATTTTGATAGATGGGACGTTTAGAGATGGATCAGTGAGTAAGATCTATAGATGCTTGGGTGTAGTTTTTAATGTGCAAGTATCTATATAATTGACATTTGACAGTTTACCCCTAGAGGAAAAAGTGTAGTAACAACTTAGAAACAGCTCTGTATGGGTTCTATTCAGACTTACCATGCTGCAATTAAACTTAAGATATTATTCAAATGGAGAGTAGAAATAACGTATGGAAAAATATTTCTCTGCTGTGCAGCACCTTAAGCATGGTATGCATGGTAAGTATATGTGCAATATACTACCCTTGCAGCCTAAGAAAAAGATCTTATTTTTGTTCCTCCAAAGCTTATCAAAAAGAATCCACACTGTTCTAATTAGTGTGTACGTTATTTTCAGCAGCTGTTGAAAAGCTGTTGAAATGGTTTTATTAAAATTAACTTTGTTTAATAAGCATACGTGTATTTCTACAACACTTTACTATCCTTAAATTATAATATAAAGTTTTGATATCATAAGTGGTTGCTAATGATAATTAAGGTTTCAGATGGGAAGCAGTAGCAAGGGCAGTTTCAATGTGAATGCTCCAGGTAAAAGCAAAAAACCCCCGAGAAGGAATAGGAGAGCAAATGTGCAGAACTGTGTTTTGGTTTAGCTAATTACCACTCCCATTAGGTTCCAAAGACTGCGGTTCATTCTCAGTTTATGAATAAACTGGTGAGTGTCTGCACAGGGAAAAGTTCTTCCCATTGGTGTTTCTACTTAGTTGTGAAGGTGAGAGTTTAATCAGAGGTTCTAAAACAAACTACAAAATCCTCTCACCGATCAAACAGGAAATCACAAATCGTTCCAGTCTCTGAATGTGACACAAAGTACCTGTCATTATTAATATTAATTATTAGGTTCATTATTCTTAACAAAATTTTCTCTTTCAAAAACTATAAAAAATAATTATCCAGATGGTACCAAAGATACCAATAAGCCTAGATGAACTGTTTTGTGGAAGGATTATTTCTGAGATATGAAGGGAAAAGGTTGTTTTTTAAGGGAAAAGGCATTTTAAAGACCTTTACGAAACATTTTGTTAATATCTGAGGATAAGAGCTCAGGCTGTGCAGCACTGTAGTTCCAATATTGGGCACTCTTTTGAGAGCTTGTTGAGGAAGCTCTGTGATGTGCAAAACACCTGCTATTTCATTTAAACTAGCATAGATATGTTTTCTTCCCTGTTTCTCTTCTTGTGAAGAACTATTGAATATGTGATAATTGAAGATGACAAATGATAACAGTGATTTTCAGGATTATCGTAGAATACCTGTAGCTTTCCACATGAATAACATCTGGTAACCAGTTGCTTGGCATATTATTAAATATTTTCTTCTGTTATATCTCAGCTTTGTACAGCAATTGTTCAGCTGCTAAAATAGCCGCAATATCTTCAAGGACTTTATTTTAAAGCTTCATGTTGTGTGTATGTATAAGCTCAATGATCTCAAGTAGCTGATGATGAAAAAACAGGTGAAATGTTAGTGAAATTAAATATGTTTTATTCATAACGCAATGACTTAAATGTTCAATATTCAAACTAATGTTTATTACATACAAACATTGTTTGGGGTTAATTATGTACAATTTAAGGCTTGTCTGTCATGTGAAAGAGTATGCTACCAGGCTCCTGTAGTGGAGATATATAATTTGTACATTAACAATGTGTGCTGTATGAAGACATCATTTTCAAACTACTGTCTTTTTAAACATCTTACAGATTCAGAAAAAAGTATATTTGTACTACATTATTTCAATGTTTTAAAGAGTTGGGTTTAACTGTAGATGATTTTTTTATTTCTTGAGTAGAGAAAGCTCATAAACTAGTGTGCTGCAATTGTGCAAGTTGCAGCAATTCAGATTGCAATCTCAATTTCCTTCCCAGTGATTCACTGTCATTCTGTTTTGCCCAAAAGCATTGCAGTTAAAAAGAATTTCAGCAAAAGTGAGTATATTTAACTTGAATTAGAGAAGATGGTAGATCTGTACATGATGTCTGCTGCTGAAATGAATCACAGTTATAATGGCTTTAGAGTTACCATAGTAAATTCTTGATGTTTCCTATCCCAGCCCTTATTGCACGACAAAAGGGCAGCCTCTCACTTTTTTGGACATAGGACTTCCACATCCCCTTGCTATCAACTCCCTGTTGCTCCTGATGACATAAAATGCCCAGTTCACCAATCTTCCACCTCATGTTCTGACCAACGTTTTCCACCTGTATGACAACTCCTGTTCTTTCCTCTTAAACTTAAAACTCCTTCCATCTCGGATGTCCCCATTCATCTTTCAAACTCCCATTCTAATTTCCCAGCTCTTTTCATCATTTCAGTCATTCATTCTTCATGTCCCTGTCAGTCCTTCACACAGATCCTGCTCTGGTCCTCCTCCTCCTCCTGCTCAATGGGATACTGCCACTTCCATCATGTCTCCTTCTTTCTCTTCCATTTCACACTGTCACCTCCTGTTACCACATTCTAATGACTCCCACAGCCAAAAGAGACTTCCTTCTCAGACAACAAATTGTGTATTAAAATGTAGCTTAGGGCTGCTCATTAGCTTGGGAAAGCAATGAACACTATTCATTAAAATATAAGCAACTCTTCTTTTTAGGGTGATGATATATATGGACAGGTTGGAATTGCTGCAAATATATGCAGTGCTTTTGACCTCACTTCCAAAGAAGGTATAGCTTTGAACTGCCTGAAAGTAGGTGGAAAGACAGTAATTTCCCAGAAGTGCAAGTAATGGATACATAGGGAATAAAAATCTCAAAACCTCAGAGCTACAGGTAAATTTGTTACTATAAATGTCTGATTCAAATCTGTAAGTTATTCAAGTTTCTATGAATCTGTATTTAATGCTTTTTTCTCTGGGAGGAGGGGAGACACTGGATAGGAGGAAGGAAGTGAAGGAAAAAATATTATAGAGGCAAAAAGGCAGCTGCATTTAAGTAAAATGGAAACCTCTAGTACATCACTCTCTGCCTCCTTTGAATAAAACCTGACAATGAGACATCACTGGAAGCACTGCTGCAGTATAATGTCATCTGATTCCGGTCCTGTATTGTCTAAGCATGTGAAGTGAGATCTGTATAGTTGAAATTCATGCGTAGTTCACTTAATTGAAAAAATATTAGGCTAGTGATTAGGGTGCTGAGGGCAACTAGCTTTTCTCTGGGCCCTGAGATTTCCCATTAAAATGCAATTTGTAATATAATTTTCAGGATGATTCGTGTAAATAAAATATCACAGTTCATAAACAATAAACATAAAAGGGGGAAATATTCCAGTATAATTAACTTTAAAAATTGAATCAGGCCTGTTTGTTGTTTTTTGTAATATTCATGATTCTAATGCTGCCTTATTTTATTCATGCAATGATTTAGAGCTCCCGTATGTATGAGTTTCTTTGCATTGACATACTCTCTGCTATGCTTCAGACAAAAGCACTCAGCATTTCACTTGTGGATGCAGCAGATGAGTAGGACTGTAGCACTGCCTTCACAGTCCAGTTTGTTCTTTCTTCAGAATCTTTAGTTATTTCTCCATTTTACACAAATGCTTTCTAAAGGAATCTCTAAATGAGGAAAGGGGTAATCAGCTGTGAAAGATGAATATCAAGCATCTACACAAAGTGCCATATATAAACTAGAAAAGCCCCAGGGCATCAAGATATTACTTGTTGATTTTATACTGGTTTTACATGCCTGTTTATTCTTCCAATCAAAAAACACATTTGTTACCTTAGCAACATGGTTATGTTATCTCCTGACATCTGAACTGAATTCTCAAGACACATACACTGTTATTCAGGTGAACCTCTATTACTCTAGGAACTTGATTTATAGTGTCAGCATATTTATGGTGATTTTTTTTATCTACATCTTTAAGCTGCATCCATCTCCATTATCTCAGCTTTGAGGTTGTCTTTTCAAGATTAAATACTGTCAATTATGTTCATAAATTGATTGAGGGAATTTTATTAAATGACAGGTGGCAAGCTCTAATTAAAAACATATTTTGAAAACCTATATTTGATACAAAGAAAATAGTATACTTTTGTTTAAGAAAAAGATATGCTATCTTGTCTATCAAATAGTGGATAATAGACTGAAGACGTAACTTAAAGTCTCTTGCCAAAGCTGAGAAATAGGTTTGACTGAAATGTGAACTACTGTATTGAATTAGAAAATGACTAAAGCAGAAACCAAAAAGTAGAAATAAATGGCCATTTTTCAGCATGGCAAAAGGTTAATGCTGTTGCCAAGAGACCTAAAGTATATACTAGAACAGCACTGCATAATTGGTTTACCACTCTTCTGAACACAGTGAGGTATCGTAGTTTGCAGGAAACAGCTTTCCTTGCAGAGCTGCTGAAAGCTGACAGGTCTCACTGAAATCTTTTACAAACTTGGTGAATAAGCCCTATGTGGACAATGAATTCCGATTTGGATGAATTATATATTTCATGGCAGAAAAGCAGTTCAGCTGGTCATACCTGTTACTGGGCTTTGACTAGTGTCCTGGAAGAAAGTCTTGGGTATCATTAGTGAGGAACTGGTCCATGTGCTATGGTGCTTTTTTAAGTAAACCTAGTATATATGTAATATATACCATACCAGTAATCAGAACTACTGAAAAAATTTTACACAGTAACCCTTTTCTTGCACTACCTCTCCTGGTAACAGGTTTCTTTTTTGTTTTTTTAAACTGTTGCATAGAAAGAAAATCATTAAAGGTAGAAGAAACTTTCAAAAAGAGGGAGACAAAAAGGAAATGTTAATTCAGGATTAGCTAATTACTTTGGAACACAATATATTTATGTAGAAATTATTGAATAGCAGAATGACGTATATAATGCATTTCTGCTTTCCTCTAAATTTAAAGAGAAATTTAAATGAAATTAAAAAGTGGAAAACTAAACAGTTAAGGAAAGAAGGTAAACGCTAAACTCCAAAAACTGAATTCAGTGAGAAATCTCGAGACTTAAGGTTCCAGAGAGAATTGGCACTATGTGTGAACAGTAAGAAAGCAATTACAGTGGGTAAACATTTCTTTAAAGGAGAAAAAAAGTCCGTAAATTTTAAGTTTAACCCAATTCACCAACTGCCTGAGGTGACACAGGATTTCCTCTCCACAGGTTATTCTGTACAGGCAGATGTTTTTCCATGTTAAACTGAAGCTTCAGTTACTGGACACTGATAGGTGTCCAGTAGGTGACACATAGACTTGAGGGATTACTGCTCTGATGAGAGTAACAATTGCTATCTTAATATGGAAATGGCAATGCATAATATGAGTGTGACAATGGAACAGTGATCTTCAGGGCTGAGTCTACCAACAGTCTTCCATTAAAACTATTGTTAACGTGATTTTAGAAGTCATTGTATGAACCAAAGATAAGAATCTTGTTGCTGACAACTCTTTTCCATTGATGAATGAAAGTGCAGAGGCATCCAAAAAAAAATACACTGCAGTAAACTAAGCTCTTAAATCATGAATTCTCCTCTGTTTAATAGTGGGCAGGATAATGTGGTATAGGTAGCTCCCCTTTTCCATTGAGGAGAACAACTCTCATATTTGCTACAGGAAGAAGCTTAAACATAGGTAGTTACAGTGCATCACCTGGTGTATTGTAAATTCTTAGCTTGTTAATCCTCCTCAAAAAATCTGTGTATCTCATGTCAAGCTGCAAATGACAAAAATTGTATCTATTGCTTGTGTTAACCACAACATTTGAGTTTTACGGAGTAAAAGATTATCTGTATGACAAACCTAAGAACATATGGCATACCTATCTAGTAACCATCCATTTTTCTGTGCTCTCTAAAACCAAGTGCAATTTAAATGTTACTTAAGTGCAATTAAGTATATGTTTAACTAAGGAGTCTGCAGGATTCCAGGCAGTTTGTGACAGTTGCCAACACGGATGATAAACAATCCCATCTCCCACTGCAATAGACCGTAGCTCTAAAGAACAAATTGGAGTTATTTGTCAAAGCATTCACATAGCAATGGTTATTTGCCTTAGTGTAGCCAGATTTTTCTATTGCAATAGAATGTATAAAAAATTGCATATAAACTTAATACATATTCTCAAATTTTTCCTGTCTGTGTCTTTGCAGTTTGGGTATATAGGCTGTACTGGAAAGGGAATAGCATGTATTTCTCCAAAATGCTTTGGTATTTATCAGTTATGCTTTAACTTTTCAACAGCAAAAGTTAAATGTGGTGTGCCACTGGAGCCCCTTAATAGCTCCTTTATATATCTCACATAAATGTGGGATAAATGAAGTGAGTAAACAATCAAACATTGTGGGGTTTTTTTACTTGACATTTCCTATAGCTCTGGAATGTTATAGTGAACATACGCTTTTATGCAATGGTAATGACATAAAATAGTTTGATTGCCTGTGCCCATCACAAATCACAAAAACTTATTTCATAGCACTCCATGCTATCAAAAAATGCAGCCATGCAGCACTGAAAATAAAACAATTTAGTGTGAATTGAGGCAGCATGTCTAAAATATTCACACTAAGAAGCTTGACTGCTGCTACTTGGATCACCTGAATCTGTTGATTAGAAGGAAAATTTGAAGAACAGGTAAACTTTGAAGGCTACAAAGATTTCTGAATATTGCTTGATATCAACAATGAACCTAAATAGCAAAATACGATGCTATTTTCCATCATTTTCTTGCTATAATAATAGTAGGAATGTTTTCTTTTCCTGGCAAAGTCATCAGTGAGTGTAGATAATGCTGTCATAGTGGCCTTTTATAGACATGTGTCTTTTAAAAGGGTCTGTTGAATAGATAGTATATTTGAGAAATAAATACAGTATTATTAGTGTCTTCAACACCTTTCTTTCACAGGAAATTTCAAAATATTTTATCCCCTATAAATATCTATCAGCTCTGAGTTTGTAATTTTATCTCTTCTGTCACACAAGTCCTCTCTTGAATGGGCTTCTGTATTTTGATTTTGAATGTAGAGAAAATAGACTGCTAAATTCAGAAAGTGCAAATATTGTACATCTGCCTTTTCCATAAAAATGAAGCTGTATAACTGTTGATGATATATAGCATCACATAATATGCCCCTGTCCTGACCTGATTCACTGATTACAAATTAGGAAATCATTCCTCATTCTGCTCAACATTCTTGTTACATTAATGCAACCTAGTATTTATTTATATAGAGTGACGTTAGACTTTTTTTGCATTCTGCATTTTATCTCACTTGAGAGGACGTGCCTGGCGTTGCAGGTGGTCCTGAGTTTAGGCCAGCTCTGTCATTTATGCATGGGACAGTACTGATATAATAAAATGTATAGCCTTCACGACAGAATTTTGGATACCATACTGTTTCCTCTCATCTTGTGAAATACTATTATGTATCTTTAACAAGAGCTTGGAAGCCATTGTAAGGTAGAGACACCTGGTCTTTTCCTTTTGTCTGGGTTCAGCAGTGGGCAGCTATGATTTGGATCAGTCCAGGTATGCTGTTACTCAGCAGTCAGCTGCCACATAGATCATGCTGCTTTGGTCAAGCACAGAAATGATGAAAGCATGCTTTATTATGATTAAGGTCACAGCACAGTAAATTGGGAACAGTTTTCATTCCTATTCAATTTAGTAAAAGGCATTCTTGGTCTCTACTGAAATTTGAGTGGGCAAATTAAAGAGATATGTGGAGCAGACCTCTACTACTGGCCATCGCTTTAAAAGCTGATGACAGATGCCCTATATAGAAAGCAGTTATATTTTATACGTCTTATGTGCTGCTGACAGACAACTATGATGTGTACAGGTATTTTTAACTGATAGCAAATATGTAATTTTTAAAGTGTTCATGAAGTTTGAAAAAGAAAAAACCCACAAAACTCATCCATATCTAAAATGATAGAAACTTCAGTTAAAATCTTCATGGCATGAATTAAGTGTTCTCTGAGTAAAATACATTTTTTGTTGTTTGTAACACATTTTCCATTAGTGGTATGGCAATGTGAAAAATGTTTTTGAGGCAAAAGGAATAGCATATCTTGGCACTGTGGCTTAAGTAGATTTCCTATTCATTGAACAGATAAATGAAGCCAGTATAATGTGTTACTGAAAGTGTTGTTTCGACTGCCACTCTATTACGTTGTGTTATCCTCCACAGGAAGTAGTCCATCACAGGAACTCACCATCAAATCCACTTTCCAGCTATGAAGTTGGACCTGCCACATACTAAATGCAGTCCTGTTTTATCAGTTGTGTTTCTCTTTTATATGTAAAAATATAGTTGGAGTATACAATTCAGAAGCAGTGATTTATTTCACAGCTAGTGACAAATAATGGTCCTGTAAGACAGGAAAAATTTACAATGACAAAATGGTATGCAAATATTTTTAAATTGGGGGGGGGGGGGGGGGGGGGGGCAGAAGAGTTTTAAGTATAAACAATAAATTTAAATTTCATTGTGAACGATAACTGTATAGATTAGTATTTTTCTCTTGTCCAGTAAGCATTGCAGATGCTGAATTCAGTGGCACCTTCTCAGTTCCTGCATTTTTCAGTGGTTTTGGGAAAGTTTTTTTTCATTAAAAAGGCACAGAAAGGAATGTTCTTTGGATCTTTCTTTCAGAATGTTGGCACAGCTCATATTGTAAATTATAATACTGAACAATAAACAGTTCAAAATAAAATTGCTTAAACTCTGCAGGAACAGTAACAACAAAAGTACAGATATTTCACTTTCATCTAAATAGTAGATTGGCCAATTTTAGCTGTTTGTCTTTCGCAAAGCTTGCCAGCTTGAAATTAATTTCAAAATATTTTCAGTAAAAGGAGTCACAAAGCTGGAATCCCAAAGCTTCTGTTACTGTGTTGAATTTTCTTAAGCAATTTCCTGGTTTGAGGTAAAACAGAACTAAGAGCATTTCTTGTTCATTTAGTGCCCAGCCCAGCCTAAACCAAGACAACCTCACCAGAAGTTTTGTGGAGATGAATGTGGGTTTTGCTCTGTTTGACATGATGTGCAGCTGGAGTTTTGCAGGGTCATCCAAGGTGACGTGAGGACTATGGGTTGATTAAAACCTAGCTTGGACTAGACCTTCATAAGGGATGGAGGACAGTTTACATACATATGGAAGAGAGGAAGAGAGGAAGAGCGGAAGGAAGGAAGGAAGGAAGGAAGGAAGGAAGGAGGAGACAAATCTCAGTGAACCGCTGATCTCATTCCATAAAGAAACAGGTGCTAAGGAGGTATCTCCAGTGTAATTGTAGCACCCATGAAAGGTGCATGGCTCTAGTTCCTTGACTAAACTGTGAAATGATAGTGACTGAACTTCTAATCTCCAAAGAGGTGCTTTGTAACACTTTTTTTTTCTTAAAATCTGAATACTTTGTCATAACTCAAAATTTTTTAACTGTCCCTTGAAGGCAGAGTATTTTGAAATAAGTTTACCTTGCCTGGAATACTAATGGGCATCTGTCTCATGGGGGATCTGTTTACTTTATACAGAGGTATCTACAATGAGCTGGAAGAGGGAAGGCCCCTTTACCTTGTCTAACACCGAGGGTGTATTTTTCATTTTCAGCATTCAGTCAGAACTCAGACAGCTCCTTGGAGGAGACAGTATCCAGTGTAATGTATGTTTTCATTGTGAAATAATACTTGTCTCTCATCGCTTAGTATTTGCTTCTCATAGCACTGGTCATCCATCCATTTTGAAGCCCTTTAGGAGGCTGTTTAAACAGTTATTTCTCCTTTACAGAACTGGGGAATGGTCTTAGCAATTGTCACACAGTTAAATGAGATGCTTATTAAATGTCATCACAAGGAGACCCTTTTGTACTTCATGTCACTAACTATTGGTAAATGCTTTGAAACTTGTGGTTACATTCTGCAGTGTCTCATTAGAAATAAACTGTGAAGCTTAGCACCAAGTGCTATATGTAATGAAAAGGTTCTGCTTGAATGGTCACGAAAGTCCAGACCAGATATACATAAGCGTGCGAATAACCCCAAATTGAAAAAATCTATCACCTGTTTTACTATCAATTGTTGCAATAATCTACATTTCTGAACAAAAAATGTTCACCCAACAAATGGTGCCAAGTATAGCAGTTGAACTACATACCTGAAATTAAATTGTTTTAAAAAAAACAAACACAAAGGCAAGTAGTAATGATATGAAATGAGTAGCAGATCTTACTTTTAATATCTGCTCAGGAATATTCAGGAGAAAGTCTAAAGGTTGTGAAAATTGATCTTCACCTTTCCCTAGGGTAAGAATAGATAGGAAAGAATCTTACTTGAATTAGCTTGTGTAACTTTAATCTCCCACCCTTGACTACCACTTGATACTTAAAAGATGTAAAAAGTACTTGATCATTAGCACTACAGTAATCCCTTCAGCATGTGTGAGGTGAAGGCAGCTGTGGAAACTTCAGCACTTCAGTCTGAGCTGTGTGCTGGGCATGGAGCTTGAGAGAAAGCTCCTGCTTTTCCCCCATGTCATTAGCAGAAAAAAAAAAAAGATCATTAGTAACCTAATGGGATTCTCTCATCTCATGTTCACTTTGCAAAGTTATTATTCTAGAGGTGGCATTTATAGGCTGTGTGGAGACATTCTGTCTCTTCTGCATTGGCTGGCTGACACTATTGAAGCTGGAAAATCGCAGAGGAACCAAACCACTCAGATTTTATATTTTCTCAGAAACAATTTTACAGCAGAAAAACGGTAGGTATCCAAAAAACTAGGATAAGTGAAAATATGGGCACCAGTAGAAAATGTTGTATCTTTCCTGTAAAGGAGATTACATATATGTGTGTGTATACATATGCATATACATAAATTAGTAGGAGTAAAGATGAGATTTGAAAGGTCAGCGAGGATGCTGGACACAATTGCTGTTATTCATTCAGGCAAAATAAACTCCATTATTTGACAGTCAGCAAGGCAGTGGGAACCACCTTGTATGATATTTTGAGAAGTTGAGCCATATAGACCAAGAAAGTTTGGGACCTGAGAACAAAAAGTGGTATCAGGAAGCCTATACAAAAGACTTTGAGCTAAGGAAAACCTAAATATAGAAATAAGTAGTAAGGAAGCTTGACAGTCAAATCAAGAAGATAACATGACCTTGAAAACTACATGACAAGAGAGTTCATTTGGTTGATATGCCAGCTGGAATGAGGCAGGGAACTGGGATCGAATAGAAAGTGTCGTAACATTAGGTTTATAATTAATGCTAATCATGTCCAATAGATGCCTTAATGACGACTCAAGTTTCTCCTCCTAATAGAAACAATCTAAAAGATCCTGAAAGGACATTCAAAACTGTCTATATGGTGATAGAACACATTAATTTGATACTTGTGTTTAAGTCAACCTTTAATTTAGCTGCTCTTGCCTGAGTGGAACTGAGGAGGGAAGGTGAAGAGAAGTTGTTCAGCAAGAAGAATTACACCACCACTTGCCAGAGTAAGCATCTATGGGCAACACATTGAAGTATTTTACAGTGTAAGCAGACCTTTAGTTACTTGACTCTTGAAATTGTTTCAGACAGCTGTTTTGTAGAGTGTTATGTGCTCTGCACGATTAGGGTAAACTACACTGTATCTACGAGCTTTTAGCTTAATTTATAGCTAAAAAGCTGACAAAAGCTTTTAAAAAAGGGAAAAAAAATCTGCAAGATTTTTTATTAATACTGTTTCTGTACTAAGTGGTAGCCTTAAACAACCAGAAGAATTTATCAAGTGATCCTATGTAGAATTGGATCAGAGGTGAAATTAAAATGTGCATTTTCATCTTCATTCAGCCTCTACTACAGGAATTAAAAATACAAGTTTTTAACTAATAAAACATTTATTTAAAAATTCCTTGCATTTAATTATTAGATGCAGTAGAGATCTTTCTTATAAGCTGACGTGTGGCACTACTTTAGTGGTGGGACCTGGTAGTGCCTGTGGGCACTGGCATTTACTGATCTACACAAAGCAACAGCTTTCACCCTACTAGGACTATAAATCTGACTTTTGCTAAAAGGACTATGCTAATATGTTAGTTATTTTCTAGCTTGAGTTAACAAAATTGATTTATATTAACCTGGCAGAGTATATGCCTGGAGGTTCTAAACTGGCCTCCAATTTGTCTCTGTCATATAAAGTATTGCCAGATACAAACATCTGCTTATTTAGTGAGATGTAGGACAGGCCTTTCCTGTGCATGCACGTAAAGAAATGACTGACAAGAGTATGAAAAATATGGATAGTAAACAAGTAAAACCATAGATACTTTTTTTTTGTTGGTTGGACTTGATGATCTCAAAGGTCCCTTCCAACCATGAAGATTCTGTGATCAGAGAACTAATCAGCAATTATTCTCTAAATTTATTTTGAACTGCATAGTTGAACAGCAAAATTTCACATTAAGCTCTGAATTTCCCTTCCCATCATTTTTTTAATGTTCTGGATGTTTTGGCTTTAAAAAAGAGCAGAAGATTTTGTTGCACTTAATCAGACCATGGGTGTCATGTTTCTCACAAGCATAATTCATGGTGCTAATCAAGGTCTGAGGCCTAATCACACTGCATGGTCCCATCCCTAATAAGGAAGTTCCTTCTGGAGGTTTAAAAACGTATCTGTTTAGTTATTTGATCTTGCATAGCAACAAATGTCATTTGTCTATTTGGCCTCATAAAAGCATTTCAGATAATGTTATATAACTAATCTGAGCTAGTTTTATGTTACAAAAAAAGAGTATTTCCTTTTCTGTGCTTTCAATTTATATTTCCTTTCACTGTCCTTTTCTGCTTGGGCTGTATTGAAGACTTACAGGTAAACTCTGGGCAGTTAACCTAGGACCTTAATAATGTTAGCTGCTGTGTGACCATTATTGATCAGCAGCATGTAAAACAGTTGAATAAATACGGCTAACTGAGAAAATTTCATTTCATCAGTACACTCTAAGGGGTATACCCTGTACCGAAAAGACAATTTTATGTAAAAGAAATTAGGGCAATCAATTTGATTCTCATCAGTCATGTGCAATTTTACATGTGTCTTGAAATTGTTTTTTTCTTTCTTGAGGGTCCAAAATTCCAGCTTTTTATTTCTATGTGTGTTTCTATTCAGTTATAATCAGTGCTTGATCCTTCTCTTAATCTCTTGGGCATATATAACTTTTCATTAAAACTTGCATTTGTAAGTTTGTAGACGATCCTGGGTGTAACTAAAACAGTACACTTTAAGGAAGAAATTATTGTTTTATTCTGCAATTTTAGTTGCTATGTTGTATCTTAATCTGAGTAACTTTCTTCTGATGAACTATGACAAAAAGCATTTATCTTTGTAGTAACAGTTATAGTAACAATCTGTAACAATGACAAATAAAGCAATTAAAATTGCTTTTGAATAAGTTTTGAATATATAACCAACCATACCTATACAGTACTGCAGGTTTATTAAAAATTAAACCCTGCTCTGTAAGCTATTTTATTTATGAAACTAGTTATTAATAATATTTATATTTAGATTCTGATACATATTTCTTCAGAATTTAAATTATTTTACTAGGCTGCAAGCACTTAAGAGAAATGTACTTGAACTTTTACTGCTACAGAAGGTAGCACAATATTTGTCTGAATATTATAAACTGACTGTACAACTTGTGCATCAGAAATATTGTATTACAAATGTCAAGTTAATGTCCAACTTCTAGAACATTTGCATAGAACAGGCTTACTCTGACTAAATGTCTATTAGTTCCAGAAATAAATAAATGAAAAAAAAATTTTAAAATGAAATAAAAAAACCCACGCTCTTTTCAGGCACAACAAAATGTCAGCTTTTCATTCACATCTTTTAATTAGAAGTTGGACAGCAGTTTGAATTCCTATCTCACAATTGGCCAGCTGTAATATTCAGGAGAGTTTACTCCAATCATTTGCTTCCCCAAAAGTGAGGATCAGGTGTCTGCATTATCCAAGTACAAAATCTGAAAATAATTGCATATATTTTGAGGAAAATATTGTTTCAATACTCATGAAAAGAACTTTTCAAGTACTTGTGACTTGTAGGTGACACAAGTGGCTGGGGCTGATCTGTGGAGAACATCCCAGGCCTGGCCACCCTGGGTTCCCCAATCCCCAGCAGCAACTCAAGTCCAGTACCAGGGAGTTAGAATACCAACACACCACATACTTCTGAAATATAATAACTAATTATATATACATGTGTGTCTGTGTATGCTGGGGAGTACAGGACATTCAACTAGTAACTGGAGGATGAAGGATTCTAAAAGTGTGCGTTTTCATGTGTATTGTGTATTTGGTTTTCAAATATGAATTTCTAGAAATATGAAATGGAAAGCTGTGGTTCATAAGCCCATCTTCTGGCCTCCAGGTCTATGTTCTGTCAAGTCTTTGTTCTATGTTTTTAACATATATCCATTATCTTCATGTTAAAATCACTCTTGAGTTTTGATATGGCTTATCTTCTGCACCAACTGTCTCTTCCATTTAGGCTTCTTCCTGAAAATGCTTAAAATCACACCTACACGCCTGAGTAAACAAGTGGAAGGCTTGGTGGATTAGATCTTAAAACATTTTGGCTACCTAGAGTTCAGGCTTATATTTCTATCTCAGGAAATTTTCCCATTAGTTTTACATGTGGTTAAACAGGACTGAGACACAGTTAAATTTAAGAGCAAAAAAGGGGGGTTGTATGCATTTAATAAATTGTCTCGAACATTTTATACACCATTTGTAGTAGTTGCTGCCTCCCAGCAAATCAACATTAGAATGTTGTCTTTCATCAAATAAGGAAATATTTTTTTGAACCATAGGTGAAAAAAAAAACATTTGTGAGCAATTTTAGGGATATTATGTCTGTGCAAGTACACTTTAGCTTAACTCCTCTGGAGCTTTTTCTGTGGCAGAGCTTGAACTCGGTACAAGTGAACTGTATTTGGTAACTGATATATGCCTTAACAGATAATCCAGTGCTCAAATATACTCAAACATTATTTTTTTTTTAGCAGTTCCACTCAACTCTACTTTTAATTAGTTTTATGATGAAAAACAGAAGCTAAAACTGTTGCTACAGCAGAAAATCCACTTTTATGCTTGAATGGCCAACTATAATGATTATGCAAACTAAAATTACGTGGGCTTCCTTTTTATTGCTCTAAATACAGTGCAGACACTACTTTGCAGCTACCTCAAGTTCTTTCATTTTCTATTTATTTCCTCTATGAAAGCACAGCATTTTTAGTTCTAGGAATTAGGGTTTTTTAGCCCCATTTCAAACTCTTCAGTTTGAAAATATTTTTATGTTCTCAGTGATTTCTTGGAAATCTTTGCTTTTTTTCCGCACTTCACTTATTTTGATATAATCTCTACTGCAGCTATTGATTCAATAAATGGGGAAAATTAGGTACCTAGTGCTGAAAGCAGTATGAATTTTACCCAGCTTTGTCATGACCTTTGGTCTTAGGTTGTTTACATGATACAGCATCTTAACTACACAGGAGAGAATAATTCTGCCTTCATTAGAATCTAATGTGTCATAAATATGCTAGTGAATTCGTTCCTGGAAAATGCAAAGTACTCTTAAAAAAAGTGCGCACTGAAGTCTTTTCATACTAGAATCCTTTTATAGCAAGACACACACATATGCACTTTAAGTGAAAAAGAGATTAAGAATGTCTGTGGCTCAGCTCTTGTTGGTACAGCTGCATCCTGCACTTATGCCCTGAAAACTCTTAAAGGGAAAATAGCCCAAAATGAAGCTGAACCTGAGGAGAAAAGCACCAGGATGTTGCAAAATATGGCATGAAAATCAATAATTTGGTTGGAGGAGGGTGTTGATCTCAGCTTCTGCCATTTACATTTCTGCTGGATGTTTGCAGCAGGTAGAATTACTGGCACCACAGATCCAGCAAAATAGGTGTCTGGAAAAATAGCAGATTTATTAGCATTTTCTCTGGCATGACAAGGGCTAATGGTTTTAAACTAAAACAGGGTAGATTTAGCCTAGATATGCTAAAAAAAAAATTTATGATGAGAGTGGTGAAACACTGTCATGTGTTGACCAGAGAGGTGGTGGATGGGTTGCGTGTGAGGGCTTGGATATTATTTGCAGGAAGTCTTCAGTATAATTTCTGTGTTCAGTATATTTGTTCCATGAATTGAAACCTGAATATAGTAAGTAAATTCTTTATCATTGTGGTGTTTACTTTTTTGGGAGGAGGGACGTTATTTTGAACTAAATAAGGTCCTATCAGAACTTGGATCTAATAAAGTTAGCTGAACACTTGTACCCTCTTGTAATATCATAGTACCCTGTACTGCAAAAAAAGCTTTGATTTTCCCGTAGAAGTTTGAAACTCCTGGAGGATCATAATTTAATCTATTTTATTTTAATTTTCTTTTAACATCAGGAGATTTACTCATGCATTAGTCAAAATACTGACCTCTTCTCAAAGTCCACTGCCCAGCAATTGCTAATTTACCTTAAAATTTGGTCTTTGTGATGGGACACTTGGTCAGCATTTAAAAATAAACCTGAAATTAAGTCTGAGACAAACATCCCAGATTTAAAACAAGTACTTTCTATCAGACTATAAAAAAATGGTATAAAATTGTAATGGGAAAATGCAGACCTATGCTTTCTAAAGAATTCTAGGCAATTGATGATCCTAATTCAGGGAATAGAGGCACCAGATTGTGCCCTTATTTAAACATACCATGGTATGTTTAAAATGGTCTGTCACAAAGATAGCATGGCAGCTACTTTTATAACAAATGCTTTGATTTCTTAAGTTATAGTTCCATTAAACTGGTAAATAAAAACACTTGAATTAGATTTTTCTCTCTTCTCCCCCTCAGACCTTTAGATCTCCACTTTTTAGACAAAGTATGGGTAGTATGTTAACATGCATCCATAATTAAGTTAACCATTTGTTTGGGTTTTAAGCCAACAGAGATCCAACAAAGGCAACAGAGGGACTTCCCAATACTGTATAGGGTGGTACTGAGTCTACTTTGTATTTTTATGGGTATTTTTGCAGTGTAGGATTTGTCAGTCACTACACAGTTCTCTGCCAGTGGTGAAAGCTCTTCAGACTATTTCCAAGATTCTTAAATTGATTACTCAAGCAAAAGTCTACACCAGAATTTATGCTCTTGATTTTTTAAAATGTGGTATCTGTTTAAATGTTTGAATATCTAGACTCAAAAATCTTTGCAAGCAGAGACAAATCCTTAAGCACTATCATCTCATTATTTCTTGGTGCTCTGATACTTCTTAACACCACTACATAAATGGCATACAGAAAGTCCCCTGTTTAGGAACTTCCTACATATCTCATAAGTAATAAGATCTCATTCTTCAGGAAGATAAAATTTATGATTTCTATGTTATCTGAAATTTAAAATGTTGTTTAGAGCAAATGTCTTTAAATGCAGAAAGGTGCATTGGCCTTACTCTAGGTAAGGATCTCTGTCCCTCTAGTTTGTTAGAATTTCCTATTCTAACCAAATCCATATGACAGCATTTATGAAAGTAGAAATGGCAATGATACACTGCAGAGCAGTGTTCAGATCTTTTTCTATGGCTGCCATCACATTAGCCAATAAATTTCCTTATTCCCGAATGAATATATATATATAATGCACATAGTTACATGTGCATTATATATATGTACACACACACATATATATACACATATGTATATAAAGCCTCTTTTCTTTTTTTTCTCTTACTTCATCCCATCAAATATGATGTAACACATTAGAGATGTAAAAGCTAAATAGCTTGTGATGACAAGATTGTTGATCTCCTTCTTTACTTTGATGGATGTAGCCTGAGTTTGGCAGTGGAAATTGTTGTCCCTCAACAATAACTCAAATGGTTCTCACCATTCTCTTCAGTTGAACTCTTTGAAGGTTTAAACTGTGTATAAATATGGTCTCTGAATTATTTACTTTATTGCCTGACTTGAAAATAGCAGTGCCATAAAACAAAAACTCTGAACCTTTAAAAGTGAAGTCTCTGAATCTTTAGTCTGCAGACTAGCAGACATTTAATAGATAAATGGAATTTGGGTTAAATGATAACACAGAGCCGAAACTATCTGATTTAAACTGAAATTCTGTGTGATTGGTACAGATATTCCTATTATATCTGATTGCAAAATAACAGAGTGCCTTTCAAAACTGGGTAATTTAAATCCCAGACTTGATAAAATTTGACATCTTTGTATTGATGAGTTGCAGGTTACCCAAAGATCTGATCTGGAGTTCTTGAAATTCAATGGAAGTCTTAGCACTGATTCTAGTAGGCCTTTTACTAGACTGCAAAAACTTGCAGTCATTGGAAAATATACTTCTCTGGATAAACCTAGATACCAGAGAGTTAAAGACGGGGAACAATCAACTTCCTTGATATTAGATTGTCAATAAAGTGAAGAGATTTAACCTTCATCAGAGAAAGGACACAGCTGAGCTGGAGACTTAAAGCAGCAACTCTCTGAAAACAGTAAGAAAGCAGAAGGGTGATGATTTTGAATTTTGGTGAATTACTGTTCCATGGGCTTACTGGAACTTATTTGTTTCTGCTAACTCTATCTTCTAAATGCTGTCTTAATGGTGTTCCTCTTAGCAACATTGGACAGATGAGAGAATCTAAATGTCTTCCTGAAATTTAGGAAGAAACGGGCTATTATACCACCCGTTGCAAAGGCATAGTGATTTCTAGGCAGCCTGAACTAGTGCAATTCAGTTTGCCTAAAATAATGACTGCATTGAGCTGGGTATTGGGAAACTTAAATAGATTTTTTTTGGCTTTGGAGTTTGCATTAGATCTGGAGAAGAGCCATCAGGTATCAACACACTCCTGTTTGTACTTAGCTACCCTACCTTTTTTCTCTCTTCCCATCCCCCACCCCTTGTTTTCTCCTCACTCTCTCCTCTCTTTTTTCTAAAAAACAGCTGGATTTATAATATTGCTTAACCAAGCTAGGTTCCTACTCTGTTTCATCCTGGAGGCATCAGTTATACATTCCTGCTGTGTATGGGAAGAGTGACAGGTAAAAGATCTTTGGCTAGATAATACTCTTCAGTTAGATCTGGTGTAAACCAATGTTATTCTTAATTTATACCAAGGCACCCAAGTTGAAGAACTAAACCAACTGTTCGTTGCTATTAAAATACACTGGTAAAGCCTGTTCTCTGTTAAACAAAAAACTTTTTTACTTGGTAGGAAGGGAGCAATTTTTGAGTAAAAACTGGATTTCATTGACATTGGTAAACTCACTAAGATACTAAAGCTTAAGGTGCAAACCATCTTTTAATAAAAGCTTAGTGGAAATTTTCTATCTAAAGATAAATTATGCTTGCTTAAATTTCAGGTTGATCTTTACAACACCTCCTGATAAACAATTTTTGAGATTTATTACTTCGCATACATTCAGTAGCCCAAGAAAATATGGGCTGCAAAGAAATACAAGCACATCAGAGTTCATTCCATTTGCACGTTTATGGCTGTTATTGCCTTTGCTCAATTAATTGGAGTAATAAGAATCTGACAAGGTAGTTTATTGAATGGGGTTGAGTCGAAAAGTCAAGAAAGTTGCAAGTCCACTGAAACTTGTTTGATAAAAGCAATCAGTTTGGAGAGCATTGTTTTGGAATTATATTACTCCTATGGCACAGTGAAGTTAAAAATATTTATCAAATATTGGGATTGTTCATGCTTTCATCAAAACTTGAAGCTGGTGTACAGCAGTTCACAAGACTTAACTCAAAGGAATGATTACGTTGGGTGATATCAGAGTCATAAAAGTTGTAGTAAAACAAGGGAAGGAACACTTTTCCATCCCGGGAAACATTCAAGGCCAGGTTGAATGGGGCTCTGAGCAAACTAATCTAGTTGAAGATGTCCTTCCTTATTGCAGGGGAAATGGATTTGGTGATCTTTAAAGGTTGCTCCCAACCTAAACTATTGTATTATAATGCTCGGGCTGCTCTTAGAGACAGTGGACCCATCAATGGGAATGTTATTTGAGAATGGGGTGACAAGTGCTGACATGCTGACAAGTGCTAAGTAACTCCATAAAATTAACCTGTCAAAGTATAGAATCACATTGTTTGATTCTACATGTAAGATATTGCCACTGATTGAATTGCAAAGAGTGCAAATTTATATTCTCCACTGTTTTCAAATATACTGTCATCACAAATACTTCAATATTTTGTTACTCCTTTTCTTATTCATAAATAATTGGCATACTTTCCTGTTAGAACATAAAAAAAAAAAAAGCTCCCACATCCTCCATTTGTTGTTTTTGGATTTTGTGAAGCTGGGGAGCTGGGGGATTGCCAAACATCACTGAGAATTATCAGTATGAATAATTTTTTTTTTCTATTTAAAAGAAGAAAGTAGAAACTGAAGTGATAATTAAGATGTTCTACCATTGTTTGGTATCAGATTCATAGCAAGATAAATTGTATTTTAGAATTTTGCAAATTTTTTGGTTTTCATTTATTACTTGATAATAATTATTGCTATGCAGGATTTTGACTCGGACTAGGGGAATTTCTTATCAGATACAGAATTATTTCACTAAGGTTACCTGTAACAGGAATGTAAGCAGTGGGAATTTACGTCTCTGATCTCTGAAGCCTTTGGTGTATGTAAGATGTTCGTTGAGGGAATGGATATCTTATTCTACTAAAACCAAGCAGTAAGGTAAAGCTTTTCCTATTAATACTACTAGTCCTACTTCTACTTTCTGCAACTGCTTTGGATTCTGAAACACTGAATCACATATATATTATATATGATTGTGTATGTTCTTTAATCATAAATATTTGATATATGCACTTAACTCACTGAAGCTACTTTCATAAATTTCTTCTACTGAACCTTTGTAAGAATCAGGCCCAAGAGGATGTGATTAAAGATTAAAGTAAAATATGAATTTGGTGTTCATCTCTTAGCTAAAATATTTCTCAGTTTGAAAGCTATCTTAAAGTGCAATGCAAATTGAAAGAGGTGCTTATTTATTTTGCTGAAGCAATTTTACACTTGCAATTGGTGATAAATGGCATGACATTACTGAAGTTGATTAGGCACTATGCTGATATTTTTCTTAATTTTCAGGGAAACATTAGTTATATTTGCATCTTGTTCAAAAATGAGATAGGAAAGAAGTTCCATGAATTTATTTTCATGACATCATGGCAGACTTAAGATTCTTTAAATAGCAAGGCATCCTATTTGACAAGCATAATTTTGAAATTAATTATATGCATTTAAATGAGGGGGAAATACTTTACTGTCATTGCACTGCTGTTCCATTACTGGATGTGTGTATAATCAGCTTTTAATTTCTGCTTTCCACACCAAGCTATCATGTGTGGTCACAGAGTACACACTGCTGTAGGAACTCATTTCTACTGAAAGAAGGAGAGTGACCTGCCAGTATGAACTGGAACAACGTAATTTAAGTAAAAGGATAAATCTGTGAAACTTGGTTTGGAGTGGACTGCCAAGTGGTTTTAATTAAATGACTTATTGCTCTCTACTTTTTAGCACACTTTTTTGTCAGGGCAAGGTGTCTGGAAACTCTCTACCTTGAAGAGTCCAGTCTACACTAAGGAGGTGTTGGGAATAGTATGAAAGCTGTAAGTCTAATAAGGGGAACTGTAATTTCGTCATAAATAGTGAAAGGTATGGTTGAGACAATTTTCCTGGTGTTTGAGGAACATAATATAGTTAGTGAATAAAATGCATTAATTTTAAAGAAAATATTACACATACACTACAGTTCAGATTGAAAACCTCTGTTTATTCAATTGGAGCCAAGCTTTTCATAAAACAGATGAATAATGTTTGTTACTCTTTTTCTGCGAGCTGAAAATATGCCTTCTTGTATCCCATAGTCATTCTCAGACAACTGTTTACAGTTTGATACAGAAAGAGATTAAATGCCTCATTGAAGGTCATACAGGAAGAGTAACAAAGCCAGGAATTAAAAGGAGAGTCTGTAATAATTGTGAAGTTTCATATCTATTTAAAACAAATTCCTAACACTTTAGCTAGAGCCATTTTGTTGGGCAATATCTGAAGTCATGCCGGCTTTCCCAGCTTGACAAGATACCTATGTTTTACTGTTGCTATTAACAGTAAATATTTCTTCTGTGATGACAAGCTGCAGTCAGAGCCAAAGATGGTCTTAAACTAGACTGTATCATAAACTCACTTTTCACAATGTCTTGGTTCTTTACAGGATCTGATCAAATATTATTTGATGCAGTTGTAAAAGCAAAAGTTATATTTTCTCATGCATTTTTTTCCCAGTGAATTTTTCAATAAAAAGTTGAATAACTTAAGAAATGTTTCATGCAATGGAAAAAAACAGTCTCTGAGGATTTCTATTTGCCTACTCCCCTCCCAATTCACACAAAAGTATGAACTGAAATGTAGAGGGAAGGGAATAAAAAGTAAATCTCGAATGACCGTTCTTTTTTCTCACATTGCAATTATTTTATGCTTGAGTAAAAAACCAAAAGAAGTATTCCCTTCCCCCTTTTTTTCATTTCTGAGATCTAGCAGTTTTAACATAGATACAATAGGTACTCTTTCTACATTTGAGAAGATCTGAGCATACGTTTTATGTTGTAAAATCCTATTGAAAAAGGATTTCTCTCTGATGAATCTTCTTTTAAAATAAACCCAAAACCTAGCAATTTTTTTCTGAGACATTCTGTTTATCTTAGATACGTGACACGGTCAAAAAAGAATGGATGTGGATATTTTCACATCTGCTCTCATTTCAAAGAAACAAGTAGTAAGTTCTAGGGCATGCATAATTCCCCTAGAAAACACTTGTGTTTCCAGAATACCCTTCACAGCTGTTTGACCTTGCTGGTTTTCTGCACATAAAAGCCATATTTGCTATTGAACTGCTAGCTCTATGAGAAACAATCCATCAATTTTACAGATGCTACAAACACTTCAATTCACTACAAAGTTAACAGTATCACAGTAAATCTCACATTACCAGTTCTATTTTCAAATAATTGACTTAGGAACAAATATTATTTGGCCCTGTCCATATCAGGCTGAGTAACTCATCAGCACACCGCTTAGGGAAAAGGAGTGCTCCAGCCAATATTGTATCAAGCTGTAATCCTGGGCACTCCACCATTTCCCAGATAAGATGGGAAATTTCATCTCAGTCACAGAAAAGACCTGAAAAGTTTCATGGGGACTGAATTGTCCTTGTGCCCACATTAGCTGATGTAAAAATAAAAGAATAATTTCTTGAAGCATGGATACTACAGCCTGGCTTTCGTCTCTCTTGAGTGTTTACCTAGAGAATGATATTTGAGCATTTTCCTAGAAAGCCCCTGTAAACTGGGAAGGATTGAAGGTAGTGCTCCCACATCTTGTGTGTGTTAAATAAAGGGTGGTTGTATGCTCTAGACAGGGCAAGTATAATGATGAACCACTCTAATGTTGTCTTCTGACTGTGAACTCAGCTCTTCCTAAACACTGACAATCTGAGCCCTAAAGGGGTCAACTGCATGCATGCAGGGTCCCAGGGACCATGAGCAGTTGAGTAAGGGAGATTTTTTGAACCATCTCAGATTAATACTTCAGGCATTGCTCCATTGACTATGGAGTGTCTGACTCTGCTAAGAAGCCTTTTGTGAAGTTCATATGTTAATTTCAGTGTCATTTATGTCTAAGCCCCTCCATAAAAAGACATAAACAATTTTTGAATCTATTCTAACTTGATGGATTTATTATGAAATATTGAGATTTTAAAGATGTCAGAGTTCATAAATCTAGGGAATCCTGGTATTATTAAACTAAATTACAACGGGAGAAAAATATCTGTCTCCTTTGTCATCACTGCCATCTCTTACTCTGAGCACTTTGGCATAAAAAGAGTGATCATTTCCCGAGTGCTCATTTTATCAATTAAATAATGGCAGAATTGCCATGTAGTTTATTATTCAATACATATAGATAGGATAATATCCGATGTTCTGCAGCAAAACAGTAAATAATTTACCAACTGACTGTTTTTGCAAATGATCTGTGACCCATTTAGAATTTTCTTTAACTGAATTCCTTATTTTGAGCAAAGGTTGATACTTTTCATGTCAGTGTTAGAAAATGATTTTGCATATTTTAGGCTTCTATTCTCACAACTTTCCAACAGTCTTATGATAGATTGTGAATTTTACATTTAAGTTGAAGGGTTTTCCCAACACACAAATAATATTCTTTGCCCCATGAAGAGCAGTTCTTATTTGCTAGAATGTGGGTAGAAAGTAAGAAAAAATGAGTGGTGGCCACAGGAACAATATTTAATTAAAAAATACCAATGTTTATTGGAACATGGAATTTCTTAGCTGTGCAAAAACATTCTATCCAGGTCAGCAAATAACATGCTTGTCCTATTGCTGTCAGTAACACAGAATAATTCATATGATTCAGCAGCAAGAGCTTTGCAACGTATTTTAAAAGACACAATATTTTGATAAAGGTGTTTCTGAATCTCCTGTTTAGAAAGTATAGGAACATCGATTAATTGTGTGTAACAGCAGTGCATGATTTTTCTTCTATGCAGTTTTCTCAATACAAGCCAAACTGAATACATAGGACATCTATAAATCTATTTGTATGCTTCTTATGAGCATAACTCAAAGATTGTTTATGCAGTCATTTCTAATAAGTATAGAAAAAAATAGTAACTAGAAAAAAGAAAATAAACTTTCCCTTTTTCTGTTGTAATGCAGAATTTTAATCCTATTTTGTGCTGAAAGCTGCTACTTTAAATCATTTTCCCATGCTCTCATGCAATTGAAGGTTAAGGTAGAAACACATCCTAGACTAATTTGAGCTGTTGTGCCATGTTTTTCAGAAATATAAATTAAATCTAGACATCTCTGTTTAAAAATGCTGTGTTTTGATAGTCAAAGTGTCCGTTCCCCCTGTGATATTTTTGTCACTTTATTGCTTTAACAATATTGAGTTTATTTACATATAAAATACTGAGTCTATTTTTTATTCTTAATCATTACCAAAATTAACTTAAAGTCAAGAATAATGTATTCCGTACTTTGCCCTGGCCTAGGAAATATACATAAATCAAGATATGTTTCTTTTCTTCTTTATATCTGTGTCATAAATAGATAAAGCTTATTGTTAGATCCATATCATTTTGTATTCATGGCTAAATCACTTGGAAATCTTCCTGTCTGAGGTTGGGGGTAAATTGTAGTATAATCATTATGGTGCTTAAAATTTAGGTTAATTTTGAAGAACTCTATGTATATCAATTTAACTGCCTTTCAGAGATTAAAGATGCTGGTACATAATTATGTCTTTGCAAAGGAAGAGGAAAATGTCACAGTATTTTCTGTGTCATCCATTAAATTACTAAGATGCTAAGAAAAAGGCACAGAATTTGAATCTTTAGAATAATGCAGGTGAATTGTGTAAGATTTCATTGGATTTAGGGAGAATTTGTTTATATGTGTGTGGACTAGAAACCACTGGACCTGCAGTTTAGATGCCATCTCAGGGCATAACCAATTCTAATCCTGGAACCAGAATTGTCAATCCTACATGTACTTGAGATATCAAAACCCAGCTTTGCTCATCTCAGAAACATCCTACGAAGAAACCATGTTGCAATCCTTTCCACATTTCCAAAGTAAGATGCAATATATACTCAGTTATGTTGATCTAGGGTTCACTTTCAATTTTGCACATGCTTTTTATAAAAAGTGTCATATAGTCCTTTGAAAAGCTCTCAGTGAAAGCATGGCACAGATTACTCTAGGACTTAGTGTAGTCTAAAAGGAACTAAGAGTACTTTAGGTTGCAAACATTTTTACCATTACTGTAGGTGATGCATTAAAGTGAAACAGATTTGTTCACATCCAAACTTAATGCAGTCTTTTCACAAAGTATTCCCCATATGACCCCACGTAAGAGTTCTTTTTTTCGTCATGGGACCTAAAAGCAGTGCTGAGTCTTCTGATGGAATCTTCATTTCAACCACGGCTTTCTTTCCTCTTAGGTTTTTGACCTGAGCTCTGCCTTCCACCTTGCTATGTGTTTGGCTTGATGAGTTAGAGCTTCATGCTCTCCTGCTCCAATCTTACAGATTTTTTTTTTCTAACAGAGCAATAATAGGAATAGTTCTGGGATTTTTGCCAAAAGTGACTTCTATCTCTTAAATAAATCAGGAAATATTTCTACCTTTCTTAAAGCCAAAGCTTCCAGATTCCTTGGAGCACAAATTGCTTTCCTGGGCACTTAAAACTTTAAAATGTGCCTTCACAGAACTGAGAGTGTATGTAAATCTTACTACTTGTTTGCTCTGAATAAATGTGGTAGCTTTACAGGAGTCCCAGGCAAAAAGGATTATCTCCATCTAATCTCCTTAAAGAACAAGGGAAAAGATCCAGATAATAATTCATAACTCTAGATGTTGTATAAGTAGCCACTATGATGATGGAAAGTTTCAGCTGACTAAAAATCTGGCTTTCCTGCCTCCAACATGGACACATTAATGGGCAATCTCTGCTGCAGTTTCCAGTACTCACTATACTGTTTTTAAATATGAAACAATGCTTCTTAAAGTCTGTAGATTTATATAACATCTATGACTGTATGACACTTCTTTGACAGTTTCTGGGTGTTCTGTAAATTCCATACATCTTTTTTGCAGGAAATTTCCATGCAGGAATTTCTTCTACCACTTTGTTTGAAAACAAACACAGTGTTCTGTTACTGTTCTACATATAATGCAGCTTGCAAATTCTTTAAAGTAGCAAATATTAACTTTTACTTCTCTTAAGCCAGTAGTTGGTTGTGCTCGTAGTTGGTTGTGCTCGTAGTTGGTTGTGCTCAGTTACTACCTAGTCACCATTTCTCAGCAAAAATAAAGTAAAGCATGAAATTTCAGGGAAGCTCTGTCACCGTCTCTTTTGATGCAATTCTTGCTTTAAACTTCACACAAACACTTTCTCAGAGGAGCAGGTTTCCTAGGGTAAATATTGTGAGAAATACAGATTCAAACGGCTATAATGTGCAAGAAGAGTAATGAACATAATCTTTGTCTCACATGCCATCATGTCGCAAACATTTTAAAGAATTTGATCAGATTGTGAATGGAACAAAGCAGTTTTTCAGTCACTCTCTGGTGGAAATCTCAGGAGATCAGACATTTTGGCAGATTTGTAGCATTTGTATAAGAACAACTTGTATAATGAACTTTGTAGTTTTTAGACAGCAAGTCCGACATGACTGTTTCAGTCCTGTGCAAAATTTTGGAAGAAGTCATCAGAAAATTTCAATATAATCAATGTCGCAGAGGTCTATGCTAATCAAAATTTTAGTTAAAAAAATAATTTAAATAAATTACCATTACCAATCTGTAATAAAATTATGATGATGATGATAATTATGATGATGATGATGAAAACTGTGAAATAATGTTGCTATTTTCTTCTTTCTTCAGCTAAAGTTTTTATTAAAGCTATCTTTTATTAGTATACAGCAGACAAATTAGTCACATACCAGGTATTAAAAAGTTTCTGAAATCAGAAAGCTTTTAAAACTATGATTTGATCAATATTGTGCCTACTTCTTGTCTTGATTCCTACTCCCTTTCAACAGATAAGAGAAAGGCAGTTACTTGTGCACTGTAAAAAAGGGATTAGAAGAGCTATGAAGTTTACTTATTCATAGTAACTTCTACAGTTTTAACAATTACTAAGCAATGCTTGAAAACGTCTCTGCATAATTCACAGATTCACTGAATCTTGAATTGATTTTCTGTTTACCAGAAGCCGTGAATTTAAATTATTTTCTTAATAATGCCATTTGCAAATTTAATAATAAATAGTGTAATAGCTTGCCAAAGCATATAGGACATCATACTGACAATCAACATGCTAAAGAAATTAGTCCATGTATAAAGAAAATCTGTTTAATGAAATTTTTTGTCAAATAAAAGAATGCTTTGTCTGCCACCATAATAATGCCTTTTTATGTTGAGATAAGTGTCAGAAGAGGTTTATATTTTCCTCAAAGTTATTGTGTTTAATCTTTCTAGATACTTCATAACAAGTAAGACATTGTACTCAAAATGAATATAGAATTCATTTTTCTGACCCTGTGAATCTTTATTTTAAATGAAATACTTCTATTTATTTCAACATTTGGTACTCTCATTGGTATAAAGATGATCTCATCTGTAAATCTTGTTGCAAAATCAAATCTTCCTTCTCCCTCAGTCTTACAAAATAAGGTATTGTGTTGGGGTCCTGCCCTTTAATGTAGTATTTGTTTCAACAGCTGTAACAAAAGTATTAGAAACCTGTAATCTAATGATGATAGGGATGCAAACTGTATTGTATAGTACAGTAACTGATGTCTCCAGAAAAACCTGGTAACAGACAGTGAAGGCTGTAAGTACCTGTTTCATTTGGTTTGAGTTTTTGTTAAACTATAGAAAATAATACATTCTCCTGCAGTTTCCTGAATTGTATACACCATGTCTGTGAAAGAATAACCTATTCCTACTAGTTTTACTGTCTTTATTGTTTCCTTAGATTTACTGCTCATGCTGTGAAATACAAATTTCATTTACATCTTGTAGAAATCTCCTTTGTGAGTTCTAAGTGGTTCTATTGATTAAATTGGGACATGGGAATGGTCAAGAGGGCCTTGGCTTCATAAGAACAGTTCCTTAGAGAAACTGTGTTTTAGTGAATTGCAAAGTGTCCAGAGGCTCATCCAGTTTCCTGCCTCAGGACCTCAGTTTCTTGATACTTAAATAGCTCAGCAGCTGAAATCCTTTGCTACTGTATTGCAAATGAGAGAAGTCTGGAATATCAGTGTCTCTCCCTTGCTACTAATTATGAAATATTAAAAATGTATTTTAGACTTGAATTTTTGCACCTAAACTATTTTTAGAAAATTCAAGTACTTGATTATGTTAAAATGCATCTATTTACAAAGGTTAGCATACAATAAAAAGCTGCATAATAGACAAATCAGGCCCATATAGAAATAAACATTTCTATTATCCCTATCAATATAATGCTATGTGTTGCTTGCTTACCTTGAGACCTGCAGTTAGGAAAAAATGCAGACACAAATTCTAGCAAACCTTAGGAGAAAGAAAAGTAAATTACAAAGTTAAAAATCCCTTCCTGAAAATACACTGCTTCAGGCAATCTCAGCTTTAAGCAAAAGGGTTGTTTTGTGAAAGTAACTCTGTAAACATGAGGGAACAGATGGTCACCAAGGTCCAAGGAGTACAAAATATTTAACACCACAGGGATTTAAATCCTTTGCTTGAATTATATTTGGAAGCAATGTGGAAGCCACTGAAAATCTTAGGTTATATTTTCCTCTGCTCTACCTTTCTATAAGCTGTTAAACTATAGTAAATTAGGAAAGCACAAGGCAAACACAGTGAATGGCATACAGAAAACAATTTAATATCTTTGTTACCTACTGCAGCAGTGTCTATTGCAAAATATGAAATATGAAATCATAAAATATTATTGAAGCATGCACAATCCTAGTCTTTGGAAACTTGAACATGATCCTTCGTTTCTATTTACAGTACTTTCAAACAATTTTATTGCTTCTAACTTAAAAGTCTGATATCTGTTACAGGTCTCATGATTAGAACCACCTCAAAAAGATTTCTAATGGAGCCTTTCCTGTATTCTACTACAGGTCCAATGTCTACCTGTTCCTCTGTGTCTCATATGCCTCCTGTACTTCCCACCAAAATCTTTTATTTCTGCTTGGGAAACCATTCAGGGTAGCAGCATTTTAAACAAGGCTGGGTAATAGTATTGCTACACTGGAATGGCTTTGTGCCTGCTGTCAAGATGGTTTTTGACCTTTGAAATATTGGCTCCTCTAACAAGCTTGGGAGATTTACATATTTCCCTTGAGAATTTTCACAAAATTAGTAAGGTTCTCTCCATTAATCCCTATTTCAAGCTCACGTGGATACATTGTTCAGAATTAGGTGGAGAAATGCCATTCCTCTAAATTTTTAGGCTTTGAGTGGATCCGTGCTACAAAAGTTATTTCATGAGTTTTCAAATAAAAATAGCTTGCTTTTGTTTGGACTTTTGTGGTTGTTGGCAAGGAAGACAGAAAGAGGAGAGAAGGGAGGGTTGTTGTTTTGATGGGTAAGATTTGATAATTTTTTATTCTTCTTCAATCTTTATAGATTTACATTCTGCTCTCATATCTCTCAGGCTGGACAATTGTCATAGTGGTTTGCAGATGGAGATAAAGCATGGGAAGCAACTGCAAGCCACTTCAGGGTACACTTGAATGGCTGATACATATTAAGTAAGCACACTGGGTATGCTGCTATAAGGAAGATCAATATGGGAAAAGAAAAACTGAATTTAGAAACATTTAATCAAAAGTTATTAAAAAAAGTTTGTCAAGAAAGAGAGGTCCACACAGTAGAACTAAGAATATTTAATTCTGTAAGTTCATTATGTTTAGGATATCCCAGACTTAGTTGGCAGTCACATACCACACCATAACCTTCACCATAACCTTCACCAGAACCTGCCTCAGTCACTGGACATACTGTGAGACATTGTGTTCCCTATGGTGACTGAATGATCATAGAATTATAGAATAGTTCAGGTTGGAAAGGACCTTTAAAGGTCATCTAGTCCAACTATTCTGCAATGAGCGGTGACATCTTCACCTAGATCAGGTTGCTCAGAGAATGATAGTTTATAGCAGGGTTTTTTTGTTGTTTTGTTTAATATAATAGCCATGATTTTCTGCCTGCTCCACAACCAAAAAGAAATGAAACTCCTATCAGCATCCACTTTAGATTAATTTGTATTTTGTTATTTGTATCAAAGCGTAACATCTTTTTACGTGTCACTTTCAGTGTGATGATTACCATTAGAATAACTGGCTGATGTTAACAATTGCACTGTGTGGAATGAGAATTTTTCAGCCTTGCCTTTGGGATTCAACTTGCAATGCCCTCAGTGGCACAGCTGTACACAGCCAATGAGCAGCACTGAGTAAAACTCTATTTTGGGGCTTCTAATGTTAATTTTTTTGAAGGATCTTGTAAGGTGGGCTGCAGGAGCGGTTCATTTTATAGATTTTACTTTCTAAAATACAGCTAAGAAAAAAATGGTTTTAATACAACAATTCTCCTCTTTCTCTAAAATTGTGTTGTCAGTAAATGAAACACAAGAAAAGAGCAAGATTCTATTCTGGAGCATGAAAACTGCATTGTACTTCTACTACTCACCTAAGAAATGGCTTTGGTAATTGTGAAACATAGCATTTATTTCACTCAGACCTGGAATGAAATAGACATTCATAAAATACGCTTATGCTACCAAATTTAAAGAAAAAGAAATGTATCCCCATTTTGTCCCTGTTACAGTCAACCTGTAGAGTGTAGATTTACTATGCTCTAGTCTAGTTTTTTGTTATGTATCTTAGAACTAAGGGCTATATGAAAGTACAGTGTTTGGGAAAGCACATCAAAAGAGGCCATGAATTTCTGTTACAAAAATGCTGTATTTTTAATGAAGACAATTTCATGTATTTTAGCATACAGAGAAGGGCAAGATCCTCATAGCAAGACTTGAGGCCATAACTAAAAATTATATCCTTAATTGGTGTAAGAAAAAAAAATGTATCAAGGTTTTCTGTTTCTTATTGTTAATATACTACATAAGAGAGAAAAACAAAGCTATTTTCGGAACATATAAATCCAGCTATTAGATAAACAAGGACCTTACCTTTCTCATTAAATGTCTGGAGGTTATAAATCAAAAAAAGCTTGAAGGATACTGCTCCAGTAATTTAAATGTGCTAAATGCACTGAAGTCCAAGACAAATCATAGAAAACTGAGAAGCATACAACTATTACATATCATTTTATAAGTTGGTTACTTAACTGCCTTCTTGCTTTATAGTTAAGATGGGAACTTTTTTTGGCAATCTGACTTCTCATCTGTTTTCTCATTAGAAATAACCACTCTGTAAAACATGCTCTGGTTTTGACAAACCCTTTATAAAAGATGTCTGTATTTGGCCATATGCTGCTTACTCTTACCATCTGAAATGCAAAGGAAAAAATAGTTAGTTCAAGATCTATCTTCGTTTTTATTCCTGGACATATCATTCAAAAATCCAAACTCCCTTGAAGGAATTCAAACAATTTTGACCTATCCCCAAAATAAGCATGTAGCTTTTCTGGATGCAATAAAGGAAACCTCATATTCAGTTGAATGAGACCCTTGCATATTAGGTTAAGTACCATCTCTTCAAATCAGAAGATAATTTTATTATTTTGTTTTGTCTATCATTCCATATTGCTGTGTTTGGAAAGCTGCATGGTCTCCATTCTGTCCAGGGAAAAGTGAAATAAAGAATAGATTGGAGACCTGTTTTGCTGCATAAGCATGATAATGTCAAAAATTATGAAGTTTCTATTTTTCTTTTATGTTCCCTACCCTCCCAAATGTATCAGAAAATTGTATTTTAACTTAACAAGAAGCATTGTTTTCTGTTGTTGTATAGAACCTTCAAACTATGATAATATTTTTCTTGATTGTGAGTTTAGAAGCCTTGATACCATTTCTGTAGCATTTTGAAATATAACTATTAGACATATCTTTAGATTTTTATAGCGATTTACAATAATCTTCATTCAGACAGGTGTATTACTCAAAATAGTTTGCACTTTGCCCATGATTAAAAACTTCAACATCTGTCTGAATTTGCATTTTGTTCCCTCTTGGGAACTTAATATTTCTGTCTGTCATCATAATCTCTAAAAGACTGTTTCTGGCACCAGGTCTGCGTGCAACACCACCAGCAAATACATGAATTTTGTTTAGAGGTTCAGGGCTTTTGAGTATCGGTTCCTACAATGTAACCTTGTATAAATATCTGTGCCTAATACTGGAAGTAATGATCACTGACATGAGCAACTTAAGGCATTTGCTGTCCTCAATTACAATGTGTGAAACACAAGATCTCATGCTGTAATGATTATATATTTGAAAGTATAATCTTGGGGGTTGATTTGTGGTAGATGACTACCAACATTCATTTTACCATAGCCATATAATTTAAGAAATATTTATTGACTAGTCAATATTTCAAACTTTATGGTACTGTATTCCTTCTTGATTTGGGTAATTTTTATTGAGTGGAGTTTCATTAATCCTTCAGAAACCCTGTCTCAAATATTTGGACTTTTTCCTTTTAATCTGTTTTCTCCTTTTGTTTCTTGACATTACTGAAGTAGATGAATGTTAGCTCCACATCTTATCAAACTCCTAGCAAAAAATAAAAGCAAAAAAATGGAAAAAATATTCCACTGGAAAGCAACTATAGTAAGATAAACAGGTGTGAGCACAAAGTACATAAAACTTGTAAATGCGCACTTAGAGATGTTTCCTCAGTACCTGATTTAGAATGGATTGCAGTCAAGTGTTCTTCTTCAACCATATTTTTCTTGTGTCTTTATGTTTCTCAAATTTTAAATCTATGCAATTAGATCACATTGGGGGCTACTCTTTTAAAGGGGCTATCTAGCTTAAACCATGCTATGTCTAAGCAACGGTGATTTACTGTACGTTGGTTCTTGCTATGGTACCTGTGCTCTGAAGAAACATGTTAATTGCAACATTAGTCACAGTGAAATTCAGTGCTTTTAGACCTTGATGTTGCTGAAGCAAATAAAATCAAAGCAAAATTAGGTGACAATACCCTTTAATCCTATGTTATCCTGTAGTAAATTTGAGTTGTTTTCTAGCTGTGTTTTAAAGAGCAGATGTCTATTTAACACATGTTAAGATTTAGTTAGGGCTCAGAAAGGAAAATTACATCTCTGTTTTACAATGTGACTAATATATGTGTAAAGGATTAGATAAAACCAGCTTATGATTTATACCTTACTTCTAACCATTTCTTTGTCCTAGAAGCAATATCATGAATGTAAAACAGGATAGCTAATTTTCAGCATAAAGATGTACCCTATCTGTGGCAAAATATTCCCCTAGCATCCTTGGGAAGTAAGATCATCTTGTTATGGATGTTATTCTTTTACTAGCCAATTTGTATGCCGTTGAGCTCCCTTCTGTATGTTAACTCAGAACTGGAGGTGATAACAATATCCAATATAGCTAGCATATGGCTACAAAATCAGCCTGAAAACAAATTTCAGTAACTCCCTATTTCTGCCCAAAGAACTGTTATTATTTCTGTGTCTTTCCTTAAATGTCATTTTGCTTTTCCTATGTCAGAGCACAATTAGAGTTTGGTTTTGTTTGTAATTTTATTTGTTTTCTGTGTCATGCGCCTTGCCTCTGTAGCAGTATTCAATTGCTTGAGTATGAAAAAGAGTTTGGCTCCTGAGCTCCAAAGATGGGAGGAAAAGGGACACTGAGAAGCACAGGACAGCAAAGAGCACAGGCATTGTTTTGCATAAGAAAATCTTGATACTCCTCTCTTGAAAATTGTGTCCTTTATAAAAGTGAATTTGAGGTGAGAACCAAAACCCATTTCTGACATTTACCTTGTCTGCCTAGAAATAATTGAAGTCTCTCAGTTCTGCCCTGTTTTCTGCCCTTGCAGTTTAATCTGCCTTAGCATTTCAGAGTCTCTTTTGCACCTAGTCAAGTTGTCACTATTATAGGTCTAATACTAATCTTCTTTCTATTTAAGCTTTGAATTTGAAGCCTTGATAAAGGTAATTTATTTACTTTACTTGGTCCTAAGCTTTCTTTAATATAATGTGCTTCTCCAACAGAGTGATTTACTGTGTTATTTCTATATAATATTTGTTCATATTGGGGTTTTCAACTCATTGTTCTCCTTCTACCAAGTTTCAGACGTGCCTGCTTTGTTAATACTCTAATTTAAAACCAAGTATTTCAAAAAACATCTTTCTTTTTTAGATTTCTTGCATTGCTGTAGAAACACACACAAGCAGCATTAACTTACCTAAGCCCTACCTGCATAAAACAAATAAGCACAATTTATTGCAAGAGGTGGGGTTTTTTTAGAGTTTCAACCTGCATGCCTTTAGAAGTTAACAAAAGTCTTTGCAGCTGAAGTATCTTGTAATTTTTTTTTGTTTGGCTTTTTGTCTCATCACAGTTAGGATTTCACGACAATAGGAGTACAGAGGGTTACACGCACACAGAGGATGATAATATGTCCTCATCTGCTGAAAAGTTGGTTGCAATATGACTATTAATATCCAGTATGACCCTCGGCACTGATGCTCCACTTTAGCATTGTTTTAACTGATCTGCCATAATAGAAAAGCAAAATAAAGTGAAAATGACATTGAACATACCAGGAAAGCAAGGAAAATGGAAACACATTCAACTAAGTCACAACTTTGACCTGCTCTAAATGCAGTGTTGCAACAGCTCTCTTGCATGTGCAGATACAGCTCGCAGTGGGTTGGAAACAAAAAATAAACAAAAGTCTGACAGAGGAAGCTTTTGTTAAAATAGAAATAGCAAAACAGAGAGTCATATGACGTCATACATACAATGTTATACATACGCACAGAAAACAAAAATTCTTACCCAGTAGAGCAGAACTCTTTCATTAGGCTATTCTAATCCTACTCACTATTCCTACACATATTGAAAAACATTTCTCACCTGACAAGCAGAGAAAATATTTTCTAATTGATGACACTGGTTCTAAAATAAAGACAACATTTTTTATTTTGCTGTGGTAACAACATATGTAAAGAACTCTAGGATCAAAAATCATGCTATAGCCTACCTTGAATATAAAATGTAATAAAGAAGAGGGCAATGAAACATGCACATGAACATATTCTTTAAGTTTAAAAGACTTTATTCTAAACATGTTTAGCTTACTTCTAACATTTAAATTATAATCCAGATGCTTAATTTCCATAATTTATTCACTGACTTTTGCTTTAAATGCCATAGACTTATAGCACTATAGTGATTTTTTTGCAATGGAAATACTTGATAAAATACTTTTTAAACATCAGGTTTTTTTTCCAAAGCTGCCTTACTGAACCCTTTGTTCTTAAAATCTGTTGTTCATAGACAACTAACATAGACTGTTAGTTGTCATATAAAAATAGCATAACAGACTAAACAGATTTAATTTTTAACTTTTTTGAGGATTTTGGGCACAGATCTTCATGAATTAGACCTTTGAACATATACAGGCCTTTGTTGATGTCAGTAAGACTATGTGTGAATGCAGAGCTGTCCCTAAATAAAATTACTTGTGGACTTTTTTCTGATATATACTGTTATGTAGAAGTCAATCAGTATGTATTTAAAAGAGTCACAGATATTTCCATTTTGTCGAATACTTCCAGTTGATATTAGAAACTGACTGAAATAATCAATATTGTACCTGACAATTGTGCGCAGTTTTGAAGAAAGAAAATACCCCATGTTATTGTGTGTGGAATCAAGCATTTCCCCCTGACAGTAGTCATCCTTTCTTATATTCAGAACTTTGGAAAGGTCTTAAGATTTTCTATATTGGATGTGAGTCTCCATTCAAATAATAGAGGAAATTGATGCAGTGTTCTCAAATGTGTTTTGCATAGGTTTATTACATTGTCATTTCCTTGTGCTTTGTGGCTAAGAATGATTTTTACATCTGTTCCTTCTACTGTCATTACCATATATTAAATTTCTCTCTTTGTCTCAGCTGGTATTAATGGAAAGTCATGCTTTGGATGAAATATTCTGAATGATCTACTGTCACTTACATATCTTAAAACTGCAATAGTCATCTTCTAAATCTTTAGCTTTTGTCTTCCAAATCACATTCCTGAAAATCAGGCTCCTTCAGTCTGATTATTTGAGCAGTTTACATTTCAGAGCTTGTTCTGCACAATACCCACTTCGCATGTAAAGATACAGGTTTCTATGCTACAAAATAAGAAAACATATGAGTTCAACATAATGCTATCATTTGAGCTCTTCCTTCCAACTTATCTGATGTTCCATATCATGTAGGGCAAACTTGTGATTAAGTATGTACAGATAGAATTATATACATACCTATAAGTGTAGTTATATCCACAGACACTGGAGATTCATTTCAAACTCCTCTCTAAAAATATGGTATTATTATTTTAACAGAACACTGCTTCAAGTTTAATGAGGTCATCTGCTATATCACATTTCATTACTGTATTCCTGTAAGTGGAATAAGGTGCTTCTTCATCTTTTTTTATTCTTATATTTTATTGTTAACATTCTTATCTCTTTGGGCACTGTGGCATATATTTAGTAAAAAAATAATGATACCTTTCTGTTCATGTTCTTTTACCATGCTTATCTTTGTCAAATTATAAAACCTTCAATAGCACATTAAAAAGTGTTTCTGTCATGTTTACTCCATCATCTTTGTACCTGCAATGTAGGTGCTTGCAGTGGAATGTAGGCTTTTGGTAGCTCATGCATAGAAACGTGGAACCCAGGATCACTGAATTTTTCCTTCCATTTATAGTAGGTGTTGAAGCTTAACTGATGTGGTGACCACTGGTTCTCTAGTGCATTGTCTTTTTAGAATACTTTTTAGAAAGTTCTGCCTAAAACACAACTGAATTTTATTTTACTGTAGAAAGTCCTGCTCTGAAACAGAAAAATAACTGCCAGCAAGCTGCAGCTTGCTCGTTCCCTATTTTTATTCCTTTAATTTGAGAGCTTGAGGCAAGAAGTAATTTCTAAAATTCTTTTAAAACAAAAAACCCAACAAAAATAAAAAACAAAAAAAGACCCAAAATACAGGACAAACTTACTGTTTGACAAAATAATGTGTCTTAAGAAAATGTGATGTCCTGCATAGTACACTATACTATTTGGGGTTTCCCAGTAGCAGAAAAATCTGGACAGATTTTATTGCTGCTGTTTGACATGGAACTGACAAAGATGGAGTGTCTGTGATTATGTCTTCATCCACTAGAAAAGAATCTTCTGGACAAGATGAGATAGGAAAATTATTATTCATAATGTGATGTGAAATGCTGGCATTATTCTGTGATCAGGGTAGCCAAGCTAAGGAAATAGCCTGCAACTCAGGGACTGTTTCTCAACAGTACAGGTCATTAAATCCTTCTGGGATTGACTGGCCTCAAAACAATTCCATTAAGGGTCTCATATCCTTGCCAGTTTTGCATGCGTAAGGTGGCCTTAAGTCTTATCACTGCTGTGACCATAAGATACTGAACTGGCTGGGTTAACAGTTCAGAATTCATGATCCATCTGTGATGGTACAGGACAAGATCTAAATGTCCTGACGGGTGGATTCTGGATGTCATGAAATTTTGAAATTTTGAGAAAAGAGTCTGCCTAAAAACTGTAATACAGATTTGAGGAAAACTTTTCAAAAGCCTCAAATTAACTTAAGTGCTTGAATCATGTTTGAAAGCAATATTTTCAGTGCCATTGAAACCACACCTGAATGTGGTACCTGAGTAACATTTTAAACTTTATTTTTAAACTTCATACATAATTTAAGGGCCATAGAAAATATAACCAAAAGTACTTACAGGAAGGTAACATTTTTATAATGTGGTGAAGATTTTATTCTCACAGTCACCATCTTTTATTTTGATTCTGTTGCATTTTTTGACTTGTTCTGTAAAAATGTTCTCTCATATATATTCATATATATAGTACTCACATTATGATATCTGCAACATACTGACAGCTGCCTAGTCTAAACAGCTTCATTTGCATTTGCGGTTATACCTGAAAAAAATGTTTCAGTGTACAAGTCATCTATCTTAATTATCTCTTCAGTATGTGGTGAATAATCAACTTGTTTCGTTTTACCCTGTAAAATCTATAAAACAGTTTTATATAAAACTTGGCTTGGAATCAGCTGAGAGCATGACCCTTCAAGTGTACCTGCCTCACATGGTGAAACTGTTCCTCAGAAGAAAACTTAAATAAGCTAAAATGTTTAATTTTGCATTTTTAAACCTGTCTACCCAGAGGGGACATACAACTGTGGTGAACATGAAAATATAAATGCATGTATGCACTTGTGCAAGTGATTCAGGGTACTGTGCTCTTTATCTCATAAGCAAATTCATATACAGTAGATTAAGTGATTGAGAAATTATCGGATGTTTTATTTAAGAATAGGCAGTTGAATGTGGATCAGATAAGCCTAAAAGGCCTGCAAAGGCAGTCTTTTAAAATCCTTTTTTTTTTGTTGTTTTTATTCATTTGGATAGCCAAAAATTAATTTAATCCTACCGATTCTTGTATAAAAGAAGTTCCATTCTATTCAGCTCTAAATTTTTCTGGTTTTCTATTGAAATTCAGCTCTTCATGCATTTTGACCTTTTGAAGAAAGCCTGCTTCTTTGTGAATTGTGGGTGCATTAGGAAGGTAAACACATTCAGTACTTGTTATTCAGTGAGTTTGGATTTAGAAAGTCATTGTCAGTAGGTTAATCCTTTTGTACAGACAGTCTCTTTGGCTAACAGGCATCTTAAACAAATAAAGGTTTTACCAAAATGCTAATTTCTCAGTCTCTGTCAATTGTCAAAGAACAAATCTCAGAGGAGGTCTTAAAATTGGTTATTTCTAGTTTACATTCACTTCATGTCAGCCCAGTTTCAAAAAGAACTTCTATATACAGAAGTCTAGTCACAGACTATTTGTTACTCTGCTCAAGAAATCATTAAAACCTAGGATTTTCTTGGAGTGTTTTATGAGGATGAGGGAAGGGATAAATTTATCTGTTTTCAACAAATATTTATAAATACCATGAATAACAAGAATACCAAATTCAGCAGCAGATTGGCTAGGCACTTAAAAAAAGAAGAATGTACATCCAGTCTGATAAAACGTCAAGTGGCTCTTGAACTGCATACTGCATTATTCACCAAGATGTTATATTTTAGACTGGTTAAAATGTGAAAGTATAAATTAGGGATTGCGAGTGAGAATTGCAAAAAAATAGCTACTTAATTTTCCACAATTATGTGAGCAGAAATTCAGCAATAAATAAGGTGAGGCTGTATATACAATTATTATTTTATCATTATAAGTTCTTTCATTGCTTCACAGTCTTCCTATGGGTCCTATATTTCTGTTTACTTCTACTTCAGAAATGCCAGGCAACAGGATTGCAGAGGAAAATGTCCACCCTCCCCAGCAGGCATTGAGGGAGCCCTCCTGAAATACAAGATGCCAGAAATTGCTTTAAATTCCTAGGATCAACAGTCCATTGAAACACAACCTGAGATCATGAATCAGAGCCACAGAAGACCAAAATTGCAGTGAAGATACTCTTCACTATACCTTTTTATAGATGCTGTTTTCCATGAACTGCACCTGGATGATGTCCCCTATATGCCTACTACAGGCAAATTTCAGTTTCTGTTCAATTTCAGGATGAAGTTCTCAAAATCCCCCTTCCTCCCCATATGTCTCCCCCCCTTTTTCAGAGAGAACATACATCTTGTCCAGAAAATGACTAACAGTGCTTCATTAGGATATAGAAAATATTAGAATTAGTTGGTCAGCAAAAGAAAGAGCAATTCCTCAACTTAGTAAACTTGCACAGGTTGAAGGCAAACTGGAATAGAGTGAGGCGACATTTGCTGCCGATGTGACCTATTGCTTTCTCTTGTATCAGTCTTCATGATTTATGATTTTCTGATACTTTTCTTCCCAGATTGACATTTACATGTTGTTTCTTTAGTATACATAATGTTTGCACACATTTAATTTTTATTAAATAGTCAGGACTTCATAGAGTACATGGCTGAATCCTAAATGATGAAGTAATTTGGGAGATAATTATATGGATTCAGCTGGAACCAGACTGTGCCTGTTTAAAAGTAAAAGTGCACACCTGTGGCTGCTTTGCAGGATTTGGACCCAAGTAACATGACAACAGTCAAGAAGGTACCAACACTTTTGGGAATAAAAAGGTGCTAAATTTTGCTTCTAAAAATATTTCTCATACCACTAGATGGAATTTAAAGATGATATCTGGGCATGTTTTGGACTTCTTACAACATGGATTGACAGCTAGTTATTCCATTCTGTTAGGGAATATAGTTGTTTTTTTTAAAAAACAAAACAAAACAAAACAAAACAAAACATTTGAAAAACAGTCTCCAGGCAATTCAAATTAGTCTGCAAAGTAAGGCTCTTTTGTACAGTCTTGAAAAGCACTTAGCTTCTATCAGAATAAAATACAGTACATAATTTTATTAGTTCCACAACCAGTGGACTTCTGCTCCACTAATTTGTTATGAATTTGTTTGTCTGGCGATTAATTACTGCAAATGCATTAGTAACTTTCTTAGGTAAAACTGAGGGCTGTACTGATTTTATTACTTCTGCTCTATCTGCCTCTTGTACTGTGTATTTGATAATTTTCATATTCTTTTGAATTTCTAAACCATGCAGGGAATAAATACAGAAAAATAGCTCAGTCTCAAAGCTGGCCTACTGAATGCTGGTGTAACTTTTAATTTACTTCTCTTAATAGAGCAGATGAGGGAAGCATAAACTGGAGGGTTTTGTCCCTGAAACTGGTTTTCTCAAGCAGACATTTTTTAACAGCCTATATGGCAACAGTGTGTTCAAAATATTCTTCTAGTAAGAACATCAATAGCAGTAGATACTTCAATAGCATTAGGTCAGCAGTAAATGCAAATATCTTAAGCATGGTAATAGGCACGGCAAGAGTCACAGGTATGGGAGTGCTGTCTGAAGGAAATAATATGGCCCCTCAAAGCTGGAATACTGCAGTAACATGTAAAACTCTCTCTACACACTTGAATTGGATTTAGCCAACTAAAACAGTTAAAAATTGATAGTGGATTAACCAAATATATTATATAGAAAAAAATGCTTTAAAAATTTTGGAAAACTCCCTGTGTTTTGTTGAGCTCCCATGTCTACCCAAAGTTCCGCTTGTTGCCTGAGTATGTTTACATAACCAAGCCATAATGTGATTTATTTTGGTAATAGTGAAGACATGACAGCACGAACATCAGCCCCAGGCTAACTGTTTCAGTAAGTACTTTACATTCATGATATGTTCAAGGTTGCTCTTGCTACATCTTCACAGCTCTTGTTATCTAATCTAAGTTGCATATGTCTACCCATGCTCTTGACAAGTCTCCTGAAAGTATTGGAATCACACCAAGAACTTAAAATAATCTCAAGATAGCAAATGAAGAATTTTTCTTTAAAGTTAAGCTTCCGTAATTCACTTTCCCTGTGTAATTTTCAATCTTCCTCAGGTAGAGACCATATGTCATAGGCAAGGCATATTTGAAGCTGGAATATTTTGATACATATTTTTGTTGACCTATGAAAAGATAGCTTTATAAATGCTTTAAAAATACAAGGAATAGAAATATTCCCATTTCTACATTTCAAAATTATACTGGGATACAAAATTGAAGATAATTAGGAAATCAAGAACTCAACAAAATTTTTACCTGGACCCCGGTTTACTTTTTATTTTCAGTCAATAAAGGTTTTGTCTGTCCAATTTTAGACCCAGGCTTTTCTAGAAAGCACAGAAACTATTTCCCATGTGTGATTTGTCCTCTCTGTTCATTGAGAAAAAGGAATACTTTCTGTCCTGTTGGGGCAGCTGTATTAATAGATTCCAATGTACTCTATGACAGTATTTAATGGAATGTATTGTTTGTTGTATTTTGAAGAACAGCATAGAAACCACTTGTGCAAAGGAACTCAGCTGAGCTGAACAGGGAACCCTACAGAGAATTCCAGACTGGAACAAAGCCTTTTTGTCATATCCCTTGACAGATGCATTCCTCCCTACAACTGTTCAATAGTTTTTTGAGGAACTGAATATATCTGCCTTGAATCACCTGACAGCAGTACAGGGACACTCAGTTTATATCTTCGCTAAGATATAAGCCTTTGCTCAACACATAATTATACACTACATTTTAAAAATGTCAATTATATAAATAAAAATAAATATTGGGCAATTTTATAATTAGGTCTCTCATTAAAGAGGCAGTATGACAACATAATCAGCTCTTCATTTAATGATTTGAAAAGTCATTGTAGACTAACTAATATGCTACTGTAATCCCAGAAGCCACGCTGCTGCCTTTCTTGTTCTTTCCCCGTTCCTGTCCAATCCTTTTTCAGTTAGTGATCTCAAGGTACTGCCATATGCAGATTCCTGCATATGATAGTATTTTGCATATGCCATAAATCATGTGCCAGCTTTGTCAGAATTACTTAATTCTTGTTATGAGTGAATTCATTGATGTTCTAAAGGTAGTTTGGGAACACTTGTTCCCATAAAGCCAAACATCTGCACTATTATGTCTCAGTGTTTTATCTTAGGATCTGCTTGTATTCACCCAGTTCTGTCAAATACAAATACACAGTTTAGCCTGAGGTCCTGTAAAAGCAGAATAGACTGAAGTGGGTGGGGCTTTTGCCATGTGTTAAAAGTTCAGGTAGGAAAGTGGAATTAAAACAGCTGAAAAGAGTCGTGGAGGGAAAGTTGATTAATCCTCCCATTTTAGCAATGAATACAAGCATTTAATGATCCTTGTGGGGAGAAACACATTTGAAACAAAAAAATTAACTCTCTCCTTAATATGGATGGATATGTGCCTTTTAAATGGATATAATTTTAAAAGAGAATGATAGAAAAGGGCCCCCCTGTTCATTCTGAAAACTGCGGTGTACAGCCACTTCTCCCATACACAATGCTTCATGAGAAGACTGTAATGATCGCAGTCATTAGCAACACACCATTGAGTGCATGCTCTAGTTTTGATGAAATTGATACTGCATGACCTGAATGCGAAAAGTGACATTTAATTCAGGGACACTTGAAAAAATAAATTATTTAACCCTTTGGAGTTCTTAGCAGAGAACTCACTACTCATAACTCACTAGATAATTCTTCAAAGGAGCAGCAAAAATATTTCTGTTTTTTCCCCCCATCATCTTTGGTTACTTAGTGTAAGAGATCTCTTAACTCCAAATGAATAAACTGTGCTTTATGAAAGTCAATATTTTAGAAACTGGAATGGTAAATAGCACCATCATAAAGAATTTTGTTACTGACTTATGAGAAGAACACAGTATTCAGTTGGCAAGGGGCTAATGCTGTTGAGATTAAATTAATCTTCATTATAGTTGGAAGGAATCTGAATGTCCATGAGGGATATTTACTATGTAAATGTTTACTAAATAAAGATGGAAGTAAATGCAAGAAAAGGGAACGTAACTCTAGTGAAAGCTGATGGTTATACAGGTAATTACTGGTCATTACTGTAGCATATATTTTATAGTGTATTTCCTTGGAGGAAATGTAGAGGCAAAAGATTTTTGAAAGCTTTATTTTCTGCAAAAGCCCTGTTGAATATTCCGACAAAAGATACATGAATATTTTGTCAATTGGGAGAGTTTCTGACCAGATATTTTGTGAATTGCGGTTCTCCAAGCTTTCCTAGACCTAATCACATTGAGAGGGCAAGACAGGGCATAGTGAAAGGACTAGATTGTCCATCAGCATTTTCAAAAGTGCTAAGAGGCCTCTGGAGAGATGACATATGGCTTCTTAAAATGCAGTTCATGTGTTATCACCAATCTGGTGACATACATGCCCCTAGAAAGATTAACAAGGTTTGCTAGATATGCTGCAAGGTAAAATTGCATTGTCAGAACTTAACTAGGCGCAGAATGATGTCAAGTACAGATGTGCTCTTGGAGAATCCTTCTTAAAGTCAGTCACAGTAATTTGATGTTCTTAAACTTGTTTCTGATATCTCTGCTTTAGGGCATGTCAGTATTTCACTCTGCAGCATTTTCAAGGTGATTTGGACTGTTAAAAAGATGCAGCATAAGAGAGGTGCTTAATTATAGGTAAATGCATGAACAAAGTGTTATATGAAGTAATAGAGTTAATAAAAGGATGGTGACTAACACAATAATAGCAATATGAGTTTGTGATCCATATCTAGTAGACTTCAGATATGGTTGATAAAGATCCTAAATTAGTTTTCTAATTAATTGTTTGGAAACAAAATATTTCCTTTTTACTTTCCTACTGCTTTTGCTTGATTGCCATGCTTTCATTTCAATTCCATGTTTCCACTTTTCTGCTCTATTTCGTCTTTGCAATAATTGCTTCTGCTTCTTTTCCTTTTGCTTCCTTTCTGTAGTTTTACATTGCAGCTGGTCTCCAGCTAGCATAACACACAGTGTATCCACTTGCATAACAAATGCCACCAGTCCCTTGCGTTGTCAGTCATTAGGCAGTGTTTTTAACTGGATATCAGCTTCCCAAATTATTCTCACACCATCTGCTTGTTGAATATTTTTCATAGTTCATGTTTTTGGTTTTGTTCCGTTATTCTTTAAACTGAGACATTCTGCAAAAGTAACATTACTCTTTTGCTGTGGTATTAGAGAGTGGAGTTTTTTTCACTTCTTAAGTAGTCCACAGTGCTAACATTCTGAAATTCTTAGTCTGGCAAAGCAGACTCTATCTGCCGTGTCACTTCAGAAGACAAAATTTACTTGTTTTTTGTAGAAGAGCCAAGACTATTTTCAGGCCTAAAAATGTATTAGCTGCTTTTCTCTGTTGTTTATCTAATCTGCAGATTTTAACCCAACTGTTACCCTACCTGTTGTCGACGTGGAAATATCGGTAGATTTATTTACCTTACTCTATTTCTTGTATTTTCCATCTCCATTTCTGAGATGGAGAAATGACCTCCTAGTTTCTCTGCCCCTTTAAAGTAATTTGTGTAATGAATCCACCTAGATCATACCTTTACTGCATTCTCTTGGTACCCACAGAATTTTTGTGAGGAGGAGCCTCAGTATTACCCATAGCACCTGTACAAATGGTATTTTTGCCATGGCATGCACCCAGTTGGAAATGAGCCTGGGGGTGCCACAAAGCTCCTGCAACCCCCATGTGTTATTTTAAATGACAAGACCTCCAGTGGTATTGGAGCAATGTTGGAAAGTTCTCTATTGGCTTCCAATGAGTAGAGATCTTGATTTTGACGGACAATAAAGCAGAACCTTGCGTTATTTTTATTTATTTCTATCTTTGTAATGTGCTCTCGCTAGGAGTTCAGATAAGATAAACACTTGTAGGTGCTATGAAAAATATCTATCTTGTGTCAGCTATGAAAATTGTGGCACAGTAAGATATATGTGTACAAGCCTAGAAGCCTGACTGAGCTTTAGTGGTTTCTGGATTGTTTAGGTCTCTGTACAATGCTATGCCAGAAGTAATTTTTCATTCTCACCTCAACTTCTCTGTTTCCTGCACACATCTGTCTCTAGGGACAGGTGACCACATCAACATAATTGGTTATCAGTGCTCACACATGGAAATACTTAGTGGTCTGTAGATTGCATAGAATCACCAGAAATTAGAGTAGTTCTTCCTGGTCTTGGTTCAGTAGTTACTTTGAGATCTAATACTTTCTCTCAACAGAGGCACATAACTCTTCAAGTCCCCTGCATAAGTTCCCACACTCAGGATTCATTTTGTACAGATGCTTCTTTGTAACGGATCATAAACTTTCTAAATTTTTCTGAACTCACTTGTTAGTGAGCTCATGACACAGAAAGCTTGATATGCAATACCAGAGATAGTTCACAAAAATGTTTATGCTGGCAGCTTCATTTTCTCCATCTTATTCTTAGAAGGTAAATGTCTATAAGTATTTTCAACCATCAGAATATTTTTCCCCAGTACAAAAAAAGAAACAAACTAAAAGAACCCCAACATTTTTAGAGATGATAACTTGGCTTTCTCAAATTATCTGTGTGGTTGATAGTTCACCATCTGAAGGTGAAAATCAATCAATTTTTCTCCATGTTAGGAAAATGAATTTGTTAAGCAATTTTAAAACTAAGTTTTCTGATTTAATTTTATGAAAAGTACTCCTTAAAGGGCACCAGATTTTGGGCCCTTCCCTGTCAAGCAACAAAAAACCTTTCAGGAGCACAGGGCTGTGAATTCATACTCCAGTCCCCTCAGCTGTGCCTGTGCAATGGGAGGGACATGGGGCAGAGCAAGGGCCGCAGCTCACCACCTTCAACCCTGGCGAAGGATAAGCTACACAGGATTTACACACCATGGTTTTGCAGAACGCTGATGACTTAAAACTGAATATACAGAATTTTCATATGAAATCTCACTTTCACAGGGAAAGACTTCCATTTCTTACAGTAGCAAACATTGTTAGTCTCCTGATTGCATAAACCTTGTGTGAACCCTGGGTCCAAGTTGCTTTGTTCATCTTTTACAAATGGGCCATGAGGGAGTGCCTTAGTTGGATGTGCAGTCAGAGGTCATTGAATGGGTTAATTACCTGCACTTATCTTTTAAAGCAAAGATATAATGTTTAAAAGTAACCCTTTTATATAATTTAAATCTTCACAAAGGTGCTAGAGCTTTTAGTTTCCAAATGTACTAGGGCCATGAAACCTTATGGCCTAACAAATTAAAATGTCACTGCTAGTAATTGTCTGTTGATTTTTACCTCTGAGAACTGTAAATATGCAAAATCTATGTAAATTATAAAATATTATATGACCAAACACTTTTTTTTCCTCCTAAAGATATTCCATACTCTACAAAGTCATTCTGTCAAAAGAAACATGGGGTTGGTATCAATTGCCATTCCACTCATTATCCCTCATATATTGTCAAATTCGATTTAAGATTGTAGGTTGCTATTATTCCATTGTTCTTTTCTCGAAAGATATATCTTTGGCCTAAATCCAGTTCAGAGCTAATACTTATAGCAGGCATCTATTTTTATTCTTGAAAGGTAATTCAAAGCAAAAGTTATTACGTGCTCCTCCCTTGTGAAAAACAGCGGATGTAGAGCTGGAATTTTGGAAGACAGAAATGAGTTGTAATGTTGACCAGCCATTATTGTCTCAATGTCCTTTTGCACATTTCTAGTAGTCTTAAGGAACTAGACTGTGAGATAATATACTTCATTATGTTTTCTAACATCAGTTACATGTTAGCTTGCAGGGTAATTTTCCCATATGTCACTCAATATTGTTATGCTCATTCATCTGCAAAGTCAAGGGTTAAATACTAGTGTACTTCAAATGGAATTTGATACATTAACTTAGCCAACTAAGTGTGCTGAAAAGACAAAGCTTTAAAAACTGAAATATCCTTCTCTTTTTCAATCAAAGATCATTAGAAAACTAGGTATTTTAAGAAAGCTGTTGGATACAGAAGGATGACCCGTCAAAGACCTGAATTACTTGTATTTGCATTCTGCATTTTCTTCAAAGAAAAATTTTCATAAAGATAATGGGAGTTCACAGTTTATCCTTCAATTTTTTTCTGGTAAGAAATACCAGAAGCATCATGTCTAGACTAGTTTTGGTCTTCTAAGTGCCCATAATTGGCAATGCTGTTCATACCAGTTCTGTATGAGTTACAATATCCTGAAGGCTTTCAATTTATTTTAACTTTTTAATACATTCTAGAAGCACTTTTCTTTTTTTTTAGACTTTCAGCATAACCTGTTTTCTTTGAATTATTTTAGAACAAACAGCTAGTGGCAGGTAAATTATTCAGAAGAAATTAAGCGGTACCGGAGAATTTAAAAAGACCTTTTGGCTTTCTTTGCTGTAAATTTGCAAAAGTAATGCAACTGTGAGATTGGAAATGAAACTCGAATACTAATATATTATTTACTTTTCTTCTGTTTGATGGAACTTTTTCTTTGTATCTCTTCCTAAGACTTTCTCACGGCCACTAAACTAATTCAAAAAAAGTGGATTCCTATAATTGCACACATATACACACACACAGAAAAAAAAAAAAAAAAAAAAAAAGAGAAAAGGGAGATAATGAAATGGAAATGAATGGAAAGAGGTAAAGTCAAGAACTCATTTTGTTTGGTAATTTTATTTTTCATTGACTGTAATTGTTTGTTCATTCTGTCAGTGCAGTGTAGTGCAAACCATTGTCCTTACTTCTCTGCCTGGAAAGGATATTTTTACTATTACTTAAGCACACAGTTTGCCTTGTGCTGTGTATGCACAGGATACAGCTCCTAATGGTTCTACAATTAAGAAAAGAAAGATGCTGTGTCTCTGTGTGTGGGTATGTGCATACACGTTGGTGCATGTACACACCCACCCCCCAAATATATTTTTGGCTTTTTCCTTCGGAGCTATAGCTAAAAAGGTACAGCACAAGAGACTGCCCAAGACCCTAAGAGAGACCCTACATGCCTTAGGGCTTTGAGTCATCTCCTTATTGCTACCTGTTCCCAGGTCTGCCTAGGCTCACATGTATTTCACTGCTTCCTTGCTGAATTGCTTAACTAACTACTGTGGCTGACATATTTGGCTTGTCTGCCTTACTAATAAATGAAGATAATGTCTACTGTTTAATATATTCTTTTTTAAAAAAAAAAAATAAAATTAATAAATGGGGTAGGAACAATTCAGAGAGAATCGTAAGATTGAATGCAAAGTTAAGAGTCCCTATTTTCTGGTTCTTCCCCCTCCTCCTCCCCAAGTTACCACTAAAGTTTTTTTGCTCGGATCAAATCCATATTTTTCAGCAACACCTGTTCTCACTACAGGGGTAACCTTTGCAAAGTTGTTGATTAACTTCTGCCCCCGGTGATTCTGTCCACACATTCACCCAGCAATTTTGGACTTGATACAGGTCAGCCTTTGCTATTAATTATACTTGAGGAATACTTTAGGACTGTAATTTGGGCTGGAGAAGTCATAATGAAGGCCAGAAACTAAGAGTGTTGTACAGCCTTACATTCTCTCACGTTGAGTATCTCTGCCTGCACATGATTTTTGAAGGTAATAAGGACTCCCCATTCAGTTCTCTGACGTGTTGCCATATGTGACCTGAGCAGTTTTTGTTGGGTTGATGCTGCTATAAAATGCCAATTGCGCTTTTTACCCTAAAGCAGAGAAATAGTGTTTCTTGCCTCCTGTCCCAGAGCTTTTTCAATGAGATCACACTGCCTCCTAGGAGCTGAGTGAGAAATTAAACAGGTATCAAGAGATTTTATTTGCAGGCATGATGAATAGAATTGAAAGTTATCAATGTGTAAGTGAAGAGGATATGACTTTTATAAAATATAAAAATGCTTTGGGTTGATAAGGTACTTTTTAAGGGCTGGAATGTTAACAGTTTGGTACAGTTAGCTCTTAGTCCTCTGCTGAAAAAGCAAGGGGAACTGCCAGTGCCCTGTATGCAATTAGTCTAGAAAGTGCCTTATTACAAATGTGACAAGAGGATTTTTTACTACGCCACTCTTACTTACTCATTTCTAAGGCAAATGGATTTCATGGCTTTGAGTTAAAATGCAAGAGCTCTAAGTAAATAGCTTCTTATCCCATCATCAGTCCAGGAAGAACAGTGTCTCTCCTTGTAGCAGTGAGCAGTTTGAAGAAAAAATTCCTAACCCACAAAATGATATAGAATGTGTCGTTTTCCTGAATGCTCTTTTACAGGGTGATCAAGAGGCTTTCATTTAGTGAATACATTTGCTCACTCAGTTTTGGAGAGTCGCCCTTCATTTATTCTTTCCCTTTGGAAGTACTTTCGAGTGCAAATTACTGCTATCAGAAGCCTTGAACTGAGAGGCTATTATTCTCCATGCTCAGATTAAATTAATTTTGAACAGTTTAATGCAGCATGTCCAAGCTGCAAGTCCAAGTGGTGTCAAATCTATTTCTCTGCTTTTTTAAGCTGCACCTTCAAGGGCAGTATGATTCATGGTGAATGTGTTCTTCTAATGTCTTTTGCTAAGCGTTATTATTTTCTTTCATTTGCAAGTCATGAGGCTAAAACGTTAACTGTTTTCCTTCTAAAATTATATAAAGAATGCACGATTCTATACCAGGCTGATTTTCTGAAAAAAGCTTATTATATTTGCTTGCTATACATGAATTAAAGGAAAAATAGTCTTGATGAAAGAAAGAAGGGATTTTTTTAAAAAAATATAATGGAGAAAAAGGAGGCACTACAGGACCCTGCAACTTCATTGTTTTGTTAGAAAGAAATTATATTTATCAAGGTCTCGGTAATAAAATTAAGGGAGTTTTAATGATTGGCTATATAACTCTATTTGTGTTTTTTCCCAAATTGCAAAAGCAAAGCGTGACATAGATCTATTTACTTTTTCAAGCCAAAGCATTCTAATGTCTCTCCACTGCTTCCTATTGCTAAAGTGTCATTAAAAGGTAGTAATGAAGCTTTCCACATGTTTTTGAACCCTAACTGGTAATCCATTTTACACAGCATAGAAGTGGAGAATTTGTGATGTTGACAGATTCAGTCAGTGTACTTTCTGTGGAGAGTGCTTGATAGCCAAATAAAATTACAAATCCACATTTTAAAACCCATTCTCTGGCTTAGCATTTCCTATTTTGCGTTCTTGGACATTATTGTATTCTGACATTTAGGTAGTTCAATACTTTCTGATGTATTTGAATACTTTTCCACTATCGTGTTGCCATATGTTGTCCCTATTTTTACTTCATCTTGCCTGTCAAGTAACTGTTGTTTCTTCCATGATCATATATATCTTTGAAATTTTTATAAGATTATGATAAAGAATATATTTGCATATTCTTAAATATTTACTGTGCAGCCAATTAGATTATGAACATAAGAGGATTATGACTGTCTGACAACTAAAGTCACCTGTATCTAAAGGGACAAGTCATAGTAATATCTTCTGTAGTACCTGAAAAAGGGGAATATGTATTTCCACCTGAAAAATAACTCCTCTTATTTGAAGAGTGCTGAGGATGGATTTCTCTGAGAAGATGTATTGAATTTTTATGGGCTGAAAGGCGACAACTCTTACATTGAGCAACTTAGGACTGAAATGTTACAAGTGAAAAAAATCTGTTCTGTATGTTATAAATTGCCAAGATTTGGTCCCACATTCATTTCGTAAGGAATAGTTATTTACCTTATCGATACCACTGAAGATACTTATTTTAATGGATTACATCATCATTGTTAGAGTGTTCATGGGATCCATATTATTCACACAAGCTCACAATCCTATAGCTGAGTTTATAGCGATTACTATTGTGCATTACATTTTCAGTAACTTAGCCTGTTGAGTTGAAAATCAGGAGTTTTTCTGTTGTTTTCATAAAGTTTCACTTCAGTAAGTGGTTTTTTTATCCATTAAAAGTTTTGTTAAATAGTGTATATTTTTATATATATAGACAGGATATTTGCAAAGTTGTAGAATCCTTCAGGGTCAAGGATAAACCATGCAACAGGTAAGGATCATCATCATCATCATCACCATTCAGTCATATTTTGTCTATATATTAGGATGAATAATAGTTTCAAAATACTACAATCATCCATGACATCAGAACATTTGTGATATCACTTCTTTGCTTTTCTTTCACATCTATCACTATGGTGTTTAATTTATCGTAGAACTTTTTCTAGAGAGAGGGAGATTGTTATAAGGGATTGAACCAAGAGCACATCAGACAATCTATTTGTTGTTCTGTTTGCAGTTTTAGATGAAAGTTGAGTTCCTAGATACTTTGGCAGTATGATGGGACATTAATTGCTCAGACTAGGAAAGCTTTAAGGGCACCTTTTTCTGTTGGAAGTGCAGAGAATAATGATGTGCATCTTATCAGAATCAAGGATTTGCTGGTTGTGATACGACATTGCAGTGAGAGAATTGTTGCTGTCAGGAAGTAAGGTTATAGCACAGCACAGTGAAGAGACATTAGGACATTCTCATAAGAGAGTGACTAACACCATGGTACCAATATGCTTGTATGATCTTTAATATTTTCAATTTAAAGCAAAAACAGAAAAATTAAATGAGGCAACAACATGAAAAATTACATCAGTGCTTATCATAGAGAGAGGTATCAAAGAAGCAGCAGAAACTGTGGCATTGTAAAATAAAATAATGGATAATGAGCATTGGATGCATCCTTATTGTATTTGCTCTAGGTGAAACAAAGTATGACAGAGGAGACCTTTGCTCAGATAGTTTTAAAGCAATTTTAAGTACACTTATAGTACATTTATGGTCCTTGGTCAAGTAACTTTTCACGTACCTAATAATTAGGAAATGGTATAAGTGAAATGAATAAATAAAGTTTTAATAATAAGGCTGTATGTAAGACTACTGAGATTGTAAGTTTTTAGTTTGCTTGATCTATGAAATTACTGTAATCTTTTAAATACTCCTATTTTCTGGGAAATTTACCTGAGTACATCAGGGCATGGCAACTGAGAAAACATGAAAATGAATTTTTACTTATGTGTGATGTCAAAATGTTCTGTTTGTGGGATGTGCTATAATAATTTTTATCAAAGCGGCTGAGGACTGTTTTGCAGGTATGTAATGCTGTCCCATTCATGCTGTCATCAGTTCAAAGAGAGAAGACTATGGAGCAGGTCCTGTGTATCAAACAATCTAATGAATGTGCTCTGTGCACTACTATTCAGATAGTCTTGATTTTTCCCTTCCTGTGTTCAGTGGTGCGGTTATTCCCTACCCTCATGCTGTAGATATTCCCTTTTAATAGCATCCAGAAACCAAACATTTGTCAGAAAACGCCAATGGAGTGGTAATTCTGACCTGTCCAGGATGAGAGGATTTTGTATTCCAGAGAAATCCTGTCTGCCACTTTTTCTGTAGATTGTTAAAATACAGGAAAAATTAAGCTAAATATCTGTTTCTATCTGAATACCTCTTGTGCTACAAAAGAATTCTGGGTATCTCAAAAAACAATTCAGTTTATTCCTCATTTATGAAGATTAGTTGCTTTTTCTTTGGACAGCTAATACAAAGTCAAGAATGGGATCTTCCTAAAATTTGTTAGTATTGTCAGATGATATTTTCTTTTCTCATACAGAGTCCAGGAGATTTTAGCATCTCTTGTCAAATTTTTGGGGAGATGGCAAAGCTTAGCTATACAAGCCCCTTCCCCTTTAAAAATACGACTTTTTAATATGACTTCCCTTTTAAAAAACCACTGAAGTATAAAAGACCGATCGACAGTTTGTATTGCACTTCACAGAAGATCTGCTCCAATCTCTGTTAAAGACACTGGACACAGTCCCTTGATCTAGTAATTGCCTTTGGGACATGACTGAAAACCCTGGAGTTTTGCCTGGAGACTTCATTTAAAATTTCCTTTATGAACGAAAGGAAAATAATTACTACTTTTTGTTTGTTTGTTTTGCCTTTCATGTAAAATCTAAGATTCATATATAATACCAAAAATAATGGCATGTGTAATGATATGAATCTTTTTATATCATCAAACTATTTATTATCATAGTCTTACCCCTCTTATTGGATTACACTCTGCAACAGTTTGTGGTAAGGTGTTTCTTTCATTAATGGTTATGCTGTTCTCAGCTCACATCTTCACAAGAGAAGTCCTTTTGAAAGAATTTAAGCATGATCTTTTCTGAACATATAGGCATCTCTTAAAATATATTTAGGTTTACTAATGGTAGGCAGTTTTATGCAGTCATTTACATTACATAGATTGGATTTACCCTTGTCCAAAAGTTAGGTAAGTCACAATAGTTCTATTTTATGAGAGAAAAGTCTTTTAGTAAGAAGTGATTTGGGATGATTCCAAGGAATTTTAATTTTTTTTTTTTTTTTTTTTTTTGAAATCTTTGGTAAACAGGAGATGACACGATCTGGCCCATGAAGCTAGACAAAGAGATTATATACAGATGTAGCAGCATTTTTAAATTATTTTTAAGAGAGGGAAAGAGGAGGTGGTCAAACAATCTGAATAAAGAAATGAAACTGATTACAGTCACATGCACACAAAAAAAAGGAGAAAATTTAGATTAATTGCTAACATTCCTCTGACCTTGTTACAGGCACCTATCAACCTCATTATGAAAGATGGACTCTATGTCATTTTTTCTGTCTTAAGAGTCAGATAACAGTGTTTTGAGATTCCCTTTTGACATTCTTCTATCCAGCTGGTAACTTTCTGAGCATTTCTTAAAAGACTTTGGGTCTTTTCAGAGCAATAAGCAGAGTTCAGTCATGATCAGAAGTCCTTCTACTTCAATAGCAGCTCAGTCGTCTCATTTTTCAGGGCTTGCCTTGAAAGTATAAGAGCAAATGCATCCATAACCTATGGTGAAGTCAGGCCATGCCACAAACCAGACACTAGAATAAATTAGGGGATGGAGACAGGTTCACCTGTGTGAATATCAGTGTGAAAGGGTGTCCAGAATCCAGCTACAAGGAGTGTCTCTATTTTCATGACATTGTATAATTCCCACACTGTTAATAAGGTGTGAATCTGATTTATAGCAGCAATTTTCATAGGGCATTTTTGAGCTCCATACCATTTTAAAAAGTTTGGTCTCTAGGAACAGCATAATGAAATCACTAATATGATCAGAAAATCTCCAGCAAGATAAACAGAATTCTCATTCTTCTTCCTGTCGCTAGCAGTGTTGAAAATGTTTTCATTGCCCTCCTCATCAACCTGCTCATATCTCACAGGGGGTATGTTTGGCAGCTGCAAAAGCTGTGTGCCAAGCCTGAGAGTGCATTTTTCATGTGTTAGTAACTGGGTCTAGAGCTAACTGTGTGAGAGCTGAGACACTCATTTATGTAAATCATATGTGATTTGTGAGGAATTAGTCACTGTTGCATGCTCAAGACCACAGTTTTTCACAAAATCCCTCATGAGCTCAACTTACAAGGTCACATGAGAGCAGTTAATCATGGAAAGAGATGGCTTCTGATGCTAACATTTGAGCAGAAATGTGCAGCTGAATCTTTATCCACCAATACCCCTTTTTACAGTTTACTTAAAGACTGAGAGTTTGTTCTAGCATTAACTTAAAATAAGATTTATTTTGGTGCTCTGGCACAAATGCCAAGGAGGCCAGAGAGTGAAAAAACATAACAAATATAAAAACTATATGAATAGAAAACATAATCAAGCTGACATAAAATGGCATAACACTCCACCAGGAATCTTAAATAATACATCCCTTTGTAATGTAATTGAGGGAGCCTATGAAAATTATGTTGCAATATAATTTGGGATGAAAAGAATTTCAGAACATGCAGGCATCAGGTCCCAGCCACCATATTCAGCTACTAAGCTGATTATTTCTGAGAAGAAACCCTCATGAGTTCTTCACATCTTAAAGAGCTGACCAAGATAAAATGTTGATGAGGTTAGTCCTCCTGTTACCCTGGGACATGCTCATGCCTTCATTAGAAATTATCTCTAGGGCATATTACTGTTGGGAAGTCCAAATTTGATGGGTTGATTGAAGACACTGTGATGAGGTGTTGGAGTGAAACTTCTGGCTTGCAAGGACTGTAGTTCTGGAAGATGGTGACCTGTTGGAGGTAAGCAGAGAAAGAGCAGAAATGCCTGGAAGATAATGCAGTAAGGGCAAGTAAAGAAATAGGAACTGAAAGAACTGCTACTCAGATACTAAATGTATGATAGGCAGAGAAAAGGTGGGTTAATTAGTACAATTGCTGACACAATTACTTGCTTCTTAAGACATCTTTTGAGTAAATCCTGTTCTACGTATCTCTACTTCTTTCATGTGATGAGGAATTGTACAATAAAATCATGCAAACTCAGAAATAGTAAAAATCTTGGAATCACTTTTTTTTTCTCTCCTCAGATCAGCCAGCTAATTTACTGCAGTCCTGGTCTCTTGATGCTTAAATAATTACATTACCAAGCAGTAATCTGACTTGTTAAAGCCACTTTCAGTGTTGGTTAAAAAAAAAAAATAATGAAAACTAAAAAAAAACTGTAATGAAAATATATTAAAGGTATAAGTTCTGACATTGAAGAAATCGGAAAAAAGATGTGCCAAGATATTTTTAAATACCAATCCTTTACTGTCATCTTAGATTTTGAGAGAATTATGATATATGAGTGTAAATACACTTGGAATTACATACTTAGTCCAGGTGGTTGGTTTGGGTTTACTGATTTCTATATAGAATATAATTGAAAGCTCAAATTTTATAATAGTTGTTAGTTGCTTTCTTTTATTATGGGAAATAACATTAAAAATTAGAAAAATAAAGGCAAGAATATCATGTCTTCTAAAAATGTAAATCTCTCTCCCTTTCACTGAAGTACATTCAGGTCTTTCCATTAAAATCTTTTTCACTTGAGCCTTGTTGAGTGTGAATGGCCTGGTCCATTCTGCTTTATTTGAATTGATAGCCATATTTCAACAGTGCAGCACCAACAGAATTGTTTCATATCTAAGATTCCCATGGGGGAAAATTCAAAGCAGAGTTAAATAAATAGAGTTTGTGAAATACAATCTCCAACTTCAATAGCTGCCTGAAAATGGATCTTCAGCTGGCCTGAAAGTCTTGCCCCCATTATATTGCTAGCCTGGTTGCTCTACATGAATTGTCCTGATGCAAGCTTTGGCAAGACATGTCCAGCTTGTGTACCAACTGGAGATTTTTACTTATTAGCTCTGAAATTTTGTATGGGAAACCTGAAATAAACAACCGCAGACCAGAAGTCACCAATGGAATAAATCATGGTTTTTCCAATCTAAAGAAACACTACAAACTTCAGCAGCTTGATTCAGTTCTAGTCTTATATAGAAAGGGATAGGAGAAACTTGTCTACAAGTTGAAAATTCTTCCATTTGGAAAAAAAAAAAATTTGCTGTTTTGTTAAAATTTTCTGAGAGAAAATCCTCCAGTTAATCTTAATACTGGACTACTTATATTTTTTAGAAAATTTTAGCTTGTTTTTGGAAGATGTCAAGAACAAGCAGGATCGGGAATGAGGGGTATTTTATTTCCAATTTGTAATTTCCTTTCATATTTCACACATTGTTTCTTACGTGGTGAAAGAGAGAATAGGAAATGGAAGACAAATTTGAAGGCAGGCCCGACTGAATCTGACATTCGGAAAAATATACCTAGGTATTACAAGAGTGAACCCAAATTGACTCTTGTCATTTTTATCAGCTTTGAAAAGGAAAGTAAATGAGAACCTTACCCTGTTAACCATATATTTAATATCTTCTTTAGAAAGGATTTGAGTCAACTTTGTTCCCCTTTTACAAACTTATTTTGTCTCCTAGTTCTGCATTCCAATATGAGAATAAAAGGTTGTTTGAATAAGAAACATAAAATCTTCAAAGACAAAGCAGCAGTTATATAATGAAAGCATAGGCTTAAAACAAAAAAAAAAACCCAAACAAACAAAAAAACCCCACAACCCTGAGCATAGAATCTTATTTTTAAAACATTATGAATTGTTGTCACTCATCAAGCAGTACTGAGAGTATATTGAAAACCTACAAAAGATCAAAGAACTTCCATATTCTGTCAATGCCGCATTTTTAGCTTAACTAATAATTCAAATAAATTATTCTTTGCTTTTATTTGAATGTGAAGTATAGTAATCAGTGCTCTAAAGCTAATCTGATTATGTGGTTTATTTCACAGAAACTCTTCTATCTCTTTTTCACTGAAGATTGGTCAAAAAAATCAATGTTTCTTCTTCATAACTTTAAAATTCAGGAATATTATCTATTAATTATATTACTGACAGAATGTATACTGCCCCTCTTTAAAAATATTCAACACAGCAAAATCAAACAAATGGTTTTCTCCTTCTTGAAAGAAGCAGGATGCTGGGACTGCTAAATTACTGAAGAATTAGTAAAAGCTAATCATTTTCCTGAGCAAACATTACAAAAAGCTGCAGGTACAGTAGTTTCTTCAATATTGTTTCTGGGGCTTATGCTATGAGTATAAATGCTATTAAAATGCAAATTAATTACTAGAGTACTTAAGATATGCATAACATGCAACTATTCTTTCAGAGGGAAATTTCCTTGCTTTCCTTTCTCATCACGCATCCAGTTTGTTTTGCTGTAGATATTTTTGTTCCAGATTTCTTTAGAACAACCTTTAGATTTTAAACATCACATTAATAAACCAAAGTGTCTACAGTTCTGAATTTATTGAAGTTCATCTTTTGGAAAATAGCAATTTTCCTAGGCTGTATTAATATTCATAGCATAACACCAGCATGGCAACACATTACAAAAAATATTTCATTGGTTTGGCTCCAAATGGAGGTATATTTACCTTTGGTTTTCTTCCTGCTTCCCTTATCATGAGAAGCAGAAATTCTAGCCTAATTACTTTGTTAAAAAATATTAACATGGTGTAGTAATGCAACTTTATATGTCATAAAATGTGGTTCAGTTTTCCCCTATATATTTTACTGCTCATATTGTCAACTTTATGCAAATTAGAGCCTTTAGTTATTTAATAAATTATTTTCTAAGTGCATTAATATATTCTATGTATAGTTTTAGACTTTTTTTTCAGTTTTATAACTAGAAAGTTCTTTTTAGATCAGTGTTATTTCTGTTATGTTTAGCTTCCATGTTTCAGGGGCTGATGTAGAAAACAAAATCCTATGGCCTCTTTTGTGCAAAATCAGCAGGATATAACCATATGATCCCTCTGGCCGGAACACCGCTGGAATGCTTCACCCTGGCCATCCTGAATGAGGAACTATTTTCTTCTCCGGCCAAAAATGAACACATCTGCTCTCAGTGAAGCAGATGCCCTGTTTTGTAGCAAATAATTTGATTTCAGCATGGAGTTTAGCAGAGTACTTCCAGCTCTGAAACAGGCTCTAGCTTTTCTCCAGATGCAGACATTGAAAATGGTTTTCCTTCACTACTTCTTTAGTGCTATGTTTCAACAGGAGGAAAGGATTCTCTCTCTGTGTTTGCTTATCTTGTGTCCTTAGGTGCTAGTGAGGTATCCAGTCCAAATAGCCCTGAAGTTTGCTTACATTTTCTTATTCCAGGCTTCTGAAGGTTGCTCCACTTGAATTGCCAGAACAGCTGCTTGCTGTGTGACTCTGACAAAGAGTTACTGATACACCTTTAGGTTTCACGCATTTGACATGTAATGATAATTTCTCTTATCCCTCACCTGCTTAGTATATTGTTGGAGAAGACTGGAAAAGACTGTTTAGTATCACTGTCTCATGAAAACAGAGTTGATCCAGTTTTAAAGGCTCACTGTTGGTCTAACAGAGGTTAAAGTTTGAAGAAGGACTGCCAGCAACTTGACATATGAAGACTGAAATATTGGTACCCTATCCAGAATTTGGAAAATGAGGGAAACTAAAATATTCCAAATACAAAAGAAAAAAGCCAGAGAAATTGGTGGAGAATACTCATTTTACCATCTGACAATTTTCACACCCCAGAGGTATTCCTCTGGGGTACTCTGTTCCTGTGACACTTTGCCAAGAGTACAGGTTGGTGGTGCCAGGCCCAGATCTGCCTGTCCCTGCAGACAGCACCTAACACCTCTTAGCTTTTACACCTCCAAAGTGACAGCACCACCTTTCTTCCCACCCTGTGAACTATGGAAGAAAATGCCTGAGTTGAAATAAAGTGCTTTAGTGACCCATTGGAAAATAATAAGGAGATCAAGAAAGGTTTAAAGATAACAAAAAGAGCATACATATCATCTTATTAAGCTTATCTACTATTTATCACAGGGAGGTGCCTACCTTCTTGTCCCTGATGTTGAGCTTGTCAGGACTGTTTTATGATCTGAGGACACTGTCCTCTACCTTTCCTAAGCGTCAGTTGTTTTAGTGCCATTCAATTATTTGATCAAAGTTTCAGAGTGGAATCTTATAATACTTCGGTTATGTCATACTGTAGAAAATGTGCTTCAAAAATACTAAGGTTAATGCAAGATTTGGCTGGTAAGTATAATTTTAGACAGCAGTACCATAGCCAGCCAATGTACATATAAATAGACAAATTCACAGTGCTCATGTATTTCATAGCTGGAATTTCTTTTTTCAGACATTTTTTATTTATAACAGTTTGGATTATTCTGTCTGTAATAATGAGTCATTTCTGCTATCTGTTCTTCAGAGGAATTTCTTTTTGTCCTTGGCCATGGATACTTCATGTGGAGTATGTAGGTCTTACCTCCTCAACTAACTCAGAATACAGAAATTGCCAAGCAGAGCAGTAACTCAGCTACTTGGGGTATCCTTTTCTTTGGCAGTAGACCATGCCAGATGCTGCACAAGAAAATAATTTGTTCCAAACATCATCTGGGAACAAGCTTATGCCCTGAAGTTCATCGTTTTCACAACATGTCTCCTTTGAAATGTCACATTTGCTTTTTCCACTTATGGTTTTAGAGTTATGTCAGCTCCGTAAATTATCTTTGCTCATCTAAGTTTCAGGGTTTTTTTAATAGCCTGTGTTTTTCATAGTTTGTACCCTTGATAACCTTGAATACTTCTTGTTAGATTTTGAAGTGGTTGGTGTTTTAGCAGTGATAGTTTCCTACAACAGAGGTCAAGCTTTTACAGTGAGTGTTTCTCTTCTGTGCCCATAGCACTTAATATGAAGAAGCTTTTCTGTTTGCTGACATGTTTCTATGTTAAGAAGTATGGAGGGCCTAAGACATTGCATGGTAGCAAATCCTTCAGGCATTTATGATATTTATTTAGACAACTATGCTTTTACTTTCAAAGAATTTTCACTTCTTGATTTTTTTTCCAAAAATCCAAGTGAATATTTTACACTAAAGCCAATTTTTAAAGTTACTTTTGTACTCTTTGTATTTCACTGCAAGCCCACAATTACCAGAAGCAAACCAAAAAAGTTGAATCAACCCATCTGAGTTTAATACAGGTTTTTCTTTAGGGTTTACCATTTGGAGTGTCTATCTCTTGCCAATGCTAGGGAGGGCATCGGGGGGACCATAGTCCTAAATCAGGAGGGATAAGTCTGTGCTCACATGTCCAGTGCTTTGGCCATCAAAATTATTTTATAATTTCTTTATATGAAATAAACCAAATATGTGAAAACAGCAGGCATTCAGTGTTGCTAGGAGACTGCATGGCAGATTTCTTCAAAGGAAAGTTTGGGGAATTGAGAGAATAAGCATCAGCAAATGTTATCAGATACTCTCTCAGTATAATGTCATAAATAATACAAGTTTATAAATAGGTGTGCTTAAAATTAACATTTCATTGCCTAAAAAGTCAAGCCAGTTCCAATTCTGCATATTGACTATATTAATATGGCCGGTTTCTTCTGGATACCTACTTTTTAAAAAAATCTGTTTAGAAGTTTCAGTGCTTGCTGTAAAAGTCTCTTTTCTCACCAGACTAAATATTGAGAAATAAAACAAAATATGTAAATATAGTATACCCAAAAGAAAAAATTAATTTCCAACACAGATGGGTTTCAGGAGGTCCACTGCCAAAGATTTTAAAATTCTTTGCCAGGGGGCAATTTGCTTGCAATAGAAGAAAATGTATCCAATTACCCTTATGAAATTATGAGTTTTGCTCCCTAATCAGCCATTTGATGGGATATGTGAAATGAAGGTGCAAGCCATGACTATCCGTTTCTCATACTCTTGAGAGAAAGATAGGTTCAATGTGTGCTGTTTCCCTATGTCCCCAAAATATGAGGAAAATAAGTAATAAGGATCATGACCTGACCGGCATTCACTGCAGGTAAAAATTAGTACCAGGTTTCTTTCTATATATGCTATGCAGTCATTAAGAATTAACCTTTCCTGATAAGAAGATATGTGCTATAGGAAGTGTTTCACTCCATACCAAATTCTTTTTTGCTGTCATTGTCAATGTCAAATTGTCAAATGTCAAAATTCTTTGGATTTGCTGACTGAAGTCCATCCTGATCAGTTTAGTCTCAGTTTCCTGCAGCCACCAGGGACCAGTGTCGAAGCACCAGAAGTTATTTACATAGGTAAAGGTGTTTGGTGGGTATGTGAATAACACTTGATATGCTTTGGGTCTTTCCCTTTCCTTGATGAAACGATTCATGCTTGGTTTCACTGTTGCTCATCTACATCAAACTCAGGACATTTGTATGCAAGTAGAGGTCCTTGATAAGTTTATACTGAGAGCAGATGTATAAGTTAAGCTTATACAGGCCTTCACACCATAAGTCTATGCCTCTCTTAGCTCAATGTCACTGCTGCTACTGTGAGTTTTAATACTTTGAACCTGACATTGAAACTCCATTTTTAAAAGCAATGTATCAACCCTTCTATTGAGAAGCCATAAATATGGAATGTGATCGTGTAACACGAAAATGGGTTCATAAAGGTTTCTCTGTATAAATCATTAATTGCCCACACTATAATTTGAGAACAGCACGGAGCATTGGTAGCTTTGGAGAAGATGCTTGTCAAACTACCACCAATACTAATAGTCCCAGAGCTGCAGCTGATATATACTTATCTGCCTTATGTAATCAGAAACATCTCTAAGGGATATCTATATACTAACAGCACCTCTGATTTTGAATCCTACAGAGGCCTGATCAAACTAATTAGACTTACTTTCTTTAATTTTACCTATCTATCAGGAATTGTTATCCCATAGGAATTTTGTGACTGTTAATTAGCAAAACATTGTGGAATCAGAAAGGACTCAACAGCAGTGAGGAGAAAAACTTACAGAAAAAGGAACAGAACTGGCAGCGGAAAAAAAGAGCAAAGAGGAGGGACAGAAATTAAACTTATGAGAGGGCCCAAGCTGAAAGGACAAGTGGAGTGCAGAGGGCAACATAATTCTGATAAAAGTTGCATGAGAGACCCGAAGATTTGGTTTTCAAGTAAGGACTTACCTCTTTGGCAGAAATGAGGGAAGAGTTGGTGTTATACAGGTGGCCTGAATGAGCTCAGAAAATTTCAAGTACTTTGAAGTTTGAATAGTTTATTATTATTCTTTGACAAATAGTTTTCTACAATAATGTTATTTTGTCTATTTTTGCTGTATTGACATATTTGAGTATTCTGCTTGTTCTAAAATAATTACAGAAAAATAGAATAAGGAGCAGACTTTAAAGTATAATACACTTAAAAGTTTTCCATTGTGTAACATTTCATACAGTTAGGCCCTGCATATCTCATGCATGTGAGAAATTATCTCTGTATTTGTTTAAGGTAAGAATGGTTTAGTTTGGAATTTTATTCCCTCCTTCCTCCTGCATTCCTCTGATTTAATTAAAAAAAAAATTCCTCTTACAGCTTTAATATTGATCATTTTTGGAGAAACAAATGTGATGGATAGATAAAGTTGAAATGACTAGTGAGTGTCAAAGCTCAGACAGTTGTCTCAGACAAGCACTAAAATGTTGGGAAGGAAATCCTTTGTTTTATTAAACTCCCATAGGATAGAGGTGACCCAGAGTATGTATTGGAACCTTTTAAGTCTACAGAAAATACTGCAGAAACTGATAAGAACTGGTTATTCAATATTTAGCTTAAAGAACTATTTCTCGTATGTTTCTTTATAGTTCAATTTATCATTTCATTGAGTCTACCAGCAATATGATTTAAGAGTCTGACAAACACATTAACCTCTTTATACCAATTTCCTCAAATTCCTTTTTCAAGCCTCTCTCTTTGATAGGACTAGAATCCATAGTAAATCTTGTTTCTTTTTGATTTTTCTTAACTCACCCTCTAAACTTGATTCATCTATTTTTGCCTGAACCTAATAGGGCAGAATCTGTTGAAAGATGACTGGGATGGGTTTCTAAATAGAAAAAATTTCAAGTTTCACCTGGCTAGGGTCACTAGGCTTCTGTCCAGGTGATAATCAGAAAGAAAATTTCTTTTGATGAACAGAAACAAAGAACTCCCAAGCCAATTGTAAAGACTTAATGTTTTCAGCATTTGAAAAGGCAAATTATCAAGGCTGTAAAATATATTTAACAAATATTGTAAGATCTCAAAGAAAAACCTACTAGCCTCATTCAAAAACATTCTCTTGTTCCATTAACCATCTAATTCCTCTTGATTTGGATTTTACCAATGTAAATTATAAGCAATTTATGAAATCTTTTGTACCCAAACTTGCATGTGTGGGTTACATCTTCCATCTTTTTTAGGTTCTTTAAGCTACATGAAACCTGAATATATTACAGTGTCTCCCTTTCTTTAAAATCTGTCATTTTAGAAACTGTACCAAAGATTTTTAAATAAAAAGAATTAGTCAAATGGTAGTTATATCAGAACCAAAATAGGCAGACATCCAAAGGACACATTTAGTTGTTTATGAGACATTTCTCAGGAAAATTTGAGCCGCGCTGAAGAAAAACTTCCTGGAGATAATCCATTGTCTGAGTCCCCCACCTTCCCACACTTAAATTGAACTGCTAGAGCCCACGTATTTGTTTGGGTCCAGGGCACTAGTGGCAGTTTGATAATCTGCCCTTGTCATGGCAAATTGTTATGGAGTTCACATAGTGGTATATGGTTCAAAAAAGTTTTGCTCCAAGAGAAAGCAGGTAGTTTTGCATAGCTCCCTTTGCTAATGAAATAGTCATTGGCTTGTGAATGATTAAAGATCTATCCTCCCTCACTTGGTTTGGAAAAGAACATTGTACTTTCCTGTAAGGAATGTGTTTCAAGTGGAGTGCAAGAAGGCTTGTCCTTCTTCATATGTCCTTCTTCTACATATTTCTTTACAACATTGCTTTCTTCTTGTGGCATCAAGTTTGACCTTACTTTGGCTCCTAGCAACAACATTATAAAATATGCATTTAATAGGAGGTATTTAGAACATAAACTGCCAAAGTTTAAGGAAAGTAAAGCAGATGGCATCAGATCATCTCCTAAATTTTCATCTGCTAATTTTAAAAGGTCTTCATTCAAACCTCTGCATACAGAAATCGGATTTGGTAATGCAGCTAGATCATGTAACAAATTTCCATGGACAATGGTAGAAAGATGCTCTACAACTCAGTAACAGGACCCATTTGAAACACTGGTAGTCAGCCTCAGCATCTTAAACACATGCCTCTCAAGCATAACATGTTCAGCATTACAGTAGAGTGAGAATATACACTTCCAAGCTTAGACAGAAGTGGTGTAATCTACTCACATGGGTAATGTGAGAAATAATTATTTAATGCTAATGAAGCGGACAGAAAATTAAAAGTGCTATAGAGTGGTTGCTATTAAAAATCTTTACAATTTGACTTTGCAATTAGATTACGTTATCACAGTATTCCCCTTTTACTCAGTATAGGAATATCTAGGGAATATTACAAATCCAGGAATGCAACAATGGCATTAATTACTTGCAAATGTAATTAAGAAAAACAGTACTGGTGATCTCTGATGATCGTGAAGTACCCATTTACTAGAGCAACTAGAGTTTAGGGCTGAAAATGTTGAATTTTAGAATATGATTTAATATGTCAATTATAAATGATGTTACAACATCCTACACTTCAGGCTTTTCTGATTGTCTTACCCATTGTAGATGGGAATGATCAGATTAGGAAATGTTGTCCTCATTTAAAGCAGCACTGAAATAGCCTTTGACTTTACCAGACAAAGTTTCAATCTTAGTCATTTGCCAAAAGCTATAGAGGGAGTAACTGTCATAGAAGAGACAGAAGAGACAGAACTCATGAGTATTCTGGTTAGAGCTGTGGAGGAATATTTTCAGCGTAATTCAGAATTCTTGAAAATGTTCCAGTTATCAAGAAAATGCATGAATGTAGAAGGATTTTGAAATCTATCTTAATGAAGAAATGCATGACATCTTAAAAATATTCATGTTTTGATACAAAACCTTTGATCTCGCTTTTTACACTTTTTTTTTTCTTGCACTGTTTTATTTCTAAGCAAAACTTGGAAGCCAGGGGTGAAATAAGATCTTTGTGATTTTCACATCATTCAATCTTTAGTTCATTTATGCGATCACTTGACCATGATGTTTTTATTTTAAATAGACTCAGAGCCCTGCACTTTAGTTCACAGTTTTTCTAAGTGAATAGTTACCTTATTCTTTGCATTTTTTATTCCACCACCAGCCAGCACAAAGCCAGCAAATTTAAGATAACTAAGTGGCATATGTGCTTTGTAATATGATCCAGGGTTTGCACAGTGGAAGAAAAATCTGTAGAATTTGTCCATATTGTGTGCTCTATAGTCCAAATAGGAGTCTGCTAATTTTCTTTTTTTTTCAAGTAATTGAGCTATACAATTAATTATACAAAGACAGATAAGTATCCTGTGAACATGGGGTTATTAACGTTTCATAGCAGAGTTTCAACTGGCACCCTAAATGGTAAAATACAAACTGAAAGTGTAGTTGCAATGTGAGGAGCCCGGGGCAGGGGGAAGAAAGGGGAACAAGCATGAATTACTTTTGGTTTTTTAGGTGGTGGTATTCATAGTTATTTTTGCAATACTAAAAGTCTTTGAAACATTTGGAGCAACTCTATTGACATGTCACTGGTATTGCCAAGGCCTGGGCACAGCTGCTTGGATGCTGTAACACACCAACAATGCCATTTCTCACTCAGCACTTTCCTGCTTTGCAAAATTTCTCTGCGTGTTTCTTTGGGGTGATGTTTCTGTGTGTTGATCCAGCTTCCAATGGCTTCTAACAATAATTTACCAGAGGTTGCCAGGCAGGATTAGGGCTTTTTGTTAAGACCACAGCACAGCCTTCAGAGCTTGTTTGTGGCTGCTCCACTTCCAGGAAATGTCTTTGAGAGCTTTAGCAGGCGTGGAGGAAGGGGAAGGTAAAAGGCTTTAATAGTGCGTTGGTGTGAGCGAATAAACTATTTGCCTTTTAATGTGCAACTCCCTGTAATCTCTTCAATAATCACTGTGGTGTTGTGGACAGGTATGGGGCTCGTTCATCTAAGCACTGTCCACAAGCACATAATTACATTCACAGGAACTTGTACTGTTCTATGAATTAATTTAAATATTATAGTAACTACGGTCTAATAACATACAGGTTCCCATCATACTTAGCGTATTAAATTGCAGATGAGAATTTCTGAGAGAGACAGGGTGCTCTGTGCCACGCAGGCTGCATACCCATGTGCTGCTCAGGGAGAATAAAAGCTCTGCTCAGTGTCTTGTATTGCTGCCGTTTGTCTTCACTGTGCTGCTCAAGAATTACTGTGCAATACTTTCTGTGACCAGCAGCAAGTTCATTTAAGTCGGTCTTCATTTGAAACCTAGTCTAAGAGCTATGCAGTTCAGCAATACTTAGCATGGATCATTAGTGGCTTCTGGTTGGTGTGCAGATTTTTTATCTTTTCACAAAATAGAGCATGTGAAAAGCAGTAATGCTAACAATAACAGCACTCTAAGCCTAACCTTAGATGAAGTAAAAACACAAACACAGGAGAGTGTCAACATTTTTGCATTCCAAGCTAAAATAGTCTTTGCTGTATTTTGTTAAACAGACCTTTAGGGTTGTATTTAACATGACCAAATGACTAGATAATTTTTCAAGAAATAGTTTAGGATTTTGACCTCTGTATTTTGGTTCCCATGCTATCGGTTTGCCTGAGTAGCTTTTCATCTCCATGCCATCTAGCTTGCACACCATTCTTTACTGCAATCTTTTTAAAACAGCTTAAGAATCACAAATAAGGTCAGGATGTGTCAAAATCATGAAGGCAAGATTTTTACACGTCTGTGAAACTGATTGGTGGATGCCTTATGGCACTGCACTTATTGTCTGTAATTTCTGTGGTGCACATACAGTGGCTTTCTGCAATGCACAGCAACCAAGCAGCAGTCTAGCACATCTAGGACACTATGATTTTTTTCTGATGCTTCCTGTCAAGTTTCTTATTTAATAAGAAGGGATTGAGCATATATGTAATTAATACATGAGCAGTCAAATATTCATAGATGAACTTTCTGTGCACCCATTGTGTATTTACACATATACTTAAGCAGAATTTAAGAGTAAATTATTGTTAATATTGTACAGTTTTGCTATCTTTTGAGTTATGTTTTGATATTTTACACAAATGCCAAATAGTTATATTTAGCATTCAACTTTGATCTGGTTTCAGTTAGTACTTAACTTCCAGTTTGTTGCTGAAATGAAGCAGGATGTAAGGAGATCCTGGGGATAGGGGTGTAGTGTGATAGTTGTACCTTTGAAAGTTAATGACGTATATAAAATAGAAATTTACACTTCCAAAATTTTCCAGCTTTCACAATGCATCCAGTATTGATATCTGTCTGACAAACTACATTTACTGTGCAGTTTTGACAGTCTTAAATTTAACCTGCCAAATAATTAATTTCCTCCTGAGCAACTCTATAAACAATTATACTTAACTTGAAATAGATGCTGCATGTTTAAAAAATTGCTCAAGACGACTGCAAAACTATTTAAGATAACACATAGATGCTTTTAATTTTAATATTGTTGTTCTTTTTTTTCTTCTTCTGTGGAGGCGTGCTTACTTAGGCATAGGACAGGTAAAGGAAATAAGAATTTTGTAAATAATTTATAAACACATTATAAAACATTTTTAATATGAGCTATCTCTAGAATATGTAACATAGTAATTATTAGGAGACGAGATGAAGTTGTGGGCCACAGAGCATTAAAAACACAACTATTAAATACTATGTCCCACTCAGTTTGCACCTGGTGGGGGGTGAGGAGGGTGTGTGATACCTACACACAAATGTGCACATTTTCCCCATAAACCAGAAGTGAGCCCTGACTCAGGAGCCTTGCAGACACACCGGCACAAAGCAGCCGGCAGAGATGCTCCACCAGGCAATTGCAAAACTGTAGTGGCAGAGGGGAATGTGCAGCTCCTTGTTTGAGATCCCAAACCTTGAGTAGAACAGTCTTACAGAAGAGTTTCCAAATTGATTGTCTTTGTGTTTGACCTGTAGTAATAGCCTAACAGCTATTTAAAGTCTCATGGGATGCTACTTAGAGCAATGTTTATGGTTTTCAGATGCTGAAAGCATGTCCATTTATACGTGCCAAGCTGGCTTGCTATTTTTTTCTATAAATATTTGAATTGCTGCAGGCATCATCTATATTGTTTTGTATTTAGTATACTCTTTAACTACCACCAGCATTTACACGCCATAAATGTCTGTGATTTGACTGCATTTTAAATAATTGGTATTTTATTATCAGTTTTTCATTTTAACTCATGAAAAGGTAGAATTCTGTTGCTTTCAAGTAATCATGGTACTTTAATGTTTTAATTTAAGCACATTAGTTAACAGATACAAAATATTTATCTCATGGTAAAAATATAGGAATACTGGAATAGCACATATCATGAGTTGCAATATATTGTATTAAAGAGCATTTTGGCTCAAGGATTTTTCTGTTCTTGAGTCAGGCATTTTCTTTATTTCTTCATTTGCTTTTTCTAAGATTCTTATTAACTGTTAAATGTTAGACAGGACATTTACAACAAGTAATAAAAAGAGGTAAAAGTTTGAATTTAATTGGAAATCCCCCCAGCAATTTGGCTACTTGTAGCTTACTGCTTTAACAATCTCTTAATGGACTAAGACAAAATGAAAATGGAGCATTGCTTTGTGACCTGCTCAGTGTTCCAAAACCTTTGGATAAGGTTTAAAGTGTGCTATTTCACAGGTGCCTTAAGGGAAAAGAAGCAGTTTTCAGATGCCCTGAAAGAAAGGTAGTCTGGAGAATCCCTCTAGAGTATTCTGGGAAATACTAAAAAAACAGTCAAAAATGAAGAGACTCAGAAAGACTTCAGCACACCATAGTAAAATCTATAATATTAGTTTTTTAATTTCAGGTGTGTTCAATTTTTTTCCAGTTATTTCATCTATTTGTTTGTCATATAGGTACAAACAGAACCTTTATTCCTAAATGACCAACCTTTGTTTTTCCTTATGTCTGCTTACTTTGCAGATGCAGGGATAGGGTGAGATGCTGCTGTAGGAAAGAAATCTCTCTAGACCTGAGAAAACTTTTCAGCAAATAGTTAACGCTGTTAGTGTTAGCTGCCCTGAAATATTTGATCAAGGATTTATGTGATCAAATTGGCATTCTCCACCTCTTTTTGCAGTCTTATTCTCTTCATTAAATGTTTATTGTTTGTAATTAGCTGTTAATTGCTGTTAATTGGACACACATGTCTTAAGTGCTATGTTTTTCCTTGCTCTGTAAACTATGTGTGCATGAAAATTCATTTCAGTTTCCCAAAAGAGGGGATAGATAAGTAAGTGTTTGCTATCAATGTGAATTTCTGGGGTTTATTGAAACATATTCCTCAATATTTTCTTTTCAGGTTTCTCACATATCTTTTATTGCTTTTGGATATATAGTGGATACTTAAAGCTGGGCTTGCCTTAATTAATAGGGTTATGAAAGCAGAGTATGGAATATGTTACAGAGACATTTACAGAAAGTCAGTAAAGAAATGTAAGAGAAAAGTAAGCAAGTGAGGTCAATGGGAGATCAGTGGCACACTGTTTGTCATCTCTGTAGTGGGCATTGCTCTTCTGTGTAATGACTGAAATCATGACTAAAATCCTGCTCAGATATAGAAACACTCCCTGAACAATGAAGGAATTTTAAGATGCATGAATTGGTGACATCCTATAAACGAGAAATGGAGTGAGACTGCCTGATTTTGATGAGAGCGTTAGTGTGAAGTGATAGATTGAGCTGGTATTACTGAGGTAGGGAAAGCTTTATATCATGAAAGAATGGACAGACAAGGACATAAAATAATACTATGCTTTGTGTCAACAAGAAACGTGAAATGTGTGAGGAAATGCATAGAAGTATAAAACAGAATGAATGAGTTTTTTCGCCACCACACCAGTCTTTGCATAAATTCTGCTGTTTACTACTTGTTGTAAGACTTAAGATTTATTATCTTTCTTATATGCTTTTCTTATATGCTTTATTTGGGCATATGGTGACTTATTGAAATCTCAGTCCTTCAACCATTTAGTGCTTTGATGTCTGCAGTGGGAATATTGCAATAGTAAGCAATAAGCTTCAGAAGTAAGAGACTCCTAGATTATCCCTGCACTTTAAAGAGTTTATGCATCTGAGTGTCATTTTTCTTTTATAGTGAGGATCACATTACAATTAAATAACATACCTACCAGTACTAGAATCATTGTGTGCCGAGAATTAGTGCTGTAATGATGTCTATGCAGTCTGCACTTTTTTATTTTATGATTGATAAGATGCATCAGGTTACAGATGTCTCTGCGTACTCCTCATAGAATGATAGATCTGGGAGCGGTCTCTAAAGATCCTCCAGTCCATTCGTATATCCCAAAATCAATTAAATCAAAAGTGTTCCTAACTCTAAGCTCTGTTTAAAAGAAAGAAGAAAAAAAAAAACACACACACACAAAAATTAGATTCTATCAACTCAATTATAAATCATTAAATATATTCACGAGAGGACAAGAAAAAATAGCTGACTCTTTTTTAATAACAAACTAACCTGAAAATTACCTTTTCCCCCTCTGTTCTTTCCCCTGCAGTTTTGGAACTCAAATTTCACATAGCGTGCTTTTGTGTATATATATTCTCCTTTGATATTCTGATATCCTCTTTCTAATTTTGATTCATTACAGCAATTATTCTGAAATAGACAGCTTTTATTTTCAAGTAAAATATTATTTTTCAGATTTGTTGGTATTCCCATTTTTTTCTTAAGCTGAATTTTCAGCTGGTACTTCCTATATTTTTTTTTCTTCATGCTGTTTAGATATTGATAAACAATAATTTAAATAATGAGTTTAATATTATTTAGTGACAATCTGAGATGCCAAATGCATGGACAAATTGAATGGGCATTCTTATGCTTATTCTATAAGTGAAGCAGGAAGTACCACCCAAAATCAACATAAAATCAACAGCTTCATCATAAGACCTAGTTTTCACATGTCTGTATCACTCCTTAACTTCTTGCACTGCCTTTGTATGTGGAAAATGTCTGCCTCAGTCTGAATGTACTTTGAAAAATTTCAGCAAAAATACTATACATGTCTAGAATGAAACAAGGAGAAAATATATTGGTTTGCTCAACTAAAAGATGATCTAATACTTCATAACGTCATTCTCAAATATTCCTAGAAGTAGGTAGGAGGGAGAGTAGCTGTTATATCCAGGGTATTATTCTTGAATATTTAATATGAATCTCTGAAAATTGAATCCACCTTAAAACATTGTGGTAAATTCAGTTTTCTCAGATTTTATTTTTGCAGCAAACTTTGTAGAAGTTTTATTCACAGTGGGTATGATCCAGCCCTGGAGCCAAACAAGACTTTTCCTGCAACTGCAACTTTTGATTGTGCTGTTTTTGCCAGAAAAGAGTTAGACGACATGTGCAGGAAAACTTTCCCTCCTGTGTCCTCCATGGTCCCTAAGCAAAGTGCACGAAATAGCCTTTTTCTCATTCTTCAGCTGTCAGTAAATATCTGAAACACAGTGTGCAAGTTTTGGATCCCTTTCCAGAACTGGTCCACAAAGAAGTTTGCAGCACTTGGACCCATGTGATGGATCCCAACACTTGTAAGGAAGTGCATGATTTTAAAGAATATATGTAATAACAGAATTTAAAGGGGGCGGGGGGGTTGGGGGGGGGGGGGGGGCGTTGAAGAAAAAAAAAAATAAATAAATTATGGGTCAAAGCAGGATCTCAGTATCCTGTGACAGGTAACTACCTACAGGGGATGCTTAGGCAAAAGCAGAACAGGAGAATGCAGTGACACTCATCTAGAAAACTCTCCAATTCTCCAGTAGTTTGTGGCTTAGCAACTTCAGTAGAAATGAAACTGTTTAGATCCCTGTCTCACTTATTTTAGCAGCTGAATAGAATTAAATGAATGAGGCAGGGTGTTGCAGGAAGAAAAAAAGATGTCCTCATGGTTAGTGACCTGGAGAAATGGTTTTCTTCATGCTCCTGACACACAGTAATGCTATGCTGGTTACTAAACCTACACTTGATAAGGGGGTTACCTTAGCTGTGTATATTCTGGACATCTGACCTGGGACTGTAATATATACCAGTGCTGAGACTTCATGGCTGCAACTAAAGTAAATTGCTTTGCTTTGGGTATATAAAGCACAATATAACACTAAATCAGATTTTAGATTTCTGGCATTGCATCTGCTATCTTTAGAATAGAAATAACAATATGCACTTATCTCAGATAGCTGTTATGAATGTGTTGTGAAGGACCTAAATACTGCATTGATGAGTGTCACAGAAAGGCTCTGAAGAAATTAATCATACAGTCTTCAGGGTCTGAATAGTGTACAATAAATAAGGCATGACACTATACAGTAAACAGTGGGGATAAAAGCATAATATTGAATAAGCGTCACCAAGTGATTTATTCCCATCTTGTGCACTGATTGAAGGCATTTTTTTCTGCAGAAATATTCATTTGGGGTTTTTTCACAAGGAGACTATGAACTGAATTGGGTATATGAAAGGAGCCCATTTGAATCATGATATTTCCTAATTTTTGATGCCTAATTCTGAAACTTATAGTAATTTGAGCAGTTTATTTCTAGAAGAGGAATACCTTTGATTCAGCTGACATTCTGGAGCACGTAATCATTATATATGCTTTTAAATATGTCTACTGCTTATGCTTATTATTTAAGCTGTTACTTTTACCACACATAGAAGCAAATCTTTTAAGACTTTAGAAAGCAATTTTATTGGATGATGATATGGACACACAAGTCTTATAAAACCTTAGAAGGCAATGCAGCGACTTTGACATCACCACCAGATTTTTTTCTCACTTATGGAAGAAAAAAACCAACTAAAATTAGAAACATCAATTTTCAGCAGGAAGACACAAACTGTTCTCTGTTATGACTCTATTATAGTCAAGCAGTAACAACAGAGGGGAGTATGATATTCTATCTGTAGGTAGACAAGTGACTTTCTCTTGCGAGTCATGTCTGGAAAGAGAATTTAACAACTTACTGGTATTCTCAATAAAGCAGTATTATATTGAGTGGGTCTGTTGGCTTTTTCACACAAGAAGTGTGAATTTCCCAAAGGCCTAGTGATTTGGAATGCGCTATTTAGATTTATTCTTATCATTATGTTAGAATTGGTCTGCATCATGCAGTCAGGCTCCAGGTAAAACGTGAGCTTTCTGTGGAAAAGTCAGGAGGCTGACAAGCTTCAGGGACTTATTTGACAAAATACTCTACTCTGGTGAACAGGCATCTGCAGTTGCAGACCTAAGACCTAAGAAAACAAGAAAAGAAATAAGATTAATGTTAAAGTCCCCAGAAGGTACTAGCTGCTCGCTTTACCTCCACTTGCCCTGCACTTTGCACACCTGGGGTTTGTGTGCCTTTCTACCATTTTGAAGGCAAATTTAGTGAGGCATGGGGTGTTTTTTTCATAATAACACAGATATGTTCAGAAAACAGTATAGAAGTTATGTATGTACCAGCTAGAAGTTTCTACAAAGTTGTAGACGTTTCATTAGGATCATGACTACAGCAAGCAAGCTATTAACACAATAATCAAGAACCTGGAGTGAGTATACACAGGACAATTTGTGTTCAAAAGCATACTCAGCTCCTTGGAGTCATAATAATGTTGATAAAGAAGATATTATCAATCCTTCTAAAATGAACAGTAAAGATTAGCAAAAAGGAAATTATTTCATCACCTTATTTGAAAGATTGTACTTTTAATAATGGAGTTTTCCCTATTGTCTTGTTACTGACATGCATTCTGTGTGATACCATATTTTATAAGAATAAATTATTGAGGCCTGGTTTAAAACCCAATGAAGTGAACAAAAATATTTACGTTGGCCTCATTAGACTGGTTCTTGATTATTCTTGAAAACTGTATGAAACTCAAAAAAGCATCCAGCCATAATTTCCTCTTAAATCCTTTTGAACCCTTCAAAGTGAAAATGCATCATCTCCAAAGTTCTCTTTCCAGAACTCAAATTGTGAGCAGCTTCAATCATTACAGCCCAAGTAAAGCTGATGCATATTTGTCTCCTTAACAAGTTAATGAGGATTTATGGTGATTTTTTGATGACTCTGAAAATCACATAATTTTTTTTTATGAAACTGGATTGAATCAGAGCAGCTGGATGCAACACCTGCCGGTGCTGGCTATTAGTATTGTCAGCAGTCATCCACAGCAGAACCAGCTCCTCTACTGAGCAGCCAGAATAAAGTATGCAGGGAATAATGGTATACCATAAGAGTGGTATACTTTACATATATTATAAAGAGGATGGGCAGTAAATGAATCTTCTTCTGAGTTCAATATGGACACTATGATCTTGGCATAAAAAAATGCTACTGTTATTGCATGTCCCTGTTCAGATATATGCAGTGAATACGTTGGACAACCCATAAAAAAAATATTGGTGAATTTCAATTAGTTATCTCAATCTTTTGTTACTTTGTTTGTTATCTAATTCATAGTTTAATCACTGTTATCTGGCTGAGACTTATCGGCATTTAACAGGATGTTGTGACTTTAATATGCAAATTATTTTGAAACATTTGAATCTACATGGAATTGTAATTGTAAATGAATTTTGTAGATTAATGCTGATTAAACATGCACCTGCACACATATGCATATGTATATAAATGCCGAAAACATTAATCTAGCCTGCTTATGGCCCACTTCCTTTCTATATAGACTGATACTGTTACCTAGTTAGTATATTCCAGAGTTAAAAGAAATGGTTTAAATGTCTAATAGTAATTGCAGATCATTCTTCCTCTCCATAATTTGGAATACCAGGAATAAACATATTTTTCCTTTTTGGTAGTAAACATATCATGTGGCTCTAGTTAGAAGACCATGCTCTTTGGATTTTATGGCCAATGTAATCTCTCTTAATTGATTAAGTATTTAATTTTGTTGGGGTATCTGAAAAGGCATTCAGGCAGTACCACAGAACAGTATACGTTTTGCATTGCATTTGTCTCAAAGAAATTCTACAGCACTCTGCAATATGTTGAGATCCTTGGAGTTACTTTATAATTGTAGTAAACCCTTTCTGCTGTCAAGGAATCTGTATACAGCAATTTCAGTGATTGCTGCAGAGAAAGCTGCTGCATGTTTCTGAATACTGCAATAGCAGTAAATAATTTAAAGTAATTAAACTAGACAGTGTTTTATTTATAAAATATTTGTGTAGAATCAATGTAGAAAATATTTTATTATACAGTAAAATTGCAGTAGTAAAACCTTACTTCAGCAATTATATCTTTATCCTTGGAAGAAAGAAAGATGGGCTTATTAGTTGTTTGTCATAAATTTGGAAGGTGTGATAATTATTAAAAATTAAGAGTTTCCATCATCCATCTGAACTTCTTCCCATCCAGAAATTTCCCACTAGAGCTGGATAGCTTAAACATTTTAAATTCCTACAGATAAAACCTGTTGGAACGTAGCAATTATAAAAATATTAGAATATTGGCAAATACATATCAGCACACATTGCACACCATCTGCACCACCTTGAGCAGGAAAGGCTTCCCTGTGGACAAATAATTGCCCAACAAAGAAGCTAGTAATACAGCTCTCTCTGGCTTTGAAATAAAATTATTTTAAAAATAAGCTCAGAACTGCTAGAATCTGTTAGCAGGAGACCTTCCTAAAGCAAGCTTCTTGGACCTAGTCAGTAATTTCTTTGTTTCCTTTACTTTTCTGGCTTTATTTCCCCGTGGACTCCACTTACTTCACGCTCCTGTTGGAAAAATATGGGATAATTGAGGAAAAAGAGTGGTTTTTTCCTTTTTATCCTTTTTTTACTATCTGGTATATTTTTCTTTTTATGCAGAGAACAATTTATCAAGATAGACAAAGATTATCTTCAGTTTTATTAATATCTGGGTAAATCTGTACAAGTTCTGTCACTTGTGTTACAGTAGCAAAAAGAAAAAAAGATTTGGTCTTGGAGACATGTATTGAGTGAGGATGACAGAGAAAGGCAAAACAGAGAGCACAGTATCTGTGGTTGAAAAGATTATTTAGATGGGCTGTGTGTTGAGAACCCAGTGAGTATTGACAAAACCAGCAGGTTTTTGCAGACCCCCCAGGTAGTTTGTAGAATAATTCAGAGTTTACTTAGCCTGGAGGTGAAAGGCAGATTGAGTTCCCTTTTCTGCAAAAGAATATTCAGATTTTCACCAGCGACCTCATAAGAGAGTCTAGATATAGAGTATTTTTTGAGAATATGCAGAGTGATGTACATCAAGTTGCTTTCAGTCTCTACTCTTTGTACTGCTCTATGTTATACAAAATACTTAAATATTTAATAAAGCAGAGACTGGTACCATATCCACCACCCTACTGAGTAAAGTAAGTCCCAGGGCCACTGTCTTTACTTTCATATTGTAAATTGTGGTTTACATTTATTTGAACTGCTTTTGATTTTGTTAACAGAGTCAGAAATATTTCATGTAATTTGGATTTTATTTTATTTTGAGGAAAAATCACTCTGATTTGGTTCACATTTGCCCTGTTTTTTGTAACAGCAGGATAACCTTTTATTACTTGAAAAGTAAGGTCTTGGTTAAAACCTCTTTTTTTTTTCCCTCCACTGTCTAATCTGGAAGTTTAATCTTCATTTTCAGTTGTCCTGATTTCAGATTACTGTCATTAACAACTAGCACTCCTGCTCAGAATATGGGTAAATACAAGAAGCTACTTCTGAACATTGCATTATTGAAGCTTGATACGTGACTATATAAATCTTTGAATCCCTTTGCACCGTGCAGATTATCTTTATTATTGCATGCATACTTGTTTAATTTTACATTTTACTTCTTTACTTAAAAATACTCAAAGTTTTTCAGTTTGGATAATCACTAGATCTAAAAGATTTCTACAGCCCTTACAAATCTTTGAAGTTGGTATACATACATATAAATTTGCAAATAGTATTATAAGCATTTCATTTCAAGTGCTATCTAAATAATCTTCATTTATTTTTATTTACTTCATATGTTTCATGACTAGTTATAAGTTTGCCTAGCATACAAAAATGTAATATATCTGTAGTAAGTCTTAGGAAACCACTGGAAAAAATAGACACTTTTCACTAAATAAAACATTTTGCCAGTATCTGGAAATTATTTACCTGGGTTGAACTCTTTGCCTCTGTTTTTTATTTCATTTTCTCAAGATATACTGTCTCCTGAATACATTGTGGGATCCTGCGTTGTAAAATAGACTAGTGCTCCTAAACAATATTTAAAATGACATTTTTATTAAGTTGGCATGAAGCATGTTGCTCAATTGCTTTTAATATGATAATGTTTTGTAGTTTACTGTGCCATAAGTGCAGCTTGGCAGTTGAGTTTACATTAATATTTCATCCAGAAAAGGCCATGAGTTTGTAATTATAAATAGACCTGTTCAACAGAAAGAGATGGATGATTCTACTGCTACTAATTTTCCAAGGAAATGATATCTAGTTGAAGACTGAAGGCAAAGACTTGCAACTGTAGGGGGACATCTGCAGATCATTTAAACAGTATTACAGAGGTCTAGCTACTTTTCATAGTGGACTACTTGGGATTGGTTATGATGCTCAAATTTTGGTTTCTTGATTTCTTCAGCTGTGTATTTGCAAAAGTCCTGGCTCATCCAGGAGGTAATGCTAGGCCCACCTTCGTTCCTCCTCAACCTTCTTCCACTCACCAGCCAGTTTGCCCAGTAGCTCACTCTGTTTTAACTTCTTAATGCAAATTTCCATATGGATTTTTATATTCCAGAATAGGGGAGTCTAGATTAAAATGATATGAATATGAGCTTAAATTTTAACTTTCAGAATTTTCCCATGTTATGAATGGCACAAATATATCATCCATGTCATCATCATGCAAAAGTGCCTGACCTGTCAGCATCTCAGGCAGCTCTGGAATTAATGTGTCAGGGCTCCTAAGTGGCTATGTCTTTTTAGACTCACAAAATGTATCTGTATGGTATTGCACTGCTGTGCATTGATCTGGAAACAGGGCCAGGTGTGGGCCAAGCTAATTCACACATCTGCAAAATGGGTTCTATGATGTAGCATGCCAGCAGATAGAAGGGAACAGAAGCAATATCAAATTGTAAATACTTTAACTTCACTCCTGCTCATGTAAACAAAATATGATACTTGTAGTTATATGGCAAAAATTTTCCTGATTATTATTGTTTTCTTAACGTGAAGAAAAAATAATTAAAATTATGGATACTTAAGTGCTATAAAAGGATAAAAGTGATACAAAACCTGAGTGTTCAGTTAGAAATCCTACTGCTAGAGTAGATATTGCATCACACATGACATGCTCAGTATAGTAAATAAATAACCATTGTGTAAATTCTCAGTGAAATCCCAGTAGTGTATTAAGGAAACAAGCCTTACCCTTAAATATCCCTTCTTGCTTTGGTCCATTTTTTAAGTAGTCCTAGTATTATTTGTGCCCGGTTCTGCTCAGTGGTCTCCTCTACACCTGGAAATAATAAACCATACAACTGCAAAAATGTATTTACATGCATGACTGCTCCCATTGTCATCTATTCTTTTATTATTATTATTTTTTATACTCTACTAGTATGTTGAAAGCACCTTTAGCACCAGATCTTTCAAACGTGTGCTCAACTGACTTGACTTAGGTGAACTCAGCCCACGGTAGTCAGTGCTACACATCAGCAAGATTAGCCCTGATATCTGTGGCACATTCATAAGACTGTCCCTAAAGCACCCGTTAGAAGTTTATGAATGTAAGATATACTGACAGAGTAAAGCAGTATGAACAGGCCACTGCAATTTTTCATTAGGGAAAATGATTTATTCACCTCAATTTTATCTGACAGCTGTGATATTAATTGCTATGGACACATACAATAAGAAGTAAGGAAGCTGTTCTGTAATGTTATCTGTTACTATGCTATATTTGCAATAAACTACTCTACTGTGACTTCCGGCTCTGTTTAAGCCTAAAATTATGCCCTTGTTTGTACTTGTGAAATTCCCTAGAAGTTAATAGAGCTATCTTGCATTAGCAGAGAAGTTTCTCTATGTCCAAATGTGACCACAGAGAAATGAACAATTGTGGCAAGAACATATTTATGTTTTCACATACACATTTTGAAATACAAAAAAAAAGTAAAAAATAGAAAGAGTCATAATATGGAGAAAGAAATTAGTAGACACTTGGAAAGGAAATAGAGGTAATATAGCATATGTATGTAATAGCTATATAAATAAGAATATAATGTTATATTAATATATTATATTTATATTAAATCTATATTATTATATAGCTTATAAATAAGTTATATAAATAAGAAATAAGGAGTTAAGAGTTGAATTCTCTCCTGAAAGAATTAAAGAGGGTAGAGAGGTTAGAGGCTTATCTTTCCTCCATCTAAGTTAATGACAACCCATCCATTAACTTCAATAGGAGCTTAGTTAGCCTCAAAAGGATTCCACTATAGTAGGATAAAAAAATGAAATTATTATTATTATGGAAGAAAACACAGTGTAGAAGGATATCGACAGTGTAAATAAGTTGGTATGAAAAGAAGACGGAAAAGAATATAAAGTATTTTCAATTATCATTTCTGGTTTTGAAATGGAAGAGGGGAAAATGGAAAGACAGAAGGAAGAGAAAGAAAGTTGAGGTTTATGCTGAAGGATGATACATGACAGGAGGAGTAAGATTCAACAGTGTCAGGTTGATGTCTAGTAAAAAATTTCTTTATGAATACATCTGTAGTAGATTTACATTAAAGGCCAAGTGAAAATTAGTGGATCCACCCCAAGAACTAAAATATAAAACTTAATTTAAAATATACAAATAATAATAATAATTTAAAATAAAAACAAATTTTAAAAAAGAAACAAACCAAAACCAACTAAGGACATAAGAATATACAAATTTGCAGCTTAGATTTGCCTCTGAATTACTACATGGCAAATAGCAAATAACGTAATTTCTAGTTGTTTTGTATCCTTAGCAATATTTATCTATTTCATACATTAAGTATTAATGTTGTTCACGGGTTTGAAATGCATGAAGTGCTAGAAGAATACTTGTTTATCATTTAATCGTATTCCCAAACCTAGAAGAAAGTTGGACTCTTCAATATTTTTCCTACAGCCAAAGAGACCATGCTGCTATAATGTGAAATGGAAATAAACAGCATTGTTTTATTCAATTAACTGTTCCCTTTTAGTAGTGCTTTTAATTCATGGGAATTAATTCTGATACAAAATAGAAAATTATTTTGCTATTTTCTATCCCAAATAAAAAATTTTGTCCCTTGAGCGAATATCTCAGTATAAAGGTTTCACCTATATCTATTCATTTTTTATATATCTATTTGTATATTTACACTTGTTAATATTTCTTGTGTGTTTTCCCCCCTACATCACCTTTCCATTTCAATCCCATTTATGACAAATATTTGACTTCAAAGGCAACAACTTTGCATTCTGTCCCTTTCTGTTGACTTCTGAATGAATTTCTCAGTTTATGTATAAGCAGATTTTCTTTATATCAATAATGAATTAATACTTGATTAAATCTTCTTAGAGCATCTGTGCTTTCATAAATATGTCTTTTTGTAAATGAAGATATTTTTCTTAAAGATTTGACTTTTCATTTGCTCAAAAATGTATTGTGACAGCAGCTTGTCACAAAAGCTGCAGAAACGTTTCTTTTTTCCTCTTTCTAAATGTTCTTCTGCAAGAAATGTTTTCAGTAATGCAACTAGGAAAATGGTGTCTTAATTTTGACAGACTGGCTGCATGAAGAAAACAAAAACCAGTTATCTTAAAAACAGCTAATAACCAAAACAAAGTTGCAGTATAGGTCATGAGTTCTCAGATGATTCATTTTTATTTCATTAAAGAGTAGGAAGCTGTCAAGGCAAATTCAAAGAGATTCTGAAAATGGAAGGTCTGACTCCACTTTGATTTACATTTTACAACGGAGAAGCTTGAAATTTGGCAGGAGGAGGGAAATCTTTGTGTCAGAAATACATGGTTTGCTATTTCTATGAAAATCCATCTGTACTTGGTGAAATACTAAGCCTTTGAAAAGTTTTTGCACATGCTCAGAAGAGATTTGCTAGATGTGAACAGGAAATATAGGGCTCAAAAGCTTCACTCTCCACTGGTGTGGGCAACTTCTGCTGCCCTACACTGTCCAGCTCCACTTGCCATTTTAGCCATTGGCAGTACCTCACCCAGAGCTGTTGCTCCCAACAGCAACATCCTGTTGAACTATTCATGCTTTCTTAAGAGCTGCTCAAAAAGTAAGAGAAAGACAGTTCCCGCATGTGTTTCATAACTGGCTGGCTTGATGATTTTCTTCTTCTCAGACCCATAAATCCAGGGTGCTGAGAGACTGATGCACCAAGAATACGCTCTTGCAAGGCAGGGGCAGGGAGGGAAGATGGTTCTTCATGTGACCCATTGCACATGTATTACAGTAGGCTGGGTTGACAGAAGGGCTGAAAAAAACCAGGAAAACTAAAGATAATCTTGAAACTTTCTAGCAATTTTTCTACGGTGAAATCAGTGTAACCAAAAGTGACATGCTCTTCAACTGACAATAATATCTTTTAAAAATAATGTGCACAATTGAAGAAAATTTAAAAGTGTCACCTTTATAAAAACATTAGTAAACCACATCCTCCTTCAAAATAGAATATACTTTTCCTGAAAGAACCTTATAAAATATTTTAAGTTCCTTTCTTTATAATGCCTTTTTGTCATTCTGGCATCCGAAAGGCAAAAATGTGGTCAGTGCATTAGGATAGGTCTTTGCAAGATTGAGTTCAAATCCCTACCATGACATTCATTTTCTGTGGGAACCTGGAACAAATTGGTGTTATCCTTTCGTACTTTGGCTTGCTATACATGAAGTAGAGTTAGTTCTTTGTTACCTTGAGGACTACTCTGAGATTAAATACATTAAATATATTTATATTCTTACATAAAAGGTACCAGACAGGTCGTTGGATAAAAAACAGAAATAATCAATCCTTTTATAATCATGTGAAAGATGTTCTATAATAAAAGTGACAGCATTTTTACAATCAACTTATTTAACTGCATATTCTAGTTCTACTATTAAAAGAACATAGAATATATCATGGCAAGGAACAATGCTGTAATTACACTACTGGGCTAAGAGGGCTACTCAACTTTTGAAGAAGTTTCTGCAGACATGGAGGGAAAGGACAAAGTTCCTGAATTATCACTGATGTTGGTATAAACATACCAAGTGTTTTTAGAGAAGTAGATACAACGTCTACAACAACAGCACAGGAAAGGGCTAGAGAAATAATTTACCTTTCCTTTAATTTAAAAAAAAAATATTTTTAAAAAAATAAAAATCTTGTTTAATTATTCACAATTAAAAAAATAAATTTAGATGTAAAATTTACTTACATTCCTAATCTGTCACCAGCCTTCTGTGCAAATAAATCCTCAAGTACTTGCATCAAGTGTGTGATGTACCACAGACCTCTTCTCTGATTTCTTTTCCAGTCAATTGGGAAAAAAAAAAAAAAAGCAAGAGGAATAGTTCATTCATCAAAGAGAGCCTATCCTTTTTATTTTTTATACTACTTTTAAAATGTAGTCAGCAACTAGTAGTGTGCTAATCAAAATCCATTTGTGTCATCCAGGCAGCTCCTTAATCATCTAAAACATATTTAACACATTCATCTAAATCCAAATTTAGCCAGCAGGTGACTTTATCAGCTAACCAGTAGCTAAGTAAGAAACACATAAGAAAGCTGGCTGGACTGTTTGCTGTGACAGAAATTATACAATGTGCATTTATGTCAGGTTCCCATCTCTGTTTCTTTGACAATAAAAGAATAAAACATAATAAATCCTGCATTCACTTTTAGTGCTCATTCATTATATGTAACAGAGCACAAACAGATCATTTTCTAATAGTTGTCTGATACTACACCTTACTAGTGTGTATTTTAATTTTGCTCAGCTCTGCTGTTACACCTGTGAAGCGAAGAGAGTTTGTCGAGCTCTGTTTTGGAATGTCCTGAGAAATACCAGAGCCTGGGGACAGGGAGACAGTAAATTAAAGGACTTTGCATGTGTAGGTCATAGACCTAATTATGAGATCATATGAAAACATACCCATATACTTTGAGTTTGTAGAGGTCCTAGTTTGCATTCCAGAGGTTTTTTTTAAGACTTTTACTTGCCATAGTCTCATGTCCTTTTTTTAATGATGCAAAAATGCATAGAAACAAAACAATTTTTTTTGGTCTTTTTTTTCTCTTCTTTTAAATCAAAAACCTGTCATGTGCTTCTGTCTCCGTGTATCAAAGGACAGGACAGTGTGTTATTTCAGGTTCCTATACAGAACCCAACCTTCCTGTTATCTGTCCTCATCAAAGTTACTCTCCTAGTGACTCGGGAGTACGTGTCACTGACTTCTCCTGAATTGCAATGGGCCTATTCATGTGTAACAGATTCTCTCAGCTACTTGGGTTTCACTCAAATCTAGTAGCTAAAATTGAAATACTTTTTACTGTGTCCTCATGTGTACAAAGAACAGCATCTGAAATACTGCATTTATTCTGCTTCCAGTCTAAATTCATGCTGTTGACAGCTGATGGATATTTCTTATGTGTGGTTTTGGTTTTTAGAATGCTTGTGAATTTTAGTTACTGTTAAAAGAGCTTATGCATTCCAGTGACTGCTAATATTGCTACTAACAATAAGTTTACCACTAATTTCTTTACAGGCTTCTGTGCTGTTTAAAATAGCATTTCTCATTATGCACAAGACAGGACAGTACACTCTACACTGTTTTTTTTGGTGCTGTTTTAATTACGTGTCCTGAGAAAACAGGTATCCTTGCACCATCAAAGACTAGAAATCAGTAATAATAAAAAACCCCAGAAAGTCAAATAATAAATCTAAGGAACAGATTATTTCCATTATTTGATACACTAGTTTTCAGTTCTTTTCCTGCCTTTTCCCCAATATTGGACACTTTTAAGATTCAGCTGGAGAGGGAGCTGGGCCATCTTGTCTAGACCATGCTTTTTCCAAAAAAGGTTGGACCAGATGATCCTTTAGGTCCTTTCCAACCTGGTATTCTGTGATTCTATGATTTTGAGAGAGTTATGCTTAGGTCATGTTATTGGATCAAGTCTCTCTACTTCTTCATTTTATTGTATATAGAGGGAATATAACCAACTGGGGCAAGAGGCAAGGGGGAATATAAGGCAATACAAGGTAGGTGGGGTATAGATTTTACTTTCTGGTTGACACACTCCTCTTGGAGCTGCGGCTGGCAGTGGGCATAGGCTTGGCCAGTGGCAGAATAGTTCTGCCCTCTCCTATTTTACTCATTAGCCAAGAGAAAGCCAGAGATAGCCCAAATCCCCAATGGCAGTTTATAGCCACTGCTCATATGTACAATGGGTGGGTGTGTGCAGAGCTCTGGGTTTGTACCTCATGCACGTATCTAAAACTGTGCACTGGCATTCAGTTGCACTGATGATAAACTCAAAAAATGTATTAAGAAATCTGTAATGTGTCACTTGATAGTGACTTTTATACAGGATGATGTGTTTATGCTAATTCTATTGATGTGCGATGGATTTACTAAACTAAAATATTGCCATGCACTAGGGTTTTTTCTCAGTGAAATTATTTTGCTGTCTTGTCAAATAGAGGAAATTTTGTTTGAAACAAGAGATCCTGCCTCTTAGTATTTGTTGCAGTTTGGCCTCAGACGGCACAAAGGACCAGGTGGCAGCCGCTCGCACAGAGAAGAGCCCCCACCGCCACTGCAGCCAGGAGGGGAAAATGGGAAGAAAAAGGGAAAACTCGTGGGTTGAGACAAAGGCAATTTAACAGAACAGCAAAGGGTACAAGAAACAACAACAATAACGCTGACAGGAATATACAACCACGATTATGATACCGCCACTTGCCAACCACACCAGGGACGCCCCCGACCACCCTGCTCTCCCTGCTCCCTCTCCCCGGGGGCACCTCCTCTTCCCCCTACCCCACCCTCACCCCCCTTCTGTCCCCCCCCCTTCCCCCACAGCTCCAGCTGGTCACCCCCCTGGGCATGGTTCACATGGGATGGAATACCTGTGTCCCTGCTAGCCTCTGGGAAGGAACCCTATCCCCACCAGACCCAGGACAGTATTTCACATCTACCCCAAAAAAATAAGTCTATTATTGTTTGTGCATCTAACAAAATCTCACAAAAAAATGTTACTACATGATAAAAGCAAATCCCAAGGCCACAAATATTTTTGATTTGGAGCAGTCTTCTGTGGAAGAGATGCTACTGACTTCCTGAAGAGATCAGCTGTGCTGAATAACTGCAAATCATCATTAAGTGATGAGAAGTGCCTGAGCAAAGTCAGTTAAGGTTCCTTTACATTGATCTATACGTGTTCTAGGAGAAGGTGTTCCATGTTTTGCATACCAGAACTATCTTACTGTGTCTGGTTAATAGCAGAGGAAGCAGAAGGTGGTCCTGATTCTCTGTGAGCGAAACAGATTTTAGCTTGATAAGTCTCATAGAGTTGTGATTTCTATATTCAGACATAGGTAGTTTTTAATCTTGGTAAGTGTGCTATACAAGTGCTTCCCTTTGCTAATAGCTGAATTTAAACTTGATGCTAGGGAATCCTAAGTTGAATTATTCTCTTTATAGTTAAAAAAGCTGTAATATGAAAGTATGAAAGTTGGAGCAGGATAGAGGTAGGAAAGGCAATATCTTTAAGATGTTATTCCAAGGTGTAAGATTAGGTTACACTATCAAAATGTGAACTCTGTTGTAGAACATAAAATGTGAAAATTATATGCAAATGAATGAGAATTCTCTTCCTGATTGAACATATCACTGGCTTTTATTTTAGCCTTTTCTGCCTTTGTGATTTCTGATGTCAATTGTTCAGATGCATATTTGGAAAAGTAGTTGGAGCAGTTTTACGGGTTTTGTGTTTATGTAAATTACAGATCAGCCAAGAGATCATGCAGTCCTAGAGCTATGAACCAGGCTCTGCTAGGATAGAAGTGATGTGTGATTTCTGAGTGATATTTTTTGATTAGACCCTTAATTATTTTGTGATAAAGCTTTCTTGTAACATGAAATAATTGAGTGGGTTTTAGCAATGTGTATTCAGTATGTTCTCTATTGTAGAAAAAAAATAGAAAAAATAATAGCAATTGCTTTATGTTATTCTGTTCTAGAAATAGCCAAGTTGAGTAACTTAATGGTACTATTCGAAAGTACACTTGTGTTCTTTTAAAACCCTAGTATTTTCATTTCATATATCTTAGGCTAAATAGGAAATTCTTCAGAGGGAGTGGACCATAATGGATTACAGTTTCATACAATAGGACCTGAAATGTGTTTGTGATCTTCCAAAAATTTCTTAGTATAAAAGTAAGTGGCAAATAATTAGAAGTGCTGAGATTTTAAGATATGTGTATAATACCCTGTAGAGAGAACGATTCCTCTTTATTACGTGGTTTCAATTCTAAAGATTCCTTTTAAAACCTAATTGATTCAGTGGGGCTTAGAATGTTTTACTTCATTGCTAAAATATAGATGCCTCTCATAATGAATATTTGTATATTTTTCTTTTAGAATATCACCATTTTAAGGCTTTACATCTGGGCTTAGGTTTTCAAAAAAATATTTTTGCCCAAAATTTCTAAGAAGTTGCTCAATGACTGAAGCAAATAAAGAAGCTTTTAACATGTAGTTTTCCTTTCTTCTATGTCTATATCATATATTAAACATCAATGGTTTCTAGTGGCAGCTCTTCATCTGTTCTTCTCGCTATGCAGTTGATGGTACTTGTGGTAGTAATTAGTTTGTAAAAATAGTAATAAGAGGAAAAGGTCTCCCAGTACACAGTAACAGCTTTGTCTTTAGTTTTCTGATAGTATTGTCGCAGGATATTGGGGGGGAAAGTGAAGAAAATTAATATAAATTGGTGGGTCACAATAAGAGAATGATCCCAAATTCTGTTATGAAGATCATTTTTCCCCCTTATTTTCATGGTGGATTTCAAACTTCATGGTTTTAAAAGTAAAATTCTGAAAGGAAATAAGTCTTGCTGAACACTCTAAAGTTTGTATTAGTTAAAATTTGAAATTCAGGTGTAAGTTGGTGCCTAGTATAACACTGGTATGTGATTATATCAAAGGACTTCTCATATTAAGTTCAAAATCCATAAGTAACAATTTTTATGAGTAGACCTTGATATTAAAATGTTGGTAGATTTTCAGTTGTAAATGGTACTGAGTTACTCTGGTAATCCAATTCTGTAGCTGTACAATATGTGTAAGAAAAAAAAGAAAAGAGGGCAGTCCATTAAGATCATGTAAAGTATTTCCAAAAGAAATAGAGAAGAATGAGAGCCACTGAAGGCATTAATCTTATTTAGAATAGTAGGTACAATCTGGTCATCCTTGTTCAAGAAAAATTAATTTAAATGAGAACAGATGGAAAGAAGTGCAATTACAATGATTAAGCGAACACTGAATCTATCATATGAGAAGACATTAAAGTGTGTTATATAATAAGACCTACTTGTTTAGCCCAAGAAAATGAAGACAGAAGCACACAATCCATCTTTATAAATAAAGAGAAGGGTTAAGCACGAGACAGGAGGAGATGGTATTGCTGACACTCAGATAAGTGCTTAAAAACTATCATGAATTAATGCAAAACAGAAGTGTCAGAAGTCCTTCAGTAGCATTTTTGGATGATAGCCTGGAAAATATTGCTACAGGTGTTCTTGATTCTTCCCCTTATTTCCAGGCAGCAGCCCGGGTCAGGGCTCCATCTCATCTGGTACAGCCTATGTAAGCCAGAGGAATGTGTCACATTGAAAAGACTATCACAAAATTTAGTAATGATAGCTGTGTTAATAAATGTTCTCTTTTTGTGTTCTCTCAGGTATGGGGAGGAGTTGCTGGGAGTGAGGTTTTTTTAGGGTTTTTTTAACGTTTCATGAAACATTGCTAATGTAGGAAAGTATTAAGTGAACAATTTTAAGAAGTCCTAGTAGGCAAATATTCGGGCAAATGAAATTAGATGAAGTATAGGAATTAGATTACTTATATGCTTCATATGTGACAATGGAAATAAACTGTTGATACTGTTGTTATTTTTAATGCGTACTTGATACAAAAGTCTCCAGGAGACTGAAAACTGTGAATTTAGTTACTGCTCTTAAAATGAGAGCATACATGAAAGGCTGAAAATCAGTCCCATTAAGTGTAATACTTTTAGCATGTTAGCAGAGAATGCTAATTCATGGTTGCCAAAAGGATACACTTAGAAAATTTTAACTTAAAGAGCATGAGTAAACAAGGATTTCTGAAAGGTGAATCACGTTAAGCAAATAAGATTTGAAAGAAGAGAAAATGCAAGATTTAGTACTTCTCCATTTCAATAAAGCTTTTTCTTTTTACCAGAGTTTCATGCAACAGATTTTTGTATAACCTCTCTGAGTATGGAATGGATGCTTAAGATTTTTTTTAATACTGATAAGCCAGACTAAGCAGAATAGCGAGGCATGGATAGTGCATTTTGGGGGATTGTCGAAGAGTAGAATCCTTTTGCTTTCTTCATTTGGATTATTCTCTTTAATATTTTAGTTATTGATTTAGTTTAAAACATGTAAGGCAATAAATATTTTAGGTGGTACCCAGAGCAAGGGGTGGAAAACTAAATAGATCTAAGCGTTAAGTTATGCTCCTGGGTTGGAGTATTACATAAATTGTTCATAGCTAAACTAGATATTGGATTAGGTAATAGTCAGGAAGAGATGTTCAATGCATGCTAATTGACAGATTCAATGGCAAATTCTTACTTCATTGCGTAGCAGCAATAAAGGCTAATGTATCCAAATATTTTAATATGAAATTAAACTTTTTTTATAAACCAGTTCATATAGAATAACCATTAGGCCAAGTTTCCCTGGTTTAATCATATAATTTGTAAACATAGAAATTGTATCAGGGAATAGCATAGAACAAAGAAGCAGGTTCAGTGAAGTTGATAAATCTGGGAATGTTTCATCTAGAGAAATAAAGTAATATACAGAGAGGTTGAGAACCCCTGTTTGGACCATAGAACACGGAGGAAAAGCTGCTTTGAGGACAGAGGGTCTTTGGGAGAGAGTACCGGAGGGTTTTTTTCTGCTTCCTGTTCATTCATGTTATGTTGTTTGATATTTTAAAACTTGACACCTTCCAGAAGTCCTCAAAAGTGAATCTCAAGGTAAAGATTATGCTATGCTTTAATCTCCATAATATATATGTGGTTAATTTAATGCATGAGATACCTCACTAAAATTGCTGCAACACAGTGTATATCTAAAGTTAATAGTATGCATAAGCATTTGCTGGATTAGGCTTCACTGATCAGTTTTATATTTAGATGTAACTAATAACCCCTTCTGTGAGTTGGGTGGAACTTTCTTGCCTCCTGAAATTTGATGTGTCTATTAGGAAGTCAGGAGTGACTGTTCTGTGACTGCTCTTTTTTGCACTGTTAAAAATGGAATCTGTTTTTAAAATGGGCTTCTTTCTTATCAAACTATTCTATTTGCTGGCCTTTATACCCACCTGAGATGGATGAATCTGGCAGGTTCAACCACTTGACAAACAGGATGAGATACCTTGACTGAGGTACTGGTCCAGCCTCCCATGCAGGTGGGGAGGTGGCCAGTGGCCCTGCAGTTGGTGGGAGGTGTGGAGATCCAAACATGGCCAAAGCTGACCAGTGATTTAGTGCTGTGAATAGCAAATAAGGCTTATGTTTTGCTTTTAAATGCAAAAGAGGCTGTTTTCTCTTTGTGTCTATCTAAAAAGCTGGCACCAACCTTTTCAAAAAGGATATACTTGTGGACCCAATAGAAAAAGCATCATGATCGCAGTCATATTATGCTGACAATTACTTAGAAATTTTAAATATGATTCATAAGACATTTGCTGCAGCTTACAGGCATTATTATTTCAATTAATGTATGTATTTTCTTATAAACCTTGTTTGGAAACCTGCATCCCTTATGTATTAGATATTACTCAGTTCTATTCAGGAGGAACATATGATGAGATAAGATCTTGAGGATAGGATTGTCAAAATAATGAGTGTTTGCATATGCAACTGAAGATAAAAGAGGATGTGGATGCACTCTATCTGAAAATAAGATCCTTAATAATAATTTTTTTATCTATAGGAGATATGAAGGTGTTTTGAGCTGAGCTGTTGGCAGTATCAATGGGAATTCTTTGTAGGTCTTTTCTGTCTTATTTAAGCTTTATTTAAGATTGTCTGTAATCAACCAATACTTGTGTCTTACTGTTTTCTCAGGGATTAGTGATCATTACAAAATAACAACAAAAGGATGACATGAACAAAACAAGCTGCCTTATTCAAGACTTGTACAGGGCTTAAACATGCTGCTAATTTATTACCTTTTTTTGCAGTTGGTGATGCATGTATTATTGAATGTATTTCTCCTATTTAGACAATGTTAATTTCTACAATGCTTTCAAGAATGAATTGTTAGGAAAAAGTGTTTTTTTTTTTAAAGATAGCTAGTATATTCAGTGGCTAGGGTAAATATTTTAAGCATGTAAACTTGCTTTTCAGCCTTGAATTTCAAACATATTTTACTGTCCACTGGCAGAAAAACAAGCAAACCCCAGCATGGCTTTATTGTACCACTGTTCAGCAATTTTTATATACTGTTTCCTTTTATAATTTGAGACATGATAATGATTTTTGCTATAAATTTTTTCATAAGCATTCTTACTGATGGATGATGCATTTATTTAAGCATCAGTGGACAAATAAAGTTATCCATGGGTGACTAACAACCTTGAATAAATACCATTTCACTCAGCAGCTATCCATAGTACCTTAGCAATGCAATTACATGCCAGGACCTATTATCCCAATTAATGGACTGTTTTATATTCACTGTGCATTATACTTGAAACTCTTCAGAGGCCTGGCCTTCACTTAGCCAGAGGCAAAAAAGAAATGTATAACAAATCACCAAGAAAAGGCTTTCATTTACTTTCCAAGATATGTAGCGTGTAATTATGCTTTAAGCATAAGTGGAATGGCCTCAGAAATGCCTTTTGATTTAAGTTACAGTAAAACTATATTTTAAAACCATTATTAAATATAGCTATCTTGTTTTTCAAGACTATTGTTGGTAACTGCAGAAGCAGGTATTTTGCTCTCATCTTCCTACATCTCCTTTTTTGTAATTATTTTGCCAAAGGTTATTTTTGAGGGTTATTTATGAGATGCATATAGCTTCTCTGTTTCTAAGCATATGAAATAAGCACAGCAATTCATGGGGATGTTGTATTTGCTGGATGGATGAACAAATAAAATAGTCTACTAAGAAGTACGCAACCTGGTGTTGTGTTGCCACTTTGTAAAATGTCAGCCCCAGGCTATGTTTTACGGGGCTGGAATTTGACCACTGGAGTTTCACTCCACTCCCTCTGGTGGTTTCCAGAGCTGCATTACCAAAGCTATAAAATAAAACACAGTTGTATTTCTTCTCCTTATTGTAAGGAGCATTGATTGCTTCTCATTGTATATTATAGCAAAGGGGCAGTCTATTACATGAATTTATTGCATTTTCTTCGTGATAATTACTGGAAGTTATTGAACAAGGCAGGGAGTTATGACCAGTAAGTTCCTGCTATAGCTGAGGAAGCAAATCCACAAATATTTAGTGGATCTAAACAGCTGTAAACAACACATCCTGTTTACAGTGTAGTAGGAATTTACAGCTTACAGTACATCTGAGGATTTCCTAGGAATCATGCTCCAACTACTACAAATTCAGGCTTCAAATATGAACTATAGTGAAAAGTCACCTTACGTTGTATCATGTCGGTTCCTCTTGTCAAGCAATTTGACAGCAGTTAAAATGACCACTAGATTCACTATTTCGCTTAGTCAAAAATTACATTACTATTTCATGAGCAGCTGGTTAGAAAGCCTCATGAAATCTGCATGCATACATTAATGCCTGATGGCTCCCTTTACATTCTGTAAGGGAATCTATCAATGGAAAAAAAAAAATCAATAATGTAAGCGTTCCAATAGGTCTGTGGATTCCAGTAAAATACAATCACAGAGTCATCTTTCTGTAATTTCTTCTCAAAAATAATTTGTTAGTGTATTATGTGTACACTGGTAACCATGCCCTGCCAGTTGTGGGCCACACAGATTTGCCATGCTAGGCTTGGCACGGCCAGACCTCCTGCAGGGCCACTCCAGAAAGCTGGTGGCTCGCTGTGCATGTGGAGGGCAACCCTGCTGTGCTGCTCTGAAGTCTTGTTCCTCCCAACAGCCCTGGCTCTCCTATGCACGTGCAACTACATCACCTCTACCTGTGTGACACCCTTCCTCCCTCCAGTCTAGCTCACAAAGTAGCAAGAGAATCTCAAAGAAAGAAGATGGCTGCCACAGCCAGAACAATCACAGAGTATTCCTCCCAAATTTCCTGGGAGGCCTGGTTGCCTCAGTCCCTTGCCCCCTGTACAGCTGGATGTGTCCTTGTCACATGGCATCATGTCAGCTGTAGGGAATGAGGAAAGATGGCCAGGGGCTGCTACAAACTAGTCTTGGGTGACTAGCTCCTGAGAGCCTGAAGGAAAAGAGGGTGAGCAGGTGTCATCTGCCCAGTGGATATAGCTCTAACCTACAGTATCATCTGAGTATGATGTTAAAAGATAAATGCCAACAAATGCAAAGTGTGAATTCCTGTTTCTCTAGTAGTTTTTTCATCCCCTGAAAGAGAAGGGGGCCTGATCTGTGAGATGGTTTCAGATCCTGGCATCTCCACTGTCCTCTTCTTTCTGTCTCAGGTTCCAAGACATCAGTGAGGGCAGTGCTTGGGATAGCCGAGATATTTAGATTTATTCCCAAATTCAAAATACACTCAGATTCGTGCCTGAATGAAAGACTCCATGACTGCAATCACATCTCAAGCTAATGTGGTAATCCTCTAATTCTTTCATAAATGTAAAGCAGTGGTCCATAAGTGCATGTAGATAAAGAATCTTTACTGACTTCAAATTCCAAAATCCCTAGTTCTTACTTGAATTACTTCTAAGACATGAGAAGTTTTGTTAACATGCAGGTCCACTATCGGAAGTGCTAATGCATTTACAAAGTAGCCCAGCTGTCCTACAACAGGAATGCTACAGGAGTAACCCAAATACACAATGATTTACAGATAGAGGATAAAAGCCAAAAAGAATAAAAATAAAACCTAGTACCTCTAGCACTTTATTCCTAAATATATGAACGAACTTGTACAGTAGAAATAAAAAGTTAGCAAGTAAAATAACTCCAATTAAATATTGATGACTTTGACAAATGCTGCAGTCTCAATAAGTAAGTGATCTTCACATTACTCTTCATTTATTGACACCCTCTTACTATTTTGAAGAAGATTCATCTTCTATCAAAGACTTTTATTGCTATAGTATTTCACAACTGACTAGCCAATTTCTTCCATTATCTTAATATTCACAGTTAAAATAAAGAACTAACATTACATCTAATAACGATCTATGTCAGATGTGAAGATAGGAGGTGGAGGGGGTGGGGTGGAGAGTTAATGAAGAAAATTCCTGTCCACAGTTCACTGTTTCTTTCTTCAGTTTCAAATGTAACACTGGAGTGGGTTCAGAAATACATCTATTTATTTTTTCTTCTGACCTATTTTTCTGGGTTATTCTTAGACTTTTCCCAATTTGAAGGGCAGGAGCTGAAGATGGCCTTTGTTGAGACTTCAAAGTAACTTAAATATTTTTACTGCCAAGGTAGAAGTATAGGCATTTAAGCATTCTTTTTTTCCTAGAATTTCATTGGGAGAAAAATATTTTACAATACTGAAAAATTATTTTTCCCACTTCATTGTGAAGCTGAAACAAAGATTTAAGAAGTAATCTATAGCAGTGGTGACAGAATTGGGCTAGAACATTAGTCTCTCGGTTTTAGCCACCTGCCAGAGAAGAAAGGAAAAGGAGAGGTAGGCTTTTGAGATAGGCTTTTCCTTCTGCTGCTACTTTTAAATATCCCCTTCTTCCAGGAGAAATGGAAGGAGTCTTTAACAGCTGGTTACAATGTCACTGTACAGACAAGTGCCTTTGGTATGTACTCTGATGTATGGCTGGAAATATGCAGGATCATAAATGTAATCACTTCTTCCTGTCTTCCAGCAATTCATTGCTTTCCAAGTTTTTAAGTTACAAGTGTCCAGACAGAAAATATATTTTGGTTGTCTGTAAGTATTAATTACAGAGCCCTACGCTAGATAGGAAAATTTAGTATCACTACTGTTGATAGTTGTCCAGTAGAAAGAACTCAGTAATAACAGTAAAATATAAGATCTAGGGGGAAAAAAAGAAAGACCTGTAAATAAATACTGATTTCTTTTTTCTCTCTTCCATAGCATTAGCTAATAATTCTGTATTATTAGTGCAGAAAGAGCACAGAGCAATGAACCTCTTTCTAGGCCACTAAACTGCTGTGATGTTGATCAATATATAAATAAAAATGCATTTTTAACTATTACATATTGTTATATTACACAGTTAATATATTAAATAATTCAGTGGATGTTTCTGTGCTGTACCTCAGAATAACAGGAAGGTTGGATAGTTTGGCTTGAAATCGCATAAAAATACTCATAGTATGTGGAGGAACACAGCTTTTTCTATAACAAAATGAACTTTGGTGCCATTTCACTATCACAATAAGACATTTCCAAGAGTGTGGTATTGTAAGATAGTCCTTTTATTGGATCATTTGAGGCCAGTGGGGCATGTGTTATCTCATTTTAACACACACCTTGTGGGTTTTTTTCTTTAAGTAAATGATGGATGTTTCCAGTCCAACAGCTTTTTTGTGTGGAGAGCAAACTAAAGAAAGTGAATAATGTGACCATGGGAATCTTTTAATTTAAAAAGAAAATGTTTCTTAATTAAAGATAATAGTAGAAGTTTGGCAGGAATGCTCACTGTGTGAGCAAACCTCAGCAGCTGCATTGTGCTTCTATAGGGAAGGTACTGTATGTAACACACTGCTTTTACTTAGCTCATTGACTTTTTCTAGTGACTACTTCTAACTACATTTTCCCAAATAATCTAATCATTTTTTAACATCTAGGCTTACACTGCTTCATTAACATTTGGGTTTGGGATATGGTGGTACTTAAGTATGATTAGATACACCAAATTAAAGAAACTGTTCTCTCCTGAGGGAACTGCAATTGTACAGTATACCTGTAAGTTTATCTTTACATTTATGTAAAGAAAATAGAAGGAAAAAAGGCAGCAAGGGCTATGCTGTTAGAAGCTGGGTTACTGCAAAAGCGGGGCCTGCAAAGTGGAAGAACACGGTCTACTCCTGGCTTGCTGTGAGACTCTGGGGCACACCTTTACCTGTCTTCACTTGCTCTGATCCAATTCAACTCTAGAAATGCTCAGAGAATTATTTTTTTTCTCCATTCACCTTCTACTTAACAGCCCCGGAAGGTGTTGCAAATAACTGTGACAGAGTCGTGGCTTATCCAGAAAACTCTGCTGCAGAGCTCATCCTCCCAGCCCCTGGTTCTGACTGTCTCGCTCCTCTCTGTCTATCCTTTCTGTTTGGTTTTTTTTTTGGCTTTTCCTCATCAGATATAAAATTTTATCTTCTTTTTTTATGATCCTGCGCTACTTATCCCACTTGTTTATAATCTTTCATCAGCTACTTATATGTCAACTTCTGCCTCCAATAGGCGAGGGCTGCTCAGCTGTAAACATCTGTCTAACCCATGTTGTTATTCTGCCTCAGATCCACGCTGCTCTCTTTTGTTCAGTCCCAAAAAATTTGTCAGTGCTTCAGCTCCTGGTACTCTAAACCCATTGCCTACTATTCTGGCCTCATTTTCCCCATGACCATCTGCTGCATTTTGTGTAATATACAGAATGCTGGCCTTTAGAGTCTTCCCCCAAGTAGAAATAAAAAAAATAATAGTTGTTATGGGTTTTCCATTGGGAAGTACTAACTTCTATTCTGGTTTATAAAGTGTAATCACTATCAATGAAACTTGTAAATCACATTTTCACAATGAAAAGCAGGTATGTACAACAGGATATAACTTACACTTGTGATTGTCGTTATAAATTACATCTTTTCTTGAAACATTTGAAGTACCCCTTCTTCATAGTATTTTAGTTTTCTTTATTATATTCTACCAGAAGTTTAAAGCAGATAAAGGTGAGCTATTATAAAAGGAAATTCAGGCTGTGAGAGGAGTCCTCCCTTGTTAGTACTTCTTTTAACAGTACTCTGATTTGCAGTAAGTATAAATTACTTTGAAAATTCCTTTGAAAATATTCCTTCCATTTCGCCATTACATAGTAGTGAATTGCTTGACAGCCTTAAAATTACAAGGGAAATAATGAAAAGGAAGATACAATGATCACAGAAGTAACAAAATATATCAATGCTTTTTTATTATTATTTTAGATAAAGCTACAGTACTGGTCAAAATCTCTTACTATCAGAGACAAACTTCCACTTCAGATGAAAAATAACAGAAATAGAGAAATAGAAGCACATGAAAAAATGTATTATGAAAGATATTTTCATCAACTGATAAAGCAGCTGAGCCCAGTATTAATAAAGATTGTTATTCATTATTTGAATTTGTATGATTGACCACTTAAAGAAATTACTGGTGCTATAGAAAGACTTGTTACTGAAAGGGAAAAGTCATTTAGTTCAGGGAGGTCTTGTAGGCCTCATAAAATAACTGTTGATTATAATTATACGCTAATCTCTGAAATATTCTCTTGGGAAATAGACAGATAATGACCAGGAAAAAAAAAATAAGCTCAAACTGATACACTTTCCTGATACTTAGAATATGCTTTTGCAGTCTATTGCAGGCCATGAGAAGCTATTCAAAGCTTAATTTTTTGCAAACCTCTTATTTCATCTATCTAGTTACTTATACTACGTAAGGCATAAAAACTGTATTCTCAAAGTTACTTACACAGATGGGCCAAACTATTTTTGCATTTCCTCAATTTTCTGCTTTTAAGAAAATTCCAGTTTTACCTGAGTGTTTAGACCTAACGTAAGAAGAGATCTGAACTTCTCCTGCATCAGACAGTAATTGTTTCTGTGACTTCCAATGTCAGTTTTTTACTAGCAGCATTACCATTTTGTATCATGAGCAAAATATTACTGGTATAAAAATTGCTTTTTACTTTTAACATGTTACAAAATGTTACATGTTTTTACATGTTACAAATTTGGTGATTTGCCCGGCTGCTTATATAGCACACAAACCAGAAGTGCAAACTTAATTTTGCTCTGATGCAACTGAGAAGCAGCTTTTCAAGTTCTGACATGGAAAATTTGCAGTTCTGTTGAAAATTGTACTTGGAAATAATCTCAGCTCATCCTGATCTCAGTGTTATTGGCATTGACACATCAAAGGCATGTGCCTGCATTATTTTCTTACTGCTTTAAAAGTGTTTTAAAAGAAACGGGGTTAGTGAACATTCATAGATACCTCTGTCTCTGGGAAGTTGTTGAAATTTCAGGGTAATGTTAGGCACATCTGGGACAGTATAAAAATGTTGTGTTTTTCCTGCACAATTGAATCTAGAGTGGAGAACCATGGACACATTTAAGATATTTCATGTTGCTTTACATGTTCTTACCCGACTAGGCTGCACAGTTTTTCTAAATTTATTAATATAAATTTATAAAAAGCCCATTTCAAAAGATAAAACCTCCCATTCTCTCTTTAGCCTGAAGGATTGTGCAAGTGCGGCAAAATGCACATACATGTTGATAATTTAAATTAACTTTAGCATCTGCTTTAAGACTTATTGAAATGAAGGCCAACCCAGGAGGGCATCACTGTGCCTATCAGCTAGAACAGATTTCAGGTGTGTTAGGCCTCTGACAACTAGGAAAATGTTTTGGGTTTGGAGGTTTTTTTGAAGAAATGGAAACAGTTTGGAGAACAGTTTCCCAATACTTTTAAGCATAGTGTTCTCTGTGGGGAATAACACAAATGCTACCTCTTAAAGGCAAAAATAAGAAGTTTTAAGATTGATCAAAGTCTCTGTTATTTCCTAGTATTTTTTACAGAATTGTATACTATTGCTGATTTAAAAAAAAAAAAATCTGTAATCTTAGCGGTGCTAATTCTATAGATTAAGATATCACCTTGTTTTGGTTCATAATTTTATTGCTGTTACTCAAACAAGATATCCTGTAAGAAAAAATGATGCTAAGCGGGACCATATGCACAGAGTTATTCTTTTAGCTATATTTAAATCTTTGTATTTTATAATTCTGCCTGAGAAACATTCATATTTATTAGTGTATACATTAAGTGCCACAGGATAGCATGACACTTCTTTGCCTGTTGACTTGTGAACACTAAATCATGTGTAAGATACACAAACAAAACTCTTTACATGTTGACTTAGTTCTTTTGTAGTTTAAAACATAAATAAAGAGTAACATCAGATGAAATGATCCTATACCTAAGGTGTCCACTTCCCATAAAACTCATAAAGTTGAGTCTGCAATAGGCTGAATACTTCTGCTGCATTCTGAGCACTTTCATTAGGATTCATCATATGGTACTCCTCAAAACCCCTTTAAGGTTAGTCACTAATGTGAAATCCCAATGGAGTTAAATACCTCCCTGGTGCAACTTCGTACTTCAGTGCAGTTTTGACACCACTGACCTCAGGACAGGGATAGTTGGGATGAATCTGGCCACTTTGTCAGATAAATTGTGTTATTTCCAAAAGGAGCAATAAGCTCTGAAGACTTAAGTTTTTTGTTAGCAAAGTTTCTAAAATTAAATATCTCTACTGATTTGTGAACATCAGGTTTGTGTAAATATATTGTGAGTGATTAATATCTGGATTTATAGACGAAATGTATGAAACTAGTGGAACTATCTACGTATCTTATCTATAGTGATAGACTGTATTAAAATCTGATATTACAGAGTAAAGATGAAGTGCATGTCTAAAAAGTTACAAGTATAGGAATGTTTTGGTCTTTTTTCAGAGATCAGGAGTGATTGGCCACAAATCAAAAAATAGTTAGAAGCAAACTAAGATGCAGCACCAACAGACTGATTTGGTAGAGGTGAATTTGCATGTATTGCACATGTCCAGATGTTCTTTTCAATTCATTACTGGCAAACAGCCCGATTTGTCTAAATTGCATTTAATATACAACAGTTAGTAGCAGGTGTAAAGAAAAAAATTGTATATTTTGTAAATCTCCCATAGGAGTCTCTATATAATTACAATTGTTATTTTGAGTTACATTTATAGTAGTAAAAAGGGTGGGAGATAAAAAACTATTGCATGTAAGCTTCCTGTTTTCAACTCCAAGAGATACTGGTCGCACAAATCAAAGGAGAAGATTCTATGGTTAATATGAATCCACTTTTTCAGTGTGGCCTTTATGGTTGGCATGAATTCTCAGCATGGGTCATTTCTTGATCTTAATAATTGCCAACAATTTAAATGGAGTTTGTAGGCCAGCACACTGGTAGTATTTTCATTCCTTTCCTGGCATAATTATCATTCTGATACTGTACAGTCAGAAAATTATCACGATAAGAGCTCCACTGGAAAACACTGATACCTCGTGGGGCTACAAACATTAACTGCCTGTGCAGAGGCTACTCAATCTCATGCAGCTCTTACTCAGAGATGTACATTTCATGCATACTATGAAATCTCTGGCTTTCTCAAAGCTGTCATTTCTAGTGCATAAAACGTAGGGTATCTATTTCCTTGGAAGACAAGTTCTGTGGTAGCCAGTTATTTTTTGGTAGTGTCCATGGAAGGTAATGGACAAAACACTGTATCAGGACTCAAGGGACCTCTCTGTGTCTCAGCTGGAAAGTGGAGATACTGATACTCATCTCAAATTTCTTTGAGATATGGAAATGGAAACCTCCAAATATTAGCTAGAAGATGCTGTTACCATTATTCAGTGAGGGGATGCAGTTCCTGACAATGAATTCATAAGCACGTAGCAAATTCCAGTGCAAATCAAGGATATGGTTTTCTATTTGTTGTGTGCACTTTAGAAATTCTCTACGATGTCTCATGTAGTATAAGAATAATGCAGAGCATAGAAAAAGTATGGAGTTAGCTATTTTTAACGTCTTGATGAATGTATGAACATATTGTGAGATAATTTTTAAGCAACTTAACATTTTTGGCTGGATAATTCTATGAACTTACCTTATGCTATAAAGGCAGATGGATCACGCGTGATGCTTGTGAGAGGTAAGAGATTGACACAGTAGCTCAGACTGTTGGTCTACATACATTGTTAATTAGCATGGTGATATTCCCTTTACAATTGACTTCCCTCTTGATGGCTTTGAGCCAGATGTGCAGTACTGAACTAGGCAGAAGTGTAATTAATATTGAACAAATATAGGTGTTGCACTTTGTCTGATTGTTGATTCAACCTGTTTCTCTAGAACAAATGATTTGAATTTCTACTGCGTTAGCAACAGCAGACTGTTTGGAAAGAGATTTTTTGAGGTCAGACGTGCCACCTGGCAAGTGATGTAGAAATTTGTTGGGAAAGTATACCAAAATTGCAGAGAATTCTTCTAATGGGGATAGGATATCACAGAAGCACTTGCTTTCTTTACCTTTATTTTACATTACAGTAGTGTTTATTTGCTATAATATTTAAATCAGGATAGTTAACATTCATTTTAAAAAAATAAAAAAATACTAATTCACATCTCATTTTCAGTGCAATAAGCTTAATGTTAGAGCATAAATGCATTTGTACTGAAATCTGTAAAGGCTTCCTAGGTAAAAAATCTCTTCTGTAATGATCACTTAGCAATCGTATGCCTCTTTTGCATACAAGAAAATAAGTTATCTTATCTAGAGCTGTCCAGCAAATTAAACCTTTGGTGAGTAAGCAGGTATTCTGCTCTGAGTTTATTGCACTGTAGCTCTCTGCTTCACAGCCCCACAATGGTTGGACAGCTAAGGCAAAGGACCCTGAGAGTTAAACTGTAACAGAAGCAGCATTTATTATTCACTGCCTGGACTTCTATAGGAACATTTAATATACTTATTCAGGAAGAATATCTATATACGTGTTGATTTATATCCCTTTTCACCCACAGCCCAGTTTATTTTCCCTGGATCCTGACTTAGGAATATTTTCTATATCTGCACCAACTGAAATGTGTAAATAGATTTTCTGTTATGCAGTTTTAATGAACAGTTTTCCACAGAAAAAAAGAATATAAGCTGTTTATGATCATCTGTTACTTCTGGAATCAGCTTGGTAAAAGACATTTTATGTTTAATAATCCACAATTTCTGTAGTTAAACTTCCAGAAAAACAGTTATTTTTTTCAATTCAAATAAAATGGTGAATTATTTTTTTTGTTAAAACACAGTTGTTTGTTATTCCTTGTACAAGATATATAGTCTTGTTTTGGTCATGATTGCTCATGCTACCATATGGGAGTTTGTTCATATTCTAGTCAAGCTAAAATCTGTTGCCATGTGTTTGACTACTCATAATATTTTTTTAAGGCTTGTCTGTTTTTCACAGCTAAATTTAAGCTAAATGTCTTGGTTTTCTTTTTTTATAAAAGATAAAGTATGAAGTCAGGTGTAACGATAGGACAGTAAAGAACAGAGAAGTTAGTAACTGCAATATTGCTTCTTTGTAATGAAGTTCTTATGTAACAAGTTTCCAAAAACTATTTTAGAAGCAGGAATCATTATTCTTACTGAACTCCATTGTTAATATGTTCAGCTATTTATAAAGCAGGGAGGGCCAGATGTGGCCACACTTGAAATAACACAGAACCTCTGATTTTCATACTCTTGAGATAAACAGCTTGATTTCTTACATGTCCTTTGACCTGTCAGAGCTTTATGGAGAGGCATGCAGGGATGCATGGAGAAATGTGGAAGCTTTTAATGTATAGGGAATTTACAGAATTCCATGTTGTGGAAGAAGAAGTATGTGCTAGGATCACGATGAAACTCATCTCTTTCTCGTTTCTTCTTCTTTTGTCTTTTTCTCTTTTTTTGGCGTGTGTGTGTTCTTTTAAATATTGCTGTATTGGATAAATCAGTCAAATCAGTAGGGGAGGTGGAAAGGAGCAATTCTTGTCTTACTTTGTTTGCTTCCTAGCAGCTAACTGCAGATTATAGCAGACATACCAATTTTATATGTACATTGACTTCATTTCCCAAACAGTCTCTAAGAATAATTCTCAACTTTTAAAATGTTGCTTTGTTTACTTGTATTCTCACCTATATATATATATATATATATATATATGACAGATCTTTATTTAAGCAATTTATTGTTGTTCTGATACATCACTGTTGTTCTGATACATCACTGTTGTTCTGATACATCACTGTTGCTCAACAAATGTAATAAGAGTTGTGTGAGGGTTTTGTGTGGCAGTTAGGCATCCAGTTGGCAGAGCCAATCTGTGTGGGAGTGTTGTAATGCTCATATTCATTAGTTTCCTTTGCAATTCAATGAGATCAGTTAGACTGAAAATAGGTCTGTCAAACAAAACATGAAACTGATGACTGAGAAACGGTTTGTTTCCCAATGTAATATCACCATTCTCTGCTGCTTTCATAGGCCTAGGATGAGACAAAAGTATTCCAACAAAACCAGAATCACAGGTAGTGAACACAACTTTGAAAATTATATGAATGGAATAAAAGGATAAAAATAAATCTTAAAACAAGCAAAAACCTAAGGACCAGATCTTTTGCTTTCAGAATAGGAGTCTTGGGATCTAGTGAATGCCGCTTTTGAGAACAGAGCGTGCTTTGAAGTTTAAATTTATTCAGGTCTTGCAGAAATGTGTGTCAAGAGATTGTACAGATATTTCTTTATTAAGCAGCACTGCTGTGGGTGCTGGTTTTTCCACATCTGTATGGAACCCAAACCAGTTGGAGGGCAAGATCTTAGTGTCAGTACCATACTATGAAATTATCATGAATCTCATAAAATCAGCTTATTCCAACCAATCCTGCTTTCTTGTTTTGAGGAGTCAGATATTTTTACTGTGAAAATAATTTTGAAGAGACATCAGGGGAATTTGTTTTTAAGGTTGTTTTCATTAGCTGGAGCAATTTAGCCCAAAATTAGGCATGAAGAAATCAGGTCTGTACATATTTATTTATTTATTTATTATTTGTAAAGGTGTTATTGTTTCAGTGTTTTCAGTTGAATTTGCTTTTTTCTCTTAGTTCAAATAATTTTTCTATTCTCAACACTTGGAAGCACAGCTGACTGCAAGCACTGGTAAACAACAAGAAACTTCACAAGTTAATGAATAAATGACCCCGTACCTGCTATTCATTGCAGCTCCACTAGGCAGTCCTCTGCCTTTTCTGCCACAGCCTTGACATGAAAAGCACCAGAGGGCAATTGACCACCGTGAATTCTTGCAGCATGTCACAATTGCAGAAACATCTGTGCACATAAAGCATATTAAAAATTCACTGACAAGACCATAAATCATTGAAATGCTAAACCCTGAAATATCAGTTTTGCAGTCAGTCATTAAACAAAACTCATAATCTATGAAATTATACATTCCAGTCAAAAATGCAATATTTCACCTCGCATATATAAGTCTAGATACTCACTGTTGCTTTTCTTTTGCAACATAAAGCTCATCAACAGAGATATTTCTGTCAGGGTAAATAAAGTGGCCCTATCCATCATTCTCTTGTCAGAATCACATACATTCCTAGTTAAGCCTAATTTTTCTTATACAGATTGTCAAATCTAAGGGACACACTCTCTGTTTGTTCTGCTTATGATTCCCAAGCACATCAGTAATAAGTTTGCACACGGATGGCATGCAAAATATTTCTACAGGAACAAGTTCAGGAGCAAAATTTTTCAGAGTGATACAGGAACTGGTTTGAGCCTGTGCTTGAGGCCACATTAGCTCACTGTTCCTTATACCATTGGTGTCCTCTAACCTACAGAGCAACTCTCCTAGTACACTCCTGGAGAAAACTTGGGTACAACCTCTGTTTCAGAAAATATTCAAGTCTGTACTTACAGGGTAATTGATAGTCTTGTTTCCTGGCTTTGCTGTCTTCGGGTATCTCTTCTGCCTTTGAGTTACTGTCATACAAATGGCCAAAATGGAAGGCCTGGAGGAAGCCTTTCCAAGAAAGGTATTTTGATGTCGCCTGCCACAGGAACAGGTCACATCAGTATCCCAGTTTAAGTTGGATCACCTTCTATACTAAAGGGCAACAGGATTTTAATTAGCTAATTCTCTCTAATGCTTGTGAGATGGAAGTGAAATATGTCGCCTCTATGTTATATATGATACATTCAACATTGCATCGTTTATACTTAAAACAATCTGTGTATATTCATGTATCTATGTATTTTCATGAACAAACACCTTGGTAAAGCTTGTTTTCTAATGTGTTGTTCACATTAGAGTAATTGAGTTCTTAGAACAAGTTAGTTCTACCTACCCAGAGGTAATGTCATAGCTTGACTGTGCCACACAAACTTAAAAATTGTTAACTAATTTAATTAGTAAAAATCTGTAACTGCTTCTTGCTCTCAACTAAAACCTAATGAGTGAGAAATGAATCATTTACTTACTTTTACTAATACTTCACTCTCTGTAAAAGAGAGTGTCGGGAAGTCTCCTGAAACAAGAAATGTGGAAGAACGTATCTGAGTAAGTCTTGCAGACTTGCCATCCTGACCTGGAAGTCTCATGTGATTTCACAGTGTAAGTGTGAGTTAGTTTTATATTTGATTGAAGAGAAACTCATTTGAAGTCATTTCAAGATTCAGGGCTGTAACATCAGGAGATGAACTTACAAGGGAGTTATCTCAGCCTCCACCTATGCTTCTCAGGTATTGCTGTGAGGCCAGGGATAAACTGTTAGTTGGAGGTTTTCCTGGATTTCATAAAACTAAGCAATTATTTCTGCTACTGCAAGGATCTTGGGAGAAAAATTGGTTTACATGTAGGCAATCTTCTCCTTTCCTTCACTCTGTTACAGTTCCCCTTTTCCCACCTCAGACAGACAGGGTGAAAAATGTAATTTTACACAAACAGACTAAGGAGAAAAAGTTTCTGTAAGATGTGTGTCTTGCCTCCAGGGCACAGGGCTTGGGCAGGGTAAGAGATGAGATTCTCAACTAATGCAGTCAGCAAGTTTCAGATCAGGTGAAACTTTTCACTACTAAAGCTATGTTAAGCTAGATATGTTCAAATTCCAATATGCACAACTTAGTTTTCCTTGCTGTTTCCATCAAATAGAGTATTGTGATGTCATGGAACCACTATACTGTTGGGTGTATTTCATCTAGTATGTAGTAGTACTGAAGGAAGCGAGGGGAAAAGACTTTTGATTTTTTTTTCGAATTTACAAATTCAGACTTTTTGATGGGATGCCCAAGTGTAGATACAGTTTGTCAATGGGAATGAGGCATATTTTCAGAAGGGAAATTTTGTGCTGTTTAGGAAGTAATCTCTCTGTTACATTTATTGTGTAATGCCTCAAATTGTTGCCTAAGTATTAAGACAATTGATGCTGATAAATTTAATACGCTAATAAATCAAATAAAAACTGGTGGAGAAGAAAATGTATCTTCCAAAAATGTTTTCTTCTTCATAAACTAAAAAAAAAAAATCATAGCATAAATTTTAAATAATGAGATTGTACTAGTATTTATGTAAGATTCATTGGAGGAAATTCTGCATTTTTGTATGTTTTTTAAAATCCTCACCTTCTCTGGTCATAATCCTGCTTACAGACCCGATTGCTGCACACTAATTCTGTACCATGGAGTCTTTGTGCTTTGATTGTTTAGTTTAACCTCAGATTGTAGATTTACACATGAAATAAATAGTGGCATATTTCGGATTCCCTTCCATGCTGTGATAGATTTTAATGTCCTGAATTAATAGGAGAAAGTTGGCTGACAAGATAAAACAAGAAAATAAATCACCTCGGTGCATTCAGATTAGCCGCATGTTTCCACAAGGCAGAACAAAATTAACAGGTGACTGTCATGAAAGTAAACTCTGTTGATCTCTCAAGTAGGTTAAAAAATACAGGAAAAATTAATATACATGCCATTCATGGAGTGCTTTTCATCTTGAAGAATTTTATGATCATAAAGTGAAGAGACTCCTAGAAATAGGAGGTGATCAAAGCCATTCAAGAGGGTATTCAGGTAATATAATTCAGGTAATTCAGGTAGAATTCTAGTAAACCTTGATAACCGAGTCTACTTATCACTCATCTTAATTATTCTTTGTTGTTTGGGTGGTTCTTGTTTTACAACCAGTTTGAATATTGAGACAAAAAGTCAAAGGACTGTTGGATAGATCAAAGAGAGCTCAGGAGCTCTCTTTGCCCAACTTCCTGCTGAAACAGGGTCAGTTTTAAGGGCCAGACAGGGAGCTCAGGGCTCTCTTGTGGGATCTTGAAAACCTCCAAGTCATAAACTGCAGGAGCTCTCTGGGCCTCCCTTCCACTCCTTGGCTGTCAGTTCCATGCCCTGATTCTGTCAACTGATCTTACCTTTCCTACTTCCCAGTGATGGAAAATTCAGACTGAGTGATGTGATGAACCTTGTTCTGCTTTGTTTTGTAAGTAGGTTTATATACTATGGAGAATAAATGCATGAGCTTTCATTAATTAGAGTACTCCATAGAGAACCAGGTAGTTCTTTGTTTCCAAAAAGATAGATAAAAGCTGAAAATTTGTAGCTAGAGACTCTGACAGCTGGCTAAAGTCTGAAGACGACTAGCTCTGGCCAGAGAGTTTTTTACAGCATTCAAAAGATGTTGGGAAAGGTCTCTCTTCCTTCGCTTTGTTAAGGTAGAGGCTTTAGTGACTGAATTGTCTGAATTTTAAATTCTACATAGCCTACTTTTCCCAGCAGCCTTTTTCAGATAGCACATTAATTTTCTGCTCTTCTTCACTGTAGAACTTGTCACTGTCAGACTGAAGACAACTTCAGTAGTCAGAGGTCTTTGTGGAAAAGCTGTGAAGTGCAATTATTGACAATATTGATGTTTTAATTGTTCTCATTAAGCTCCAAAGTCTTTGCTGCATTAAGAAAGTGTGGAAAGTTCTGAGGCATTTGTTTCAGACTTTCAGACTTGACAAAAAATAACCAGTTAACATTGGTTTCCAAACTGAATATTTCCTTCACAATAAGAAAAGCTATTTAATTATATATACACTTTTATCTGCATATACATGCACACAGAAATAATTTTTTTAAATATAAAAATTTAGGGTTTCCTGAGTCACGTCTCACCCCTTTAAGCCTGTGGTATCTGTTAGAAGGTGTAGGTCTAACAAGTCATAGGTTTTTGCAAGTCGTAGGTATTTGTTCTGTTTCACTTCAGTCTAAGTAGCAGCTCTCAGCATATTTCCAGGCTTCTTGTCTTTCTCAGCTGTATCACAAATGTTGCTTCTCTGAGGTTCAGTTGCAGATTTGGGGATTCCTATATTTATGGTCATTTAAAACAACAACAAAAAAGTGAATGCTGTATTCACTTTCTCTGAATTTTAATATGTAACTAACAGGTAGCCATACTTGGTTGTAGAGGCTCCCTCTGTTTTTTAATAAATACCTCCAAAAATAGCCTTCCTTTGTGTCTTTGAGTGCTTGTGCACATGTGGGCACGTATATCCAGAACTGTGTTCCTATACCAAAGTGCTGGGGAGTTCTAGGATATATATTTTTAAAGAAATTTCATGACAGCATGACTCTGCTGTTCAGTACACCAACTGAATTTATTTTCCTAGGTCAAATTCAAACAGCAAACACATTTCTATGCAGCATATTGGAGACAAAACACATAAAAACCATGAATGCTGTACTTGTGTGGTACTTTGCTGATATCATGGTACCAATAGCTGTAGCCATTTTGCCATGGACAAAACCACATCCATACACTTAGTGTGTATTACAATGTTGGTTTTTCTTGGCTCGTGACTGTCATCCACAGATGATAACATTTCTGCTAAGCACTCAATTTATAAACCCTAAATGACTTACAGATTACCAAGGTTTAAAGAAAAAAAAAAAAAAAAAGGACAATGCAGTGATGAAAATAATACTGTGCTGGCAAAGATGGACTAGGTGACCTAAATAGGTCTTTTACATTTTTCACTACACTGATCCTATGAATTATATATTTAAATCTAAGCAAAAATATGAAAGCAGTAATTGAAGAAGTTAAATCTTGTGAACAACTATCTTATTTTGTTAATCTTTTCACTGGAGCTTAATAGAAAATTATATTTATGCCATTTTGAAGTCTAAACTTTTGATGTCTTTTCAGTAGAGGACTATAGCTAGGCTGGTCCTTTTGGAAGGCATTAAAAGTGCCCTCCTGGAGAAGTCGGAGCATTTGGATATCCTAGTAGTATTAGACGTTAGTGCTGAAGCCTTTGTTACCACCTAGACAGGTAGGCCTACAGGGATTCTAACACATGTATATGTAACTGAAGAATACATGCCAATTCATGCAGAAAGGTGGTGTTTCTGTCTCCTTTCCTACATAACAATGCAGGTTGCTCAGGCAGATTTATGTTTGAGCAGCTGTCTCACTGGCTTTGCTGACACTCAGCCAGAGCCCAGTGACCCACCCTGTTTCCTCCATGGCCCGGACGGTAACTCCTGCAGTTCTTGCTCTGAAAGTGAAGCTTAAAATCTTCTGCTCTTCATCATGCATGCCTTAAGCTCTCCAATTTGGATTTGCCTTTCAAGTTTTATGGGTAAACTTGTGACCTTAAGGGTCTTTTCCAATCTAAATGTTTCTATTATTCTGTCTCAAGTGCTGAGGAAAAAAAATGATTAATTTCTCACCAGTCTGAAACCACATTAGATCTTACTTCATGTCATGCTGGAATTTATGACTATTGCTGAATGGCTGTATAGGCACAGGGGTATTCCTCACCCAAGCATGTACACAGAAGTCCTGTTTCTGACACCTGAGCAATTAACTCATGTCTACAGCATACCTATTAGATGAAGGGGTGATTGCTCGTATCTATCCTAAAATGTCCCCCCCACATACATGTTTTTAAGAGGAGACTTTATTCACTGACCTGCCATTTTACAAGCTGAAAGGAGTGGACTTGAAACTTTAAAATTAAAAACAAGTTCCTGTGTTTTGTACAATAGTAATGCAATAGTCCATTGGGCTGACAATGCCCAGAGGGCCTATGTTCAAAGCAAGTTCAGGTACACAAATAATCCCATGAACTGAACAATCAAATTATCCTTTAATGAAATATAATTTGCAACTTGCACATATGCAGCAGGTGCTTTAAGATCTCCAGATTCATTGGCCCTGAATATATGCAGAATTACAATGGCAAAAGGTGGCAAACGGTAAAATTTTAATTACACCTACTGCACTTGTAATCATGTAAATTCTATTACTACTGGAAAAAAGTTCACATGACTCTGTTCTAAGCAGTAATGATTTATAATATTATCTCTCACTTAAATTTTAATTATTTGTTAGTGTTATTTACAAGTGTTCCAGTAAAATGTAATAGTGATAAAATGGCATTAACTAATCTCATAGTATTTCGGTTGATGCATGTGGAGGAGCATACAGAATATTTTTGTTTGAATTCTGCCTTGTTAATAAATACATCTTAGACTATTTCAATTGATTGTCCAAACTCTATGACTTTGTAACCTTTTAAGCTGTACCTTAGAGATCATACAAAAAGACCAAGAAAGTTTCAGCTAGTATTGTCAATATTCACTTAACTTTAGCATTGTCTCTTAGGATTAACATAAATAATAGGTTTTCACTTTTTTCAACAAATCTCTGTTCATATGAAAGTAAGAATGAACATCTACAGTTGCTACAGTAAACAATAAGAGCCTTTCGCAAGCCCTATCTGAAGACTAGTGCAATTAAATAATGTTAAAGTAAACCACAAAAAATGACCTTACATTTTATAAAAGCACAGAGGTTATCTCATCAGAAAAGTGAGAGATCTATCCCTTAGAGTTTATAGTTTGTGTATTTAAATAGAAAGAACATTAAAGTAAAATTGTTCCCTCTCTGTACTTCTGTAACAGTCTGTATTCTGACCTGTGACAAACATTTGCTCTTTATTGTGAGCCACTTAGTGAAGTCTAAACAATTAATATACACTTCTAATACTGCTGTTTCAAGTATATCTTGAGTATGATACTGCTCATAAGTGAAGAAAACACTAAGAGTATACTCCATGCTAGCATAAACTCAGTCTGTTTTTCTGGTATGTGTGTGTGCAAGAAATCTAGTGTTTCTAGGCTTCCTCAGCAAGCACAGGTTTAATTTTTACTGCTGCAATTAGAGCTGAGTGCAGAAGTCCAAAATGGGGAGGTGATCCTCCTAATTTTTTTATTAATTAGCCATGAGATAAATGTATTGCTTTTAAGTTTACTTACCAAAAGAACAATGAAAATGTACTAGTTGCATTACACGTGTAGATTTAAAGAAGCTACCATATTTAAAATACTTTCAACCATAATCTTTAAAGTGCTTTTAGCTATAAAAATATTACTTTTAGTAATTGTGAAGCATGCTCGCAAGACTGTTTTTTATTTTTAAAATTATTTTGAGCATTGGAAACACCATATTGAATGCCAGAGGCAATGAAAAGGATTTTACTAAAGAAGCACTAATAATAACTTCACTTCTACCTTAATTATATCGCCTTTTTAGAAAAAAAAAAAAACAACACCCAACCCTCTCTTATCATCCTTGAGTGCCCTTTAAATCAGGACACCATTGACACTTTGTTTCCAATTAACAGTAAAAACCTTCTTTGATCCTTTGACTTTTTTATGAGATGAATTTATATTTTCTAGACTAACATGCATGACAACATAATTCTCCACACTCATTAATATTCAACTTCTTTGCTTTAATGAGGGAAATGAAGAGGAATGGAATGTCATCTGCTTATCTAAAGCAGCAAGGACTTTGCTAATGTTCACAGTCAAACAAAACCCTACATTTAAATAACACTAAAGCTGTGACACGTTTGGCCAAAATCAGGTCACTCAAAGTTAAGCATGACACTCAGAGCTGCATTAGATCTCTATGTGTGGTTTTTCAGCATAAAAAGTTGTAAAATCTGTGTTTCCACTCATTGATTTTCTTTCCTATTCTTTTTGAAATAGGATTTGTGGAAAGGGTGGTAGGTTTATTCGTACACGATAAAGAGCCTCTGGCATTTGCTGATTCCTGTGTGGTACACTGTTGTGTTTCCCAGATAGTGGCCAAACTTTAATAATATCCTCAGAGGTTAAGAATAGGCACAAAACTACTGTATATCTCTATGGTGGAACTTTAAGGAAAATTCACACTTCAGTTTTGTCTCCATTAAAACATCTTTGATACTCACCTAATACAAATTTTAATAAGTGTTACTGCTACAACTGGATTCAAACCAAGTGCACATAGATCTTGCATTGTATATGTTCTGCAGTGGCATATAAGTCTGCATTGGTAATTTTGCATCTAGTTTAAATGCTAGATAAGATTTGTAAAAATAATGTAAAATTCCCTTTCAGACTGTTCAGATTAAATGGAAAGAACAGACACTTCTTCCCCATTTCCTCTTTCTCACAATTATTAGGAGATTTTTATAGTACAAGAATATTAACATTATGTGATATGAGTTCTTAAAACTCCAGCTCAGGAGGCTGGGGATCTAAAAATAACCCTTAATAAATAGCTGCTTTCAGTCTTTTTAAATGCTTGTACTAATAATTCAGTCATATTTTAATAAGAGTTCAAATACTACATGTTACTTTAGCACTTCTAGAATGACTTTCTCTTTTGTGATGGAAACCCAGTCCTGTAATTTTTCCATGGCTGTGAGAATTTTTTGGCATGGACGATGATGGATCTTTATAAAGAATCAGAGTTCTATACCAGTAATATTTTTTAGTGCACACTGGAAACTCTCAGGTCAGTAGAATTACCACTAAAATGGAAATACTGTATAAAACTGTCAGAAAAATTCTCCATTAACAGCAAGCATGAAAACCTGAAAACAGACGTGACACTGTTAGTATACAGGTGGAGTTAATGGAATACACAAAGCTTGCAGTCAGCTAAGGATAAAATAAAATAAAAAAATGTTGAGAATCATAGAATTTCACTGAATTTCATTTAATTTTTTTAGAGTCGGAAGGGACTGTAGAGATCATCTAGTCCAACTCCCCTGCTGAAGCAGGATTGCCCAGAGGTAGACCATGTTACTCAGGACTGCATCTAGGTGGGTCTTGAAAATCTCCAAAGAAGGGGACTCCACGACCTCCCTGGGCAGCGTGTTCCAGGGCTCCCTCACCATGAAGTAGTTTTTTCTCATGTTTGAGTGGAACCTCCTATGTTCCAACTTGTGCCCATTACCCCTCATCCTCTCACTGGCAACCACTGAAAAGAGTCTGGCTCCCTCTTTCTTCAAACCACCCTTTAGATACTTATGGTTCAAGTTGGAAGGGATCTTAATAGATCATCTAGTTTCAACCTCCCTGCCATGGGTAGGGACATCTCCTACAAGATGAGGTTTCTCTAAGCCCCACCCAGGGGCTTGAACACCTCCAGGTACGGGGCATCTACAATTTCCCTGGGTGCCTCAATACCCTCACAGTAAAGAATTTCATCCTTATAGTTAGTCTAAAGCTACTGTCTTCCATTTAAAAACCATTACTTTTCATGCTATCACTGCACTTTCTGATAAAGAAATCCCTCTCCATCTTTCCTGTAGGCCTTCTATATGTAATGGAGCCTTCTGGAGACTACTAGAGTCTCCCCAGAGCCTTCTTTTCTCCAGGCTGAACAAGTCTAACTCTCTCAGCCTGTCTTCATAAGACAGGTGCTCCAGTCCTCTGATCATCTTTCTGGTTCTTTCTCTGGACTCAATCTAACATGTCCATATCCTCCTTATGTTGTGAGCCCTAGAGCAGAGCAGAGGGGAAGAATCACGTCCTGTGACCTGCTGGCCACACTTCTCTTGATGCAGCCCAGGATATTGTTGGCTTTCTGGGCTGCAAGCGCAAATTGAGCTCATGGTGAGCTTCTCATCCACCAGCACCACCAAGTCCTCCCCAGGTCTGCTCTCAGTCCATTCTCTGTGCAACCTGTATTTGCACTTGGAATTGCCCTGAACCATATGCAGGACCTTGCATTTGACCTTTTTGAATTTCATGAGGCTCACACACACCCACCTGTCTAGCCTGTCCAGGTCCCTCTGGATGGCATTCCTTCCCTCCAGCCTGTCAATCATAACACACAGCTTGGTATCATTGGCAAATTTGCTGAGGGTGCACTCAGTCCCACTGTCCACATGGCGAACAAAGAAGTTAAACAGCACCAGTCCCAATACCAACCCCTCCCTGAGGAACACCACTTATCACTGGTTGTCACTTGGACATCAAGCCATTGACCACGACTCTTCTGAGTGTGGCCATTCAGCCAATTCAAATGTAGTTGAACTAAAAAAAATAATCTAAACACAAAATCATTATACCATATCTAAGATATTGTTATTGCATTGGACTTGAAATAAGTTTCTTTAAAAAACATTCTCTATTTGAACAGTGTAGGTAAAAAAGAAACTATTTTTTCCTATGTGAAATACCCCTTCAGACCTGCCTATTTTGCAGCATTTTTTCTGATATTGGGTGCCCTTCATCTTATGATCCTGATATCATCAAAATATGAAAGCTTCTAGAAAAAATATGCTGATTAAGAAGTGTTAGTTGATTCATAATTTTTCAAATACTTTGAAAAGTAATGAATTCATTCACTGTTTTTCTACAACCTTTTTTATAGAGCTGAAATCTTTAATATTGTAATGTTGGAATCTTATGAAAAGTTGTGACTGAGTCCAGCACCTTCTAAAATGGCTGAGGTGAACAGAAGCATATTAGCCATAGAATTACACATTGAATTGCAGTCTCTAAAATATCTTATGTTCTGATGGTTGGAGAGATGTGGCTGAGTGAGACTGGGAGAGAGGCTAAAGCATGTGTTGCAAACATGGTTTCTTTATGTGTGAGGATATTTTCATCTTGCTGCCATATTAGTGAATTCTCAGTTGGCTTCGTGTTTTGTGTGGGATGCTGGGATAGGCGAGAGGTGAAGAAAGCACTGTGAGAGAGAGCCTGGAGGTATGGGTGGAGAACTACAAGTGGAGGAGGAGGTGATTCCACTGTATGAGTCCTATGCTGAATCTTGTCAGTTGTATAATTTTCATGTCTATCCACAGAGATTCATCATTTAATAAATAAAAACCAAGACAGCAAATGGTTTGTCAGCTGTACATCTCACATGTGTATGCAGGGTTTGCTCAAGATACTCTTCTATTGTGCTCAGTGCATAGCAAAATGGGGCCTTAATTTGGGGTGACTCATAGGCCAACCACAGATAAAGCTATGCACATATATTACTGCAAAACAGCTACTCAGTATGTTCATCCAGAGTTGTGTGTAATATCTTCTAGGCGGATGACAAATTTAGTTGGGGGGAGCAATGTATATAACATAGATTTTTAAAACAGAAGTTATTGAAATACTCTGAATTCTGGAACATCCATTCAGCAAAGGCAAAGGAATACAGATCAGAATTCTTAGATAACAAAAAAGGAATAAACTGAGTATAGTAATGGAAAGATATTAACTTCTCAATATTCATCAGTGCCATATGAAGCTAAAAGACTTATTTATATTTATAGATCGAAGCATATTTCGGATGATATAGTAATCTTCAAAAAGTAAATTTTAGTACTGTGAGAAGTCTAAATTCATGACACTGGAAGGCATGTCATTTCTTGAAGCACAGACATAGCATAGGTTGCAGCACTGGAGTTTTATCAACACTACCATGCCATGACCTTCGAGCATCATTATTTAAAAAACAGGATAAAGTTTCACACTGTCCCCTTTTATATCCTTGCCTCTTTCTCAAAACTGCTAATGAAGCTTTCACTTAATAATAGTTTCTATGCTGTTAATGCTGTGGATATCTACATGACCAAGCATTGCCATGACACAGTTGGCTGAGGTCAGCAGGAGTAGTTGCAGTGAGAATTATGTGTCTTTTGACTATTGCTGAAGACCATTGACAAGAATCCCTAATTTTCTTTGCACAGTACAATATAAACTTTTAATTTATCGCTCAGTTTCTCTTCTAGCATGGAGTATAAAAGGAGTGTAAATAAAAGTCCAATTCAACGCTGAGAAGCAGTTTTTATGTACAGGAGTGTTGTCTGAGCTGGTGGCACGCCACAGCTAGAGGTAGTAGGAAGGCACATTGTTTATGCCAGCTGCATGGCTTCAGTCGCACTTATGTCTGATGTCAGCATGGTGCTGCTTCTCTGTATTTGAAATGTCCTCTGGATAAAAATTTCCATCACAGCTGCCTTAACCAATTGACAGAACATTCTGTCTGAGAGTGCAGATGTGCGGCTCCCAGAGCAGAGATGGATAGCTTCTATCAGGACTAGAAGAAAATGATCCTGTCTCCCTACCATAAACTGAAAGATGTTCCCATGATCTGAGATGAGAATCAATGTTCACCAGTACTTAGGAAGAAGGGGGTTCCTTTTTTATACTGATTCTTATTCTGATGTAGTCTAAATCCACACTACTGAGAGTATCATTCTACATGGAAATGAATTTGTAATATAGTATGGATATCTTCTTTAGACAGCTATCAGAGAGTGATAGTAGGAAATCTTGTAATGAGCAGATAACTTCTGTTAAAGAATAAAACAGCATATATTTTCAGATGGATAGATGCCAGTATAAATCTTTCCTCGTCTGTTATGCCTTTTCTTTTGTAAATCTTATCAGATAAGAGAAGCCCGTTGAAAATATGGAGTAAATGCTACTCAGACCAGCAGAGAACTTGACAAAGCTATTGTACATCCTAGGTGGCAGTAGAATTGCAAACAGCATGAACAATGCATAGGTTAAATGTAGCAGTTCTGGAGATGTTGCAAATCAGCAGTATTTTCCAAGAGGAAAAGCAAACTGCAAGTCAAACCTTTGTTCAGAAGCTAAAGGGAAACTGTGATGCATGCAAGAATGCCACTTAAATAGTAGTCATTGCTTTGGTGAGCTATGCACTTCACTGTGCACTGTGAAGCACATCTAGGAGCACAGGTCATTACAAATGTGATGTTTCCTTACTCAATGATGTTGTTTCCTGTGCATATTTCAGTGACAAAAACAATCATCTTGCCATATTTCTCACAGTTAGGCCAACAAAAACTTGAAGAGATTGAACTGCGTTTTACCATTGATATTGCATCAGAAATATAATTGCTGATTCTTGATGAATTATTTCCAATTACAGTTAATTCATGGCTGAATAGTTACACAAAGACCACAATTCTATGCAACATGCATAAACGCAGAGTATGAAAATCCAACATATGAAGATATTTCTGTAATCTGTTCTCAAAATTTAGGCCTTCATTTGCAGTTCTGCATCCTGCTGCTGAAGTAAAAGCCGTAATACCTCTCACGTTAGTAACATAGAAACCCAGACCCTATTTTAAACTATTTCATTATACACTTCTTAATAGTGTTCCTTACGGGTAGATTAAAATTGGTGATATAATTTTGAAACAGTGAGATTATAAAAGAATGAAAAGAATAAATGATGTCATTTTCTTACTTGACAATCTTTGACAAGACTATGATGTTTTGAGAGCTTGATCTTTGGACCTCAAAATTAATTTTGGCCTTAAGAAACAGGCACTTTTTTTTTTTAACAATAAAAGAGTGTAATCTGGAATCATTGTGGCAAGACATAAAATGCCACAGTATTATTTAAAGAACCATTTTTCAAAGTAGCTGTATAAGAAATAAAATTCTTATTTAGGGTCTGTGTCATGCATATTTACATACTTTTAACTTGAGAATGCTGTTCTTCTAACAATATATAAGGAAAAAATGGTCTTAATTGTTCTTTCTAATGAATTATTCTTAACGTGTTGTAAAGTGTAGTAGCTGTCTCACTTGCAAGTGTCCTGTCTTACAAGGCTGGTGAAAGCTGGATGCTCATTCAGAAGTGTGTCTGTAACTACTCTTCCATCACCGACCTTGAAGACTGCTATTCTTAGTTGAATAGTTATTTTGCCATCCCTTTACAGATTCTATTTTTATAACACTTAGAATAAGTGTATTTTTTGTTAGTTACATTTTATCCTTTGTGGTTTTATTATTCACTATGAATGGCCTTTTCTCTCATTATCTTTTTACAATATATCCTCATTTTGTAAGATGCAGTCTTCCCACTTTAAGATTTAATCTCTTGGAATTTTCATCTCTGAGGTTGTATGTGTGTGATAGTGTAGAGGTAAAAGGGGCCAAAGAAAATTTTGCTTGAATTTCATCTTTTCTGTTATTCTGCTCACTAAAATTTTCTGCATCTTTTCCCAACATCCTTTCATTAAAAATACATAAATATCATCAGCTGATTTTAAAGCTGCATTTGTCATTACTGATATGAAATGCAAATCAAGGTTTTTCTCTTTGCATTTTAAAATTTTAAAGTAGAGTTATCATGCAAATACATTAATCCTTTATTTAACCATAGAATTTTTCTTCTTTTCCCACCTTCATCATTGTTTAGGTTTTTTTCTGTATAAAGCAGTTATGAATGACTCCCTTAGGCTCACTGGTGCAGCTTGGGAAAAGACTATACATTCTGCCTGGGACGGGAGGAAGACAACTCTAATCTTTTACCTTTCCCCGACACACTAGATTTTGAACTGGTGCATTTTCCAATGTAATTTGTGAATTTTATCATTTTTGTGGAACATTTCTTTCTTTGTTATCCTATCAGTGTGGAAAATAATTCTTTAGAGATGAAGCATATGTGTGAATAATACATTTTATATTACAAATTACAGAAGAAAGAATAACAGGCTGAGATGCTGCTGATTAAAGGCTGCAACACTAATACCACCTCAGAGGAAAAATAGTTTTGAGTTTTCCACTGTGTCCTAAAATGTATTTTGATCTTATACTTCAAATGTCAGGCTTTGAAGCTGATTTCTGTTAAGTATCTGGAAATTGTAATGTAAAAGACTGCAGGACAGCAGAGAGGAAGTGAGATTTACTAGAACCAGTGTTACTGTAATCCGTGGAACATCTGGCTCCAAATATTGTCCAGCACAAGCATCCTGGGTAAACAATTTATGATGAGGTTTTCAGAGATTTACCTGCTCTCTATTGGCCCTTAATTATTCACCTGCAAACTGGGGTCATCAGTGCTGACTGATGTGGTGTTATCTAATTTATAGGATTTAGATTAGTGAAATGAGAGGATATTGTTTTCTCTCATTCAATCAAGTTATTCTATTGACTTTACAGAATTTGTATGATTACAATTCTAGTGTTTCATGAAAGAGGAATAATTTACACTGTAGTAATATATTCAGTGGTGGTTTACAACAGCATTAAATAACATGTTGCTTCCTTTAAACGAATTACCAAAAAGAACCAGAAAGAAAGGGCAAAATAAAAGGGGAAAAGTAAATAATTTTATACCTCATGGAAACAGAAAGCTCTTGATGAAAAGAAAATACATTTTTGATTCACGACAACTAGCTGAATAGGAAAACACACTAGAATAAGATGAATCAGAATACCTTAGGCAAAACAGCAAATCGTACAACTGAAAGCATGTGCTCCTTGAAGAAGAAAACTCTACCAAAACCAAGAAGCAAGACAAAGAGCTGTAAGAATCAAAGCATGAAATAAGTATGTTAAAATCAACTTACAGAACAGAGATCCTACCTCACAAACAAGTGCACTTGTCAATTATCAAAGTGATCAACAAAGACAACGTATTTTTAGTGGAACCATTAATGCTCCAAGAGGACACACATACAGTAGAAAGATAAATTTGTGCCCATTCCCCATCAGAATATCACTTGATTTCCAAAGAGAAAAACTTGACTGGAAACCTGACTAGATGTAGAAGTAAACTATTTCTTTCTCTAGAATTAGCACACAATAAAATACTGACAAACTGCAGAGACACCTAGGGTTGTAATCATATATCTAATTTCATATATCTTCTACTTCCATTGCAGTCACATGAATATATGAAGCTAACACGTAAGTTCTTCAGGACCTTAAAGTATATACATTAAGTTATTAATAAAGTATAAAAAATCTGTTTTTTTTTACTGCCATGATATTTTAATATAATTACTTCCTAGCTCGCTCTCTATTGCTAATTCTAAATGAATGTTTTCAAATTACAAAGTGCATACTGTTGTCAGTATACTGTTGTTATTACATGCTAATACTGTGTGCTAATGATGTGTTAAATATCCAGAGGTGCCAACTCCTTTATCCAAGGGAATATCAACACTATGAAATAGACGCAATACAAGACTAAATTTAAAAGTCTATTGATCTATGCTTGAATGCATTTTTAATATAAATTAAATATATCTTCTAAATTTAGATATCTAAATAATCTAAAAGGCCAGATATTAGCTTTATGTAACATTTTGGCTTCCGACTTTCTACATTAATTCCTGTAAACTGTTAATCTTCTTTCGTTAGGGTTCAATCCTACAAAATGCAGCATGTTACACAGAAAAGGCAGTACACTCTTGCATTGTACCTTGGTAATAATACTGTTCAACACTGTGTAAGCTTATGTCTTGAATAATCAAACTTATTGATATCAGTAGCCTTATTCAATATTTAAAATTGCAGTTTAGAAATGTACTCATTTTTCATGTGAAGAAAGGAATCTGATGAAAGTCTACAGGGCAGTGATGTGCCTCAGAAATCGTTCTACTGAAATGAATTACTTTTTTGACTGAGTAGCTTCAGAAGGCATTCACATCAATATGGTTTATAACATGTGGAAAAGAAAATTGACAAGAATTCTTTGGAAAATAGAAGCAGTACTTCCTCACTACTTCATAAACACTGAAGTATACATTCTTTTATTAAAAGATGAGTGAAGGGGTTGATAAGTTCCTTGCCATCCAGCCTTTTTAAAAGAATCAATCTTACTGAAAACCACAGAGATGCAAGGGTATTAAATGTAAAAGGAAAAGGCATTGTTGAGTTTGGACCGTACTGTCACAGAAACGGAGGAGCACATTAGGACAAGCTCTTCCGCAGCCTACTTTTAGTAGGTGTCCTTTCTAGGAGATTGCTTAACTCAGCCCATTTAACAACCTGTTCCTTGCCTTTGCTTTTGAAAATGCATTGACATTTGCCCTTCTTATTTCTGGAAGCAGCCACACAAATCCAATAGACTGGGTCCAAGTATGGAAAACAGCAGTGTCATAAAGCTTAATTTCAATAACAAGCTTCAGCAGCTCAGAAAATGCATACTCTTCATTCCTCTTAAAAGGGAAAGAAGTATCATTTAGCCTCTAACAAGGAAAGAGGTAATGAGTTAAAGATTTAGTGCTTCTGTTTATGGGAGGCCTGTGTGAGATTATCAGCTGGGGCAAAGCTTGTTTTTGTTTGATTGGTTCCAGATGTTTTTTCCAGTCAACATTATATACATATCTTCATACAGCTAAAATCAAAAATGTTATTTTCTAAATTGGCAAAATGATTGATTATTACTTTTTTCTCTTCTGATCTTCCACACAATAACAATAGAGCCTTGTCTCACTCTCAGAAAGTACTTTTCATAAACAGAGACCAATGTTCTTTGTAAAGGTCAGTGTTGTTCTAACAGATGAAAAAGTGAGGTCTGGAATATGGTCTAGTTGCCAAACTGGGAGTAGAACCTAATTTGCAGACACCTACCTTGGTGCTTGTTTCCTAGGTTAGTGAGTCCCGAACAATGACATATGCAGCTTCACTTACTTTTGCATTATTCTCACATCATCGTTTGGGAAGAAAGAGGTAGCTGTAGGAGAGTTCAGACTTTTTTTCTATTTCCCCTTTGCCAAGATTGATTCCAGCACAACTCACTGCAGTAATTCCCTTGATCCTTGCAGCTCACATCCCAAACAGTTCTGGTCCTCCTGCCCTTTATCTCCAGCAAGGAACAAGGGAATAGGATTCAGGAAGAATGGCAGTAGTGTATCTTGCTCCAAAAAGGTTGAAAGCCACTGCATTTAGTTGCAGTTGCTGAGAGGCTTGACTGGTTTTCACTTTTACTAGTTTTACTAAATAAATGCCTATAATTCTTTATTCTCCATGGTCACTGAGAGTTTTATGGGGCAGAAGTTCATTGTGCATTTGATATGGTATCTACCTGTCATGGTTTAGGCCAGACTGGCCAATGACGGGGTCTTCCTGGGATATCAGCCATTGAAGAAAGAGGGCTGACCCTTTGATCCCTCAGCTTTTATAGTGAGCATGGGGCAAATGAGATGGAATACCCTGCTGGCCAGGTTTGGGCCACCTGTCCTGTCCACTCCTCCCCTATGCTTTTCTGCTTCCGACCCTCCAATGGGTCAAATAATGAAGTTAAATGACCTTGGTTGTTATAGCAATAAGTATAAGCAAAAGCATCTCTCCATACCAATCCTTGGCATTGACTATAAACACAGGTCTTATTGCTCTGATAACAAACAGTTTTCTGTACAATATGCTGTTAATTTCAGAGTTAGAAGGGGCTTAGTGAAGACGTAAAATTACCAAACAAAAAGTTGTTTTGGTTTTACCACAAATTATCCTTTTATACTACCAAAAGGATAATTATCTCTAACAAGATCTTCAAAAAAATTTATTACCTTTTTTGTGACAACTTATGTGAAATTATCAAATAATTGAGAATTGTGGCAATTATAGCAATGCAAAATCTGTGAAACAGGGAAAAAAAAATAACTCATGCAAACTCCCAAAATGTAATCTTCAGCTGTAAAAGATTTGGTCAGATACATACTGTTTAGCTGTCTTGTATTGCAAAGCACAGTTTCAAGGAGTATTACTGCACTTGTCCATTTATCTTTCAACTGAGCCTATATCTCATTATTATTTCTACTCATAACTCATAGTATTTCTACTTAGATTGACATATCTGATTTATTCTCACACCAGAAACTTATCCTATGCATTTCCACAGACAGATATTAGTGTCTTTAAAATAGTATAGAGGCTTAAGGTCCCATCATCCCAAATGCTACAACTCAAAGCTATCAGAGCTGCTTTACTGTATGTACGTTCCATTTGTAACCACAAGATGCGCAGTAATAATTCTACACTACATTACAGCTTCCTATTGTACATATATATGTGTGCTTATCGGTTTGCAAATGGCTAAATTGCACATAATTCAGTCATTTATAAGCAGACCTTTCAGCCAGTCGTTAGTTTTTATATCAAGTCTTACAGTGAGTTGTTTCAAACTGATTCTCCTCTTCCCATCCATTATACAAACAACATAAAGCAGCTTTAGATTAAAGGAGCATGAGGTTACTCTATGGTCCTTTAGTTCTCATTTGCACGAGAAGGATTGTATTTCTTATCCGTTGCTGTATAGTGAAAATTAAAGCTAAGGATTTTGCAGTTAGGATGAATAACACAAACATTAACATTTACCTCAGTTCTAGCAAAATTGTAAGTTTAGCCTACTGTCCCATATCTCCAACCATTATTTAGTCAGGTTTACATGCTTAATACATTTTCCCAAAGGCTATTGCAGATTTATGTTATATTCTTCTTTCTTGAAGTACTGGCTTGTCTACAAAGTACTACTGATAAAAATTATATATCAAACAAATGAGATGTGTGTCAGAAAGCTATAAATAATGAATTAAATGCTAGTATACTCATAAATATTACAGAAAAGACCAATAGGTTCCAAAAGAGTATTTCCCTTATAAAGTCTTCCTTAAACCGCAAGGGCATGATGCTGTTTAGGAGGCTGAATTATATATATATCTGGATTTATAATTAGTCCGGCTATTAACCTTTTCTACAGTTTCTCTTTGGTGATATACTGTACTATAAATTCCATAAGAGATTACCTTGCAGAAAATATGGTTTAACATAAATGCACCATGCATATTTTATCATCACTTAATTTATTTATTCTGGGTCTGATTCCCTATAGTCTCGTACTAGTTCAGTCTTACCTGTGCAAGAGGAATATGAACTAGACCAAAGCAGAACTTTCTGATCACTTAAAGCAAACATGCTTTATTTCTTTTTGAATGAATATGCATTACATAGGGTCCATAGGGTTGGGACAGGTCAGAGGGACAGGACTTAACTCTTGGAATAATGTGCCTGGCAGAAATTGCAGGTGGATTTAAGGCACTAAATCACCGTATAACAAAATTAAGAGGTCTTATTCATCCCTGCCAATTATTGCCCAATCAGACGTGTGGATTCAGTATGCCCTTACTCTGTATTCTGTGCCTCACTTTGATTGGTATAGAAATAGGTGATGTTCAGCTTGGCAGGAAAAAAGTTACACAGCCAGTATTGAGAAACCTCAGGCACTGAGAGGCATGTTTTTATATATATATATATATTTATATTCCTGCGTGCAGGAATTTGTGCAGGTGACCAAGATTTCTACATCTAGATCTCTAAATGGGTTAATTTTAAAGAATTGCACTGTTAATTTTAAAGAAGTTGCATCAGAACCATCTGCACAGAGCTGAGGACAGCCAGTAAATGGGTGCACATTAATGCTGCATTAGCATTGGAAAACTGCAGCACTTCACAAAGGCCTGCCAGAACACGACCCAATCTGGACTGTTAAAATGGCTGCACATCTATTTGTAATTTGCTGTCCATTCAAAAGCCAAAAAAAAAAAAAAAAAGAAGGGAGATTAAAATATCTAACACTTCATAGAAACTTCTTCTGAAAAAGCCAAACACAATGTTGTTATGCTGTGGCAGTTTAAAACACATCTGCAAACAAGAGTTTAAATTCAAAACACTTGTTTTAAAGATATTTTAATCCATTACTCTGTTACTTTATATTTTTAAGTTTTAGAACAGTGGGTTTCTGCCCATAGGGATTTCAAAAGTCAAAACTGACAGTACATATTTAACTATTATAACCACCCAGCAATTATGTTTAGCTCCTACATTCTTGTCTAACTCACCTTGCAATCTAGGAACTTCTGTGCATATTGGGATTTCTGTAGAAGTTAGCATTAATAGAATAGAGCTTTAAATTTCCCTAGGCTCAATCTAGGCATTAAGAATATAAATGTAAATTAGCAGAGAAGAACCAGCAGCCTTGAATACTAACACTTTCATCACATTACTTTTATTTAAAAATGTACTAAGGAATGGGGGAGACAGTCTTCTGCACCTGGCACCCCAAACTAAATTAATAACTATCAGACTAGTTCTGTGATTTTCTGTATGCTAGAACACTGTAAGAAGTGGACATTTTCCAATTACAGATTAATATTGCCTCTCTGATAAACAATAGCTGTCTAATTCTGTTCTATCTTGAAGACTGCCTCTGAAAAGATCCTTTTCTGCTTAAAAAACAGTTATAGAACAAATGTGACCACAATATTCTTCTTACTTTGCTTTTTGCAGGCATGACAAATCTTACAAATTCATTGATTTTTCCTGACATTCGTATAGACCCCTGTAGCATTTATTTTCATTGTGTGTGTTCTATGATCATGGGTGTCCACACTCTTTGCTTCAGTTAATTCTCTATCCACACCACCACTGCAAGTGTGTTCGGATAGTTAGCAAGTGAAAATATGATAAATAGTAAGAATATTAAACTTTTACATGCACTATTATTCACTTCAAACTATTGATATGGCTGGTACCAAAGTACCAATTCCAGTTATAAAAACTGAAATTTGAATACTTAACGAATGGCTTCTTTTGAACTTTTCACGGTGATTAAATGTTCGTTATTGTTATGACTGTTTGTTAGTTCTTTATTTACTCAGAATGGCTGATCTCCTTCAATATATACTGATAGCAATGACCCTAATTAGAAAACAGTAATTTACTGGAAGGGTAATGATGATATAAACTCCACTTTTTGAAGCTCAAGTGAAGTGCTGAAATTTTTCTTTTAATTTTCTGAGGCTATTCAGGACTATTATCTCATTGGATGAATGGGTTGAATTAATTGAAAGATTTTGTTTGTTTGTTTGTTTTTAAATCAGCGAGAATAGTTTGTTATAAATGCAGTGATCGTGAAGATTTTATATACAAGTATTTTTACTTTGTTTTCTTTTGGTGTAATGAAAAAAAGCAATCAATCATAGAGTCATAACATAATTTAAGTTGGAAGGGATTTCAAGAAATTTTTGGTATAACCCCACTTGGAGCCTGGTCCTTTCAAGTTTGAATATCCCCAAAGATGGAGATCCCATAATCTCTCCAGGAATCTTGTTCTAATATTTCTCCACAGTGAAAATATTTCTCCTAATATCTAGTTGGAGTTTCTCATGTTCCAATGTGTGTCTGTTTCCTCTTCTCCTGTCTCATCTTGCTGAACTCGCACCAAAAAGTCAACATCTTTCTTGTACTGGGGAGCTCAAAACCATATGTCAGATACAGTCTTAGAAGCACTGCAGAGAGGCACAGGATGAGTTTCCTCTACCTGCTGGACACAGTTGTTGTGTCTGTGTGCTGTTGTCCTTTGCTGCAGGGACACTTTGCTAACTCTTGTTCAACTTGTTCATCAGGATCCCCAGGTACTTGCTGCTTTCTCTGCCTTGCCCCTGGACTCTACAGGTGTGTGACACGATTGTATTTGCACAAAATGACTTTTGCTATTCTTTTTTGAACTTTATAAAGCTCTAGTGAGTCCTGGTCTGTAAATGGACCACTCACCACAACTTGGTATTGTCCACAGACTTGCTGAGTGTGTATTCTTACTCAATGTTCAGGTTGTTAATAAAGACACTAAATGTCCTGGACATGAGTGTGCAATAAGCTAAAGAATCTGACATGTAACTACATGGATGAATGGATGGATGCTGTGCATTCCTGTTTTTCCAAAACGAACTGTATGAATTGACAGTATTTTAAAAGATAAAAATTGGCACTTTTTCTCAACGAATCTCAAATAAATAAGTATATACAGGTTTTCCTGAATACCTGCATGATAACTATGCAAAATGTTAAAAATATCTGTCCTTTGGATTGTGGTATCTTAAGTTACTAGGTCAAAAAAAGTACAGTATCTAGTTTCACAGTATATTATCGACCTGAAGATTCTGTGGGTCATGATAGATTTTGATATCAAATACAAAACTGACAGAAAAATGGAGTTCCATTTAAAAAATTTGAAATTCTTTGTTTGCTCCAGTGTAAGTAGTACTACGGGATGAAGATATCTAAGAGAATTTTCTGCAGTGACTTTCAGAATTTTCCTTAAGTATTCCAGAAATTTGCCCTTTTATAGACTGTGTCCTAAATTTTGGTTTGTGGGGGGTTTTGTTTTGGAGATTTTTTTCATTTTTTTTTTAAATCTCGTATATTTTTAGCACACCATCCTTTTTTATGTCCCTTATCAATGTTCTGACAGTTTTGACCTCAGTTCTGAGGACCCTTGAGTGTCTTCCTCTGAAGATATTTGGGTACAGATTTTGAGGTTGGTCATGAATGGTAGCAAATCAGTACTGCATGACTCTGATTACCTTGTTATAAGGCAATTAGGATACTAACTTAGGTCATAAATTTTATTGCAGTTTCTTATTAAACTGAAGGTGGACAAAAAAATTCAAGGCATCACAATTTTCAGTGAGATACCTCTTAAAAATAATTTGGTTTAAAAACGTTTGACATCATTTAAAAGACATTTTTTGCAAGCTTGCCTCCTAGGAAGCACTTGGGAGCCTAAGTAATATTTGAATGTTTATGTTTTAAAGCACTTTTAATGCAAGAAATCTGTGTATAATTATCTCTAATTAGTCATCTCTTCCACTGAGATTTATACTAAGCATTTAGTTTTTCTCTTCTCTACAGTAGCTATATTCCAAGCTTCTTTAACAACTAGGACTGTCTGACAAGCTGATCTCTGGATGAGATTTCAAACTCCTCTGATTCCATTTTACCTGTTGCTTTAGGGCATTTTTTAATGAGGCCAGAGTTACTTTCATGTCTAATTAAGCTGAAGAGATTAAGATATTTAGGTCTTGTTTTTGTATATTTTCCTAAGGGAAAAGTAAATACTTGAGCAACTGGGGTCAGCAAAAATACAAGAAAGAAGAAAGGCAGCAGGAACATAGGGGAGTATTATGTAATAAAAGGGAACAGGAAAAGGGAGAAGCAGGTTGGGCACATGATCCTTCATAAAGTATGTTCACTTTCAAATGCCTCAAAAAATATTGCACCACACTGTGAGGCAGAATAACTCTCTAACACAATCATTACATAATTATCAGATGAACCTGAAAAGAAATATGGAAAAAGGGGCTTTATGACTTTGTACACTATATTTGAAAAAAAGATGCTTATTAGGATTTCCTTCCCACACAATAAATTATACTTTAGGCTAACTATGAGGTTGATGAAACAATGAATCCAAAATACTCTATGAAAGTTGCCTTTGTTTTTATGTTCCTTATCTTCTTCAGTGCCAGCTTTCAATGCAATGAGAGCCTTTATTGTTATTTTATTTAGGAAAGAAATGATCCCTGCTATTTGGACGTTTAATATCTTCAGAAGTGCTATACCTTAGTTCCACTCTAATGGGCAAGCTGATAGACTCAAGCCTCTTTTAACATGTATTCATATTCAGGAATAAACATTTTCATTGAATATTTTTCAACAATGTTTTTTAATAGTCATCTTTCTTAGTAAAAGGTTTTTTAAATTTTATAGTTTAGATGCACCTTTCTGCATTACCAAAGGACTTTCCTCTAAGAGCGGGACAGCATTTAAACTGATCTTTTCCCATCTCCAGCTCTTTTCAATTATCTGGGAGTATATTTATTTATATATTTCACGTGTTCATTTAATGCGGTATCTTGGTTTGTGTTAATTCTTTCTTAAGAACTGAAAAAATGTAGATGTTTTTAAGGTTTATTTTTTCCTTTTTTTTCCTGACCTTTCATGTCTAATTTTTACTCGGGTCTTGAAGGGAAGCTGGGAATACAACTGCAATATAACCCTCTCTTTGGAGGGTTCTGGGGTCCAAACCAAAACAATTAAGAAAATACTTCTCTATGTCAACTGCAAATGGATTTTTTTTCAATTTATCAAAAAACCCCCAAGTTTAATTTTAAACAATTTTTTTTTTATCTTAATGAATTTTATGTCTCATAATTAAGGAAAATGAAGTATTTTCCCAGTCACACCCAGCTACACATCAGCTACCATCACTCAAGTAGGACTTACTGGGGAAGTGGAGAATCAGCACTGGTGACAGGAGCATTAGCACCACCTTGTGTTCATGTGATAGGAAATAAGTAACACCCCTCTCCAGCCATTAAAACTGCAACACTTCTCTCTTCTCTATACTACATATTAACCAGGGAGACATATTTGTGGAAAAGGTGCATATTTTCTTGGCGCCCTAAGTTTAGAATAATGGACCCATCCAAAAACAGGACACAAATTTGCAGTTTTGGCCACTGTGCTGGGCAATGGTCACAACACACCAACAGCCTAGCTACTGTCAGGTTTTTGTAGGCATCTTGAAACAAGATAGTGAAGAGGTGAATTTTGAAAGATTTGCAGTTATTTACAGGAGTTCTTTCAGAAAGCAAGAGATGACACTGTAAAAACTATGATAGTCTTTTCTTTGAATTTTTAAAAAGTGAGCAAAGGAGACAGACACTATGCAATGATGGAAAACCTTGAAAAGAGTCAATATTGTATGTTTCTATTATTTTTTCATGGCCTGGAAACATGGCACAAGGCAGACTTGCTTTCTTCAGTATTTTGTATGGTAGAAGCTGTTTTGTAAACAAATATATTTCTGGTACATTTTTCACCAAGATTACTGCCATAATACATGGGGTTTCATTTCTTTTTCAAAAATATCCACTTCAGCAATTCTGGGGCATAGTTTTGGGGGTACGATTTCTGAAAAGTGGTACTCCATCAGAAATTGCCATTACTTGTCTCTTAGCTCTACCACATGATGCACGGTTTCTGGTAGAAAGTCTGGGGCAAAACCTCCTTGCCAGGAGCTGGTAATAATATGGGAGGGCAATTTTGTACATGATTTTCTATATTTATATGTATTTAGCCTCACTTCTTGATATTCAGCTCTTCTTAGCAAGACGCAAATAGAAGATCAACTTTCCCAACTTTCTGGACCCTTCTTTTGGTCCAGAAATTAAAAACTTCTGACTTGTGCTTCATGCCTCACTTTCTCCTTCCTTATCTTTTACAACTTTGAATATTCCCTGACTACAGTTTCTATTCAGTAGAAACATAACTAGAAAAATATATGATGACATAATATAACTTTGAAAAAAATTATCCTTATTCTCCTTTACCTCCTTATTCTCCTTTACCTCTCAGTTTGTGGAACAATCTGTGCCTTGTCAATGTGAATACACATTGGGTACATGCTTTTGTTTTGATCATGTTTTACAGTCATATCTCATATGCACATACATCAGACAGATGTAAGATATCATTTTAAGGAACAACGTTCCAAAACCACTATGCAGAACTCTGAATGATGAATCGGTCTCATTAACTTTATCAAGTATAAATAACTGGATTTAAAAAATAATTTAACCTTTTGGATTATGGTTGGCATCCCATGTTGACGTAAACAAGAAAAACGTCCTCAACAGTGTGCTTTTGGAGTTTGACAATGTCTCAAATGTCCTTATGACTTTTTTGCCTGTTACACGAGGGGCAGGGCAATGTTATTACTGCTACTTAGTCCCTTCTGTCACTGTCTGGCAGACAGCTGGGATCTCAATGCCCTTCATAGTAGGGTAGTTTCCTACCAGTATTAAGGGACTTACAGTAAATATTTCCTCTCCTCTTGAAATAGTTTTCTCTTAGCCTGTGGAAAAGACCAATGTGAACAAGTCAACCCTTGCCTTGTATTTCAAACAATGTTAGAAAGCATAGTCTGCATTGGCTGATTCCCTGCCTCTGTGTTTTGAAGCCTGTTAACTGTATGAAGGAGTAATTTCCATAAATGGCACAAAACCCAACCACTTCAGTTATTTGGGGACGTATCTCATTGTTGCCCAGCAGTCTTGTAAACTAGGAATATTTCCCCAAATTTAAGAGAAGTTAAGAGGACGTTGTCTGATCCAAAGAATAAGAGGCAAAAAAAGAGAAAGTTTCAGCATCATTCTCTGAAGCACAGGCTGACAAAACTCCAGTGAGCGTGGTGATATCCTACCCCAGGTGGGTTGCAAAGATCCTACTCAGCAGTGAGACCAGCAGCTGTGTCTCAGGTCTCACCCGAGACTGTTGCAAAGCAGGCAATGATCTCTTTTCCCACAGGAGGCATGAGGATAATTTAAAACCATTGCTTCAGCATAACTCAATTACCAGTTGAAGAGAAGACAGTGACTTGCTCAGGAGGCTTGAGCCAGTCAAAAGGTGTCAAGCAAGTTTTGCATTGACTAGTATTGCAACTATGCACTAGAGACATTATCCTTTGCTTCTTACAGAGAAAATCTTTAGTGCAGGGAGCTGCAATACTATATAAATCTGCATGTGTTTTCACTCAATAAAATTCTATTTGGCATCAGCGTATCTAGCAATATTTTACCTATAGATTCTAAGCCATAGTTTAGCATACTTGGTTGAGAAATCTGAGGGTCAGAATTTTTTTTGCTTAATGTGCTTATGGTATCTGGTACACTTAAGTTTGATGTGCTTAGGGACTCTTGTTGCCAGTTATAAAAATCCTTGTTCTGGTTCATGGAAAAATCTGTGTGTGTTCCTTCCACTGGGGTAGTTCCTCTAAAAGGAACGTTCTCATTATGCAGTGGGTCTTGCCTCACATTGGAATCTGCTCATAGTTGTGTTGAGTATGAATATAAGATACCTGAAGTTTCACACCTTCCAATGTATCTTTCTCATGGATTAACATTATTACCTGCATAATACTCCAAGCAGACCTTTTTGGTTTCTCTAACCAACTACTAGGGAGCATCCCATAGGTATCTAAAATTACCAGATATACCAGATACTCCACTTAATATCTGCCAACAATTTTCCACTGCTGAGTTTATTAACTTTACCTCATTTATCTCAGTGGTGGCTGAAGAGACAAAGGTAGGATGGAATGTTCATCTCCACTGGTTATCTTTTTATGTCTTCCTTTGGTAAGGCTGCCATCTTTTTATGACTACGATATGCTAATGACTACAATAGACAATTTCACAGTATTCCAAGCAGAAGCAATAATAATAGTGTGTGATCTTTGTCTGCTGATAGCAGGGCAATATTTACTTGACTACGATAGTATCTTAAAACCTGGGAATCAAGACTGGACAGCTATCTTGGTTTATGTTCTGTGATTGACGTATCATCTTAATTCTACACTTTTTTCTTTTTTCATTTTTTATTTTTTTGTTTTGAACTATTACCATGTTCAACCTGTGCTATCTAATTTTTGTGTTAATGAAAAGCAAATGTTGAAATCTATCCAGAGAGAGAAGAAACCAAAACAACCGTGTCTCCTGGGAAGGAACATTTACTCTTCACTCTAGGCTCAAAATAGCTCATGACTGATCTATACTGATGAAGAATTGTTCCACCTGCCAGAACTAAGTCACAGACATTTCAGACTAACTTTTGGGAGTGGACTGCTCTGACTTAAAAAAAATTATTTTTAGATTCAGTTCACGGTGAAGTTAGTTTAATGGTTTTAAGATTCATGAGAAATGCCTCTGGTTTGTTATTTCTGCCTTCCTAAGAAAGTAATGTATAGGCAGTAGTTCAATACTTTCTTTCTGCTGCATGGGATGCGTTTAATCCAAAAAACATAGAATGGACTTCCTAAAGGACTCTATAGTTACCTCAGAATTTCTACAACTGTGCTTTCTTTAGGGAGAGGCAGATCCAGATTTCTTGAGCATTGCTGAAAGGAGATTTCATTCTGAAGAACTAGATCAAGGTCTTCATCTTAAATTTGTGTCTTTAGAAATCTGTAGAATAGAAAGAAGTAAATACCTAAGGTCTAGAAAGGAAGATACAAACTGAGTACTTTGTCATTCACATGAGGAGCAACTTTGATGCTAGATTTGAAAACTTCATCACCTTTCTGGTTTCTGAGTCCTGCTCATCTTCCCATACTATGTTTTTCAAAGAGGCTGGCTGTGGAATTACTAAAATCTCACAACTTTGTTCAGAATTGGGTTGCAGACTGCATAAACTAGGGAGACACATCTTCATTGCTTCATAGTTATATAGATACTAATATACTCATTTTGGAAAAGGAGTTGTATTTTGGGACAGTTCCTTCATCACCTTTGCAATGCTGTTCAGCGAGAATTCTTTTTTTCCTTTTGCTCCCTACAAACTGATCACGTTGTCAGGAAATAATTTTGAATATCTAAGCCTTATCTGTAAGTGTCTTTACCTGAAGAGCCAAGAAAAAATTACTCAGATTTCTCATGGGCATCTGAATTTTATTTCTGATAGAGTAAGCTCAGGGCAGGGTTGTCTCAGAAAGCAAATGTTAAACATGACAGGGAAGTTATGTATTAGCAGCAGTATATTAGAATCAAAGAATGGCCTTACCTAATTTATTATTTTTTATTTATGCACTGCAAGACATTATATAAGGAAAACTGTAATTTCTCTTAAGATGTTTTCATTTCTTCAAGACGTGCTTTTCCCCAAACACTTATGTAAACAGCATAAACTAACTGTCCAAATGAAACATGTCCTGGGGCAAGGCACAGAGTAAAAAAAGAAACTGCTTTAGGTGGTGTGTGCACACTCACATAGAAATAACAGGAATTGTGAATTACACATTTTTTTCTTCAGTGTGTTCCTATTGGTGAGTGCACAGGCGAAATAATGTAAATAACCACAGTAATTTTAAGGAAGGGATAGATACAGATACACATTCGCAGTATGCACATAAACTGAAACAAGGATGGAGACAGGCTGATGAGCAGCTCCTCCACACCCCGGGATTCTTTAGCACAGTATGATCTTTACAAATAACTGCAGATGCAGATTTAGCCCTTATGAAAAAGCAGGTTGCAATCACCCTCACGCCTTTGCACGTCCTCTTGTGGATACACAGCGTATAAATGATGAAATTATAGAGATCATCACCAGAAGATGAAGTTCCCCTTCACCAAGACCCGGGACTGTTAATGGAGGTGGCCATAGGAGATCTCCACGTTAATAAGGAGAGTTGTTGAAGTACCATCTATAAATCAACAGCTGTGCTCCTAAGCCTTGATTCCACTATCAGTCTTACTTCCTCGGCAAGGTAAATGACTTAGAGGGCGGCATTCTGCGTGATTTCCAAGCGCAGAGGACGGCCGGGGGGCTTCCCTCTTCCCCGCGCCCGGAGAAGGCGCTGAGGGCCCGACCCCGCGGGGCCGGGGCAGCTCCGCTCCCTCAGACGGGGGCAGCCGCCTCACCTTCCCGGCTACTTCTCTGCCGAAAGCTCCCCGACCGACAAGACAGTCTCCACCACCCTCCGCTCTCTCCGATGGGGCCGAGGGTCTACCCTACCCGCCAAGCCCCGGCTCCGAGCTCCCTCACAGCCCGCGGCGGCGGCCGGTGCGAGGCGACTTGAGGCGCGGCGGCCGGTAACGCGCCTGCGCAGATCTCCCGGGCATGCTCATTAACAGCAAAGGAGCCGAAAAGGGGGAAAAAAAAAAAAAAGAAAAAAAAAAAAAAGAAAAAAACCGCTAGCTTGAGAAGGAGCGGCGCCGCTGACACTACACCCGCCGGAGAGGAGCGGCACCGGCAGCAGCGGCGCTACGCCGAGCCTGGCGCCGCTTCCATTCGCGCCTGGGCTTCTCACCGCCTGACGCGCCGCCGCTGTGAGCTGCGGGTCGAGCGGCGGCGGCAGGAGCCGGAGCCGTCCCCTCAGTGGGGCGGAGGGGCCGGGGCGGGCTGCGGGGGATCCGCCAGGCGCCGGCAGCGGCAATGTGGATTTATACCAGCCGGTGCCGCAGCCGCCGGGGAGCGGGGCGCGGGCACCGCACCTAGAGGCGATGGGAGAAGCCGTCGGCGGGGCTGAGCCAGGGCGCTGCTGAAAGTTCAGCCGGTGGCCGCGCTCGGTAAGTTTGCCGGGGTGGCGGGAGCGGTGCCGCGGGCGCCCGAACTTCGCCTCTCGCGGGGGACGGCGGCCGCGCCGGGGCAGCGAAAGGGGTGCCCGGGGTGCTCTGCCCCGCCGGAGTGGGAGCCACCGGGCGTTCTCAGAGGTGGGTTGTGCTTTTTTTTTTTTTTTTTTTTTTTTTTTGGTGGATGCCGCTGGGTGCGGCTGCCTGTGTGTTGTGAGGCGGGGGAAGCCCTGCGGGCGGAGGGTGCCGGCAGACGCGGTGTGCGGGAACGGAGCGGGCTGGCGGTGCCGCTGCGGGAGCCCGGTGCCGTCGCCCAGCAGCGATGCCGCGTAAGTAGCCGCGCACAGGGCTGAGGAGTCCGCTCGCCTCACGCCTATAGGGGATATCCTTCCCCCGCGGCTGAGGCGGGCGGACGGGGTGGGTCGGGGCGGCGCGGGGCTCTGCCCGCCCGGCCGGGGATGCTGTTGCCCCGGGAGGCAGCCGCTCTCCGTGGTCGGCTGCCGCCGCTGAGGCAAAGCGGGGGCGGCGGTGGGTGGTATGCGCGGCTCTCCGCGGGGCGCGGCGGAGGGGAAAGGCGGGGCGGGCTGACGGGGGCCGCCCCCGCGGGGCGCTGGGCTCCGGCTCCGCGCTTGGCGTTGCGGGAGCGCCGGGGCCGCTCAAGTGAAAAGCCGCATCCCCGGTGCGCGCAGGGTGAGGTGGCTCGGTCGGGGCAGGGGCTCCGCGCTCGCTCCCCGCAGGTGGAGGGGGCTGCCTCGGTTCTGTCCGAGTCTCAGGCATAATCTGTTAAACGCATATTTAGGCTCTTCTCCTCCTGCGGTCTGTGGGATCTGTTAATCTAGTTTTAGGCGAGGCGCCTATACCGCTGTTGTACCGCTCTGCTTCTGCTGCTTTCAACTGTTTTTTTTTTCCCAAAATACCTTACAGCTGTAGCTCGTGACTGGCGCTTTAGGCTTGGCTGATGACTGCTTGGGCTGGGTATTGATACGATTGTGGTATGCAGAGAGGTCACTGCTTCTTGAGTGTTAACTGTATGATCTTACCGTGTTACACGTCAGCACGGTTACCTTGGTGGATGTGGGGTTTGCCTGTTCTAATTCTCAAAGGAAAGGCAAGAACTTCTCCCACTGCCCCTTCTGTCTCTGGCTAAATACACACTACCTTTTCAGACCGTATAATAACTATCTCTGTGATAGTCTTTCATTGATTGTGTTTGTAATATCCAAAGGTTGTAGATACCCATCTTGATTGTGCTGATGCTTCTGTGATAATTAACGAGTCAGATACACTGTACTAAGGAAATAAATACCAGTTGTCCGTGTGGTGGGGCAAGCATCTCAAACATCTACTGTATCTTCAAATGTAACAAAAACCCATGGCTGCTGGTGCCAGTGTTAACAATTTGTGAATCATAAACAACAAGACACACTGTGGTAGGGATAGAGCTATCTGTAAAAGGTGAGACCCAGCCCAATATTTTTTCTTCTTTCCTGTCCATAGTTTCTTTTCAAAGCTTATTTTATGCATGACTCGTAACGTTGTGGGCTAATTTCAAAATACTTCTCAGATGAAATATAGGGTTGATTATAAACTAATTGCTGTTTTCCCCATAGATATATTCTATCTATAATATATAATCATCGGAAGTGGTTAGTATATTTTAAATGCAACTGTGCATTTTTAGGGTTTTGGCTTGTTTCAGGAACAAATCTAATAGCTTGGGGATTTAAGAGTCTTTGTGGGTGTTGACTTTTTTTTGTTATATCACAGTTTTGTTTCAAGGAATGATTAGAAGTTTTCTGAATAACACGTTCTCAATAGGTTCTGTTCTGTGAACATCTGATCTTTAAAAAGAAACAAGAAAATTACATTTCAAATACTTAAGTAAAAATCTTCTCTTTAGAAAATTGCCTTCCATTTGCCAATTTTTAAATATTTAAATGACACGCATAAATAAAAAAATAGAAAATTCCTATTAAAAGCAATTCTTAAGAATATGGGAATGCAAATTGCTACTTTTAACATCTCAACTAGTGAGATGTGGAAGTGAATGAACATATTGTTTTGGTGGCTTATGTATAAAAAAGCAATTGAAATGTGTTCAGAGTTCTAGAAAAGCAGGGTTGTGTGAGAAAAGATGCAGCAAAGGAAGTCTATTATTGCTCATTTGTTGTGGCATCCTAATTTAAAATAATAGGTTTTAAAAGTGAAGAAACTACATGGTTGCTCACACATGTGCCTGTAGTCACGTGCGTATGGAGATACGCAACATTTTTGCTCTGCAGTAACAGCTTAGGAAAGGTAAGTGTATACTTTCTTCTTTTCATTGAGGTAGGAAATTCTGAGAATTGGATTGCTGTTAATTGGAGCCGTCAGGACATTATCTCAGTGTGATTCATGAGGTCTAAATGGTATGAATTTAATTTTTAAATGGTCTTAATCTGAAAAATGTAAGAAGAATAATGCTGCTTAATATATCATTATCTCAGAGCTTTGATTATGGAAAAACAGTCCTCTCTATTTGGTCAGGAATATTTTTTGTTTCCATTTTACAGATTGGGAGAACAGCGTGCCCTTTCATTGCTTTAGTCACAATGACTGGCAGTATCTCACAGTGACTACAGCGGGACTAGAGTTTAAAATGTTTTGGAGACCAAATATTAAATTGGTGGTGGCGCTATGTCTGAAATTCAGGAGTATCTGATTTCTTATCTGCTACTTGCTCATCTAGATTTCTGTGTTGATTACGTTTCACAGTTTCAGCACAACAGTTAACATCCAACACTGTATAACTCTAAAAAGTGTCAAGCCAAAGAGAGTTCAATTGCACTGGCTGCGTCTTCCTAATACAGAACATTCTACCGAGGCGTTACTGTGTTGTCAATCCTTTGACAATATATTTAGGACCAAATAAAACTGAAAGTGCGCAGTGGATTTGGTGGGTTCTCTGTCTTAAACAGAGTCTCAGAGGCCTTAAGAGCAGGATATGTTATGACCTTCTTTCTTGATTTATAGAAATATATACATTAAAAATGTGAATATAAGTAAGTTTTTCTAATGAGGACCTGTCTTTTTCTAAAATTTCTTTCAATAAAACACTGAGGACACATAAACCCCTCAACTCTATAAAAACTTACTAAATATCCAGTGCATTAATCTATACTTAGAAAACAAGTCAGTTTCTTTCCTGTTGTGTTTATTGTTTTAACAGAATAATAATGCTCTGAAAGCTGATACTTAAGCTACTTTATTTTTTAATACCATTTCTCTACTATAAATTTGAGTTTCAGTATAATATATTAATATGTTTAATATATAACTGTATATATTTTACAGTATAATATATATCAGGTCTATTATTGAAAATAAGTATTCCTGCTTTGTTTTTGCTCTGTTGCAGTAAACTGTTTTATTTGAATTTCTCTATTTAAAAGAAAAGAAATCATATATATTTGATATCAATCACCTCGGCTGAAGCTACTATGTGAGGCTGTTATTGTATTTTTTTAGTACAGAATTCTTATTTCTGAGTTTTAGAAAACAAGTAGCATAAGATTGGAGGGAAAGGGATTGCTTTTGGTTAAATGTGTTGTCTGTAAGTATATTGAAATTAAAATGACTGTATTGAATTGGATTTAGCACTGGCTTGTTGCTTTGGAAGCCTTCACCCAGCAGTGCTTATTTTCTGTAGCCTTAATGAGCAATTACTGCACTCTTCCAGTTCAGAGCCTCTTTTAAGTAGACAGTACTGCTTGTTCCAAATTATAGATGTATTTTTCTGGTTTGCCTGTAGGCTGTTGGCATTTTTGGTGTTTTGGTTTGTTTGTTTTCCTGAATGCATACAAATGTTTCCTAAGGGTCATGAAGAGTCCATAAACTTTTTTTTTCTTTTTTTGGCAAGGTATTTGGGGTTTTAGATATAAAGTTCTGCTTCTATGCAGTGTGGGTGTCCTTACATCTTCATCTGTATGGACTACTATCTTAAATCACATTTTGACATATTTTAAAGAATTAATATTTCTGTTATTGAAATGTTGGGATTTAGATTTGAGAAGGATTGTAAGCAAGTCCTCCCTTCTGTAACATTTCAGGACTGTAGGTAGATTTGGAATGCTATTTTGGATGACATTTTCATGCAGTTCCTATTGCATCATTTTCTACTCTAAGGGATAATCATTTTGTGCATAAATTTTGTTCATATGAGCATCCATAGGCTGCTACGTGTTGCTGGAGTTGCAAAGGAATGTGCTTCATATCAAAGCAATTTTTAAAGAAACACCTACTAAAAGAGACATCCCTTGGGATTTATGCAGTCAGTAATGAAATACTGGTGGCAGTGTGTGTGTTCATCTAATCTAGTGAAGAGTTTTGTGCTGGGTAATATTAACTACAGAAACTTAGTGAGAACAGAGTAATTTAGAGGTAAAGATTCTTAGATAGCGTGTACGAATGTGACTTCCTTGACTTTGCTTTGAGTAGCAAAGTATTTATAACTTGTTCCAAAAGCAGGTAGCAGCTGACAGCAGAGTTGGGGGTATGATGGGGCTTTTGTGTACTGGTTGGAGGAGTGAGGCTTTCTTCATTTTTGTGGAGTAAGAAAGATTCGTGAGGCTGTGATGCTTATCTGAAAAAAAACGCAAATACCTTCTTTTTTTTTTTAAAGAAAGCAAGTAAACTACTTTTCTCATAACTCGTGGTTTTGTTCCAGAAGATGCTGTCTTTTTCTACTAGTCTTATGTGTGATATGATTTTTTTTCTGATTTAGCTGTGTGGCCCATTTCTTTTCTAAGTTAATTTCTTCACAAGACACTAGCCAACTACTGGACTAGGAACACATTACTGGGAAATAAATTAATGCAGAGGAAGCATCTTTTATTCCTCATATATAACTTTTGTCTTTCAAATTCTGTCTTGCACACCTGTACCACTAACCACAGAGCCTTTCCCACCCTTGAAGGCCATACTGCTTTTCTGTAGACAGGTACTTCTGGTGCCCCTTTATCACCTAATTATTTCTTGCACTACTACTGCTGTGTTTTTCTGACTTGATTCTCTGCCCCATTCACCAGTTTTTCTTGTTCCTTTTCATATTCCTCTTACTCCCACTTTTGCTAAAGTTCTTAGCCTTTCCTGCTCACAACATTTGAGAACCATGTTTACAAGTCTCATTCTTTCATAACCACCTGATGTGCTCTATAAACCAGAACAACCAAATACCCCTCACCTTCTACGCATCCAGGTTATAGATTCACCTATGAGCTGACTTTAATTTCTTTTCATTTTCCTCAGTTTCTTCCCCAGCTCTTTCCTCAGAGCTCCTAATTCACCCTAAATTTTGTCTGCTTTTCTGCAGAGCTCTGTATCATAATGTTGAGCTCTTCTGTTTTGTGGAGTCCAGTGAATTGAAATCCACGCAGTTCTGCTTTCAGCTGCTTTTTCACAATTTTGACCTTACCCATCACCAGCCTCCCCTTATACTGTCTCCCAGAGGTAAGCCTTTTTCCATCAGCTCTTTCCTCCCTTATTGCATTTTTTATATACCAGGTTCTCTAATATTAGACTAGTGTTGAATTGAGAACTCTATGGTTTTGAAAACTTTAGTCTTTGTTTCCCTTTCCCTATTCTTTTCATTAGCATTTTGGCTGCTACAAGCAAATTCTTTCTCACTTCTATAAAATGCAGATCATTCTCTTTGATGTAGAGCCCACGCTATGCCCTCAACTACTAATGTAACATTTAAATACATGTCTTGATATATTTTTGTTTTTTAAGTTTGTACTATTAATTGTTTTTAAGTGACAAAGATCTGTTTGTAGGCGTAATGACTGGTATTGTTTCTTCTTTCTTCTTCTCATTGTAACGTAAGTAGGTAGTTATGAAAGAAAAACCTTATAGTCAGAGTTTGCACTTGGGTCTTTCCTAGCCTAGGAAAAGATGAATTTTTACAGCATGTAGGCTAGCCACATTTATCAGCAAAAAAGATGTTCTGGGTTTTGTACAAAACAGAATTTTGGTCATTGAAATTTTTAGGTTAATATATGGGAACTGTCTTACCTGCAAAACTTATTTTGGGTATTGTTGTAAAAGATGCCTTTTGCACTTGTCCAAATGATTTGTTGTCTGCAAATGGTGGTGTTCCTTACCTGCTCAATGCATTTTCATGCATGTTTGCTAGAACATGAGAGCTAACCTCTATTACAATGTGATTCTAGTTTATAACATTTGGAGGTTTGTAAACTCATTGGCTCTATGGTGTATTTCCATAAATTCCATACATTTCAATAAATCAGAGTCACGAAGGACTACGTGTTTTTAAAAGAGTCGAAGAGTAAATTTTAGTAGTAAGCAACTTGTTTGGTTGACATACTGGAGGGCAGATGTAACAGGAATATATTCAACTATAATTTAATTGTTCAACCTTTTAGTGTTTCATTAACACACTTGATTTAAAGTTATGTTGTCTTTAGAAATATTAGTTTAAATTGGCTGCTTAGATTAAGAGACTTCTAAGTCTATAAAGCACAATAATTTACGTATGTTCAGCAGCTTTAGCAATCACCATAAAATATAGCAATTGTTTTAATTTCAACAGACTTAGGTTATCAGTTGATAACTAGTCAATAGTAAGAAGAAATTGCATTTTAATGTTGCTCATATTAATTTCATAATATTTTAGTAGTTGTTTACAAGTTACAAAATTGAATTTGGAGATCACAAAGCATATAGGAGCTGTATTGAACTGCTCTAAACAATTCATACTGAACTTTCTAGAGTAGCAGCTACAGAAAATGAGAAATTGTTTTATATGTTGATGTTACCATTCCCAAATGCAAACCTGTACACGAGAGATTACCATAAATTACTGTGCTGCTATTTTGAGACTTCATCTAGATACTATATCAATATGGACAGTGCTATTAGCAATTGACTTATGTTGGCTTTTTTCCTTGGTGATTTGCTTTTTTTTTTTTCCCAATGGTAAACATGGAAGCTTCAGGGTTTTTTGGACTTATGGCTTTTTGTTTATTTGTTTGGTGGTTTTGGGTTTTTTTTTCATAAAAATAAGCGCCAGAAATCAAGTAAGGCTTATCTTATGCACTTGGCTCCAGGTCAGAGAAAAATAACTGTTCACTCTATATGGGGAAACTAGGGAAAACTGCCTTATTTCCTCTCTTCTTTTCTTTGTTTGTTTGGTTGTGCTCTGTTATTGATGTTGTCTCTGTAGAATGCAAACATGGTCAATCTTTAAAGACCTTATGGAGAGAGAGACAGGTGGATTTGACATCCTGTGTCCAACGCCATCTTAGAATTTGGACAGAACCAAATGGAATAATGTAAAGTTTATTTCATGAGCAAATTAAGAAGAAATTGTGGCTGAGAGGCACTAGATTGAGTGATGTAAAGAAAAATTATAAAGCATTTTTTTATATTTCACTTAGCCTGTTTCTAAAGAAGAAACATTGTTTTGACATGAACAAAGGATGAAACAAATTGTCAAATTTGTTCAAAATTTATATTGATTTTTTTTATCAATTGTTTTATCAATGCCAAGGAGCATTATTTAGTGATGAAACAATTCAGCTAAAAGATGCCCAGATCAGATTCCCTACCCTATTTTGCGATAGCACACAATGCAGCTTTAAAATGAATATGTGTGTTTTATTCTTAGTATAAAATGTATTTACTGCCTTTATATGTATGTACACAAGCTGTTACCACATCTAATGTGTGGTAACCCATGTGTGGTAATCTAATGGAACTGTATCAAGCTATGGTTTCTAAACTGGCACAACAACCAGTCATCCTCAAGTAAACATTTCTAAGCTTCTCAGAACCGAACCGAAACCCATCACAGAAGACTTAGGAATTCTATATATTATAATCCTAAAAATATTTTTAAATGACTTAGTTATTACTGTGAAATTGTTGATCATTATAGTAAAAAAAAAAAAAAAAAAGGAAAAATGAAAAAGCCAGCGCTTCTGTATGTGATACCATTTATTTTTGCTGTGCAACTGAATTGTCAAGAGTGAGTTTTGTTTCTTTTAAGTCTACGTTTTTATTTTGAAGTATTACCCTTGAAATAATGAAAAATTGAAAACTCTTTTCAGGAGACCAAATAGATTTTAATATAGTTTTGCTTTTTCTCTAAAGGCCTGGTCCTGATCCCACTGATTTGAGTTACAGGATTTTCTCCCTTTGAAATTTGTGAAAATAGGGTAAGTCAGACTAGTTTATCAAAGATTGGTGCAAGCAATTTTACATATAGTAGTCACTGTTATGTTTAGCTTCTTTACTGTTTTAAAGTGGTAAATGCATGAAGCACTGTAATACTTTTGCACCTTTTCTTGATTTCAGTGTTTGACTACAGTCCTAATGAATAGGTTTTTTTAAAAGAAGTCTTTTTTTTTCACAAATTAGAATGTTTACTGTGCTTGGGGAAATCAAGTTGAAACTAAGAATTGTGACAGCTTTGATTCAGAAATAAAATCTTATGTTTAGAAAAAAAAATTTGATTTTTATTATGTAAAGTTTCATGGATTCCTAGGTGACTGTGTATCAAAGTAATGCTATTGTTCCCTTATAGAGGTTTATTTAGTCTCACTTGATACAGAAAAGTTCTAGCGGGTGTTCTGGCTGCTGTTCATTGCCAGCACTATGTTTATGTGAATGTGGTGCTAGTGACTAAACAGAGATTCCTCTAGGAACAAAAAAGCTGTCACTCCAACCTCAGTCTCGTTGGTATGCACATCTAGGAGTTGGTGATGGCAGGCTGATCAGCCAGCTACCAGCATATTAACCATATTAACCAGCGCTATGCTGGTGAGAGCTTTCACATCTTCACAGTTTCTCAGTAATGCTCACCAAGAGCTCTGTCTTTATTTTACTAGGTAGATACTTATTCTGAAAGGTTGAGCATCTTGTTGCCACTGGTAAGTGGCATATTCAAAGTTTATTAAAATGAGTTAGATCCCCTCTCCCCCCCAACTTAATAACTTTTTATCATTTCTTGGCCATTATACGGCCCAGCAATATTTGGCTGAGCTTTTACATGCACATGGAATTATTGCCTAGTACAATTTTAGCGTGTTTTAGTAATGATGATGGAATTGTCAGTGGTGTCTGTCTTCCTCAAAATGAATACCCAACATGTTGCATCTTACTACAGTTCTGCTTTTCATGAGTCAACCAATTAGCTAAGAAAGAGACATAAAAGTGCAAAGTGTAAGTTGATCTTCAGGAATTAAATATAAGGAAATAATGTTAAATGGTACTTCCACTGAAAGGAAAGTAAGATTTTGATGCTGCTTAAGTAAAAAGGACATACTGGTTATATTTTTATCTTGGCACTTTGGATGAGCCTGTTCTTGAGAATCTCCTATTGCATTTCCTGGTGACGCGAGTGTGCTTAAATTAACAGATTTCAATCATCATTCATCTTTGCCTATAGTTGAAACTACATAAATATTAATTCCTTTTTAAAAACAAAATCTTTACTGGTGGGCTTAAAAACCAGCTCACGTGGATGAAACTAATGTCTGCCATTGCCATTAACTTAGAAAAGCTCTATCTTTTTTTTTTTTTACGTTTTAAGTATTTTCTCTTTGTTTAAAGGTATTCGCTTGCAAGCCCTTATCCGTCATATAATTTGGTATATCTTTGTACATAAATCTTTTTACATACTTTGGAAATCTTTGTACATAAATTATAGCTACAGTTAGCATCATGTAACACAGCAATGTCACTGGTGTTTATACTTGACAGGAGATGTAATCTAGATGCTTCTCTGCTTTCTGAATAGCTTGTAGGTGTTATCTGTTCAGTTAATTCCCTGTATTAAATGTCATTGATTTTACCTTAATGTACCTTTAATAAATTTAAAAACATGTTTGAGCAACAAAAAAAGCACAGGAAATGTAACTTTGGTGGAAATTGAAATATTAATATCAGTGATACAGGGTTACTTGAATGTCAGGAAAAAATACCATCCAGAGGATGAAAATGCTAACTCCTTTATTTGTAACTTCTACATTGACAGTAATTTCAAGGTGTGTTAAAAGCTGAAATGAGTCCTAAAATGTTGGTGAATGTGCATCCAAAAAAATGCAGTTTGTAACTTAACTGTTGGTATAACATTTGAACAGAAACTCTAAAGCACTTTCTTGAATATAAATGAAACAAGGCATAAAAATTGATCTCCATACAAAATCCCTAAGGGAAAAAAAAACAAACGGATGACTTTGTGAAGAGTATTCTGGTATGCAAGGAGAGAAGACATTTCTCACCTTCCTTTTGCTGAGTAGTCCTTATTTACTTACATGGAGTAAGTTTTGATACTCCTTTTGTTTATCTTCTTGAGCCGTGGCTATTTGAATATACCTGCACTTTTCCACAGAATGAGCATGTTAATTGAGTGCTGTTGTTTCCAGTCTAGCTGGATTCTGATTGTGTATCATAGAATCATAGAATGCTTTAGGTTGGAAGGGATCTTGAAGATCATCTAGTTCCAACCCCTCTGCCATGGACAGGGACATCTCCCTGTAGACCAGGTTGCTCAAAGCCCCATCCAGCCTGGCCTTGAACCCCTCCAGGGATGGGGCATCCACAACTTCTCTTGTTGTGGGGCAACCTGTGCCAGTGTCTCACCATCCTCACAGTAAAGAATTTCTTCCTAATATCTAATCAAAGTCTCCCCTCTTTCCATTTAAAAGCATTACCCATCGTCCCATTGCTTCACTCCCTTAAAAAGAGTCCTTCCCCATCTCTCCTGAAGGCCTCTTCTGGTATTGAAAGACTGCTGTAAGGTCTGCCCGGAGCTTTCTCTTCCCCAGGCTGAACAACCCCAACTCTCTCAGTCCGTCTTCATAGGAGAGCTGCTCCAGTATGAGGTGTCAGCATGTAACTGGTATTTTCAAAGTTTCTCTTGAAAAGCTCTAGTTAAACTGAAAAAGAGGAAAGTACTTTCTGTTCATGCTGCCAGAAGCAGTTCACTTAGGATAGCACTAAAGCTTTGTTTGTTCTGTGGCTTGATGATCTTGAAGCTTCTATAGTGAACTGAGCTTGTTTCCATTTTCTCTTGAACCAAAGGAAGCTCAGAAATTAACATGATGGTTAGAGTCATCAGCTGGGAATAAGGATAGAATTTATTTTGGAGCACTGAGATGTAGAAGACTTAGTTCCATATTCAGAACAGACAACACCTTATTTACATATTGGATTTCTTGAGTTTGATTGGATATTGATCAGAGCAGCTTCTGGAGTCCCATTACATATTAGCCATGCAACCCTTTGTGCTTTCAGACTTCTAACTGTACCTAGAAATGTCAGATATATGGAGATTGGGTGGTACTGGTTGTTGTCTGTGTGTCTCTGTGTGTGTGTATATATATATGCACATGCTGTTACACTAAACGTAGACCATATACATAAATTAATAAAAGTAATCAAGGTCTAAGAAATTTAATAAAAGTAATCAAGGTCTGAGAAATTTAATAAAAAAGTGATTTTTTTTTTAATATCATAATTCTCAGAAGATGGATATTACAACGTAGATGTCTGTGTTGCTGATTTAAAAATTTGTCTTAAGTTTTCAGTGCCAGAATTTTTCACAGACACAAGATTGTATTGTGCTTTACCATTACTTGTTACTAGCATGCCATAAATCATCAAGTCAATACAGATAGGGCTCTTGAAGTGTTGATCATTCCAGTCCCATTCTTAATGAGTAAGTGCTGGCATTTCAGTAAACAACATGTTGGAGCCTAAATGTACTGTCTCTATTCTTATCAGATGGAGACAAGTTAAGTTCTCATGTTTAAAAGAAATTACTCAAGGTCAAATACAGGAATTATACAAGAGAAATGTGTATTGCTCACTCCTCCTCACATGTGCTTTTGTTTGTAGAAAAGTAAAAGACATCAAGTCTTTCTAGCATGGACCTGTTCTTAGAAAAAAAGAAACAAAAGCTGTGAATGTTTGCAAGCTTTCACCATAACAATTGCTGTCAATGTGCAAGATATTTACAGGATGAGCTACTATGTGAGGATAATGACCAAGAATACAGCTGTGTCTGTCAGCCAGAGATGTCTAGCACCTTTATTGGAGCTTAAAAATTTTGAATGATTTCTGTGTAACTAATGTGGCATTAATATGTTAGACTGAAAAAGTAATAGTGTTATGAAGTCTAGACAACTCTAGTATGATGTGATGGTGGACTTCAGAACATGAGAAGTAGCAGTAAATCAAAACTATGACTCTTCATATTTTAGTAATGTTTTTACTTTATTGATTGGAAATGCAGCGTAAATAAGAGTCACACATTTTAGGTTAGCAGATCTTTTTCTTTGCTCATCATCTTGCTGATCAATGGCCCAACTTAGAAATAATAAAATATCCCTCTGACATCTGTTTGAAATAGATTGCTTCAATAGTGTGCGTTCAGCTTTTTTGTTTTGCTTTGCCTTTTTAACAGTGGGGATTACTGCACACCTAAGGGATAAGTATAGAGCTGTAGATTAAATCACAAATGCAATGTAAATGCATCAAAACATTCTGCAAGCATAAGCACCATATCAGTTAAAAATATTACATTAAAATAATATTAAGGATCTGGTTTGTACTCCCAAATAAAGCTATTGAGAGCCCCATCTTTTGTACGAAAGGGCATGGTTATGGTACTAGGGTACCTTTAGTAGTTGTCTTTCTTTCCAAATAAAATTTAATTATTAAACTGTCTAGTTTGGTTTTTTAAGTCGTATTCTATGTCTGTACTATTCTACATGTTAAAAAAAGAGAGTATCTTTCTGGGAGAGTTTAAAATCAAGGCTGAATGCTTAGCAGACACTATCTACCTCTAAAAATTAGCCAAAACTGGCTATATCCTCAAAAGAAAAAAAAAACCCTCAATCAAATCATACTCCTTTATTGCAAGTTATAGTACAGTATGAAAAATCTACTGTGCCCCCTTCTCCTAAGAGTTTTGTAAGCTAGTGTAAAAAATCAAGGGAAATGACAGATGGGATCAAAGGAGTGAAAATCATGGAACGCAATCAAAGGGAAAATGCTCTTAAAAGAGTGTTACTGTTTGGTGTCTGTCCACAGAGACCACTACCTGTTTCTTCTAATGTAACAGTATGATACCAGAGAAAAACGGAGGGTTCAAAACTTCAGGTTGTGCATCATTTCGGGAAGATCTGGTGAAACCAGCTGCGTTTGCAAGCCTGTGCAAAACTGAATGTGCTCAAGGTGATGTGGAAAAGGTGCAGAAGAAAGAGGAGAATGTAGCTGCGTGACTGGAGCATAGAAAAGGCGAGGGAGGTTGCTGCGGTGTTCCAGAAAGGCTGCAGCAGGCAGATACGTGCTGCCTGTGTCCTGATGTCACTTGATAGAAAAGTGCTTTTGGCAGATCTGAGCAATTCCAAATTTGCCTTGACTGATGTAATCAAACAGTGAACTTCTTGTTTAAATATTTGTAGTGACATGTACATGCTCTTCCACTAGCTCTGAGCTTGTGTTAGATTACAGCATGGTCCTCTATAATTAACTTTTTGTGTATTTTCTGTTTATGTGAAACCTCATGGGAGATTCATGGCAACAGGGACAGCAAAAACCTAAACTTGACAGCTTTTCTGGCATTGAATTGTGATATCCATTGATAAATCAACTGCAAATTGCTCCAGCTTGAAGTTGTGCTTGTCTCTCTTCTTTAGGTGTTTCACTTCGTCTTGGATTTTCCACTTGTGTTTAGGTGTCGCTAATTCTTGTAGTTTTTAAAAAAATTTTTGTTCTGAGGAATGCTAGGAAACTTGAGGACAAAAGAAGAAAAGTGGAGAGTTCTTTTGTTCACTTGAAGTTCATTAGTGTATGTGCACACATGTGTGTATTTTATAAAAAACTCTTAATAAAACTTCAGATCTGGCAAGTAGAAAGGAAAGAATTTCTATTTTTCCACCAGAAAGGAAAGCAATCTCCTTGGGCTGAAAAGAGAGGGCACTGATGGCTCACCTGTGTGCTCTGTGGTTCAGGTTGTCTTCTGTAGGATAAGGCTTAAGATTTCACAAGTCTTTGTTGCGTCCTGTTAGAGTGAAAACTATGAAGGTACGCTGGACATCTTATCCATCCTAACTGTGACCACTGAGATTGCTGTGATTTCTGAGAGGAAACTATGGTTTGGTGTGTGCAGGGTTTATGTTTGTTTTATATGAGCTATGACCTACTCCGCAAGTCTTTGTATGAAGAGCATGAGGGAGCTGAAGGAGGAGAGCAAATCTGTTACCAGCTTTCTGCATTATTATTTGGAACATAAGTTCATGATTAAACGATGGTAGTCCTCAGAAAAAAATGTATTAATGGGAATGTTATGAGTGACAAAATTTGAACTAAATTAGGAGTGGAAATGAGAAATTTGTCAAATAGAGCCAGACACCAGTAAATCTGTTTATCTAATATAAACCGATACCCAGAAACAACTTAAATACTCATTTCCTACATTGGGGATGGGTGAGATCAATTCAAGGCTGTCATGCCCTGAATTTTCAGACAACTTGTTGTAATTAAGAAATAAACCTCGAAGTTGTTCTCTTGATTTTTCTCTGATGCCTTGCCTGGGTGTCAGAAATGTGTTCTTGATGCCTGCTGTCTACAGGCACTAGAAGACTTAAGTAGTATTGTGCCTATTAACAGAAGTTACTTGTTTGCATTTATGCAACATTCCCCTCCAAAGCTGATTTAGTGTTCCAGCATAAAAGGGCTGTGGGATTACAAGACTGTTAATAGATGAACTGTATGAACCATGAAGTTCATTATGACCTTTTGATACAAGGAAACTTGGGACATAACTGTATAGTATGGAAACTTTTGAAAGATTACTTTTCTTAAACTGTTAACAGAACTCTTGTGTCATGGTTTCAGCTCTTAGGGACAAAAACCAAAGTATGGTGTCCACAGAATAAAACAGGAGCTCTTCTCTTGGTCATAATCCTGGGAGCTGAACATCCTGTTACATTTGAGTAAAAATGTGTGTTTCGTTACTGATGAGAAAACAGAACTACCTCTTATCATAGAGATTCAAATAAAGCTTTCTGTTAAATACTTAGTAAAAACTATATCTGTTTAAAGCATTTACTATATCAGCCCTTTTAAATGTTTTCCTTAACACTGGATGAGATTTGTACATTAAAAAGGAAGGGCAGAAAAGGACACTGTTTCAGAAAGATTGTTTCTACAGAAGCGTACAGCTAAAATTGGACAGTACATGAGCTGTATAGGCCTAAGGGACGCTGATAACAGAATTAATAGAAACAAAGATCTGTTGTTTTCTGCCTGCTGAAATAGCTCATCTGTTGTGGGGAATTTGTAGATGATGCTCCCTGAAGTGTAATTTATTGTGTCAAATTTCTGAGCATTCCGAGATTATATCCAAATTCACTTTTACCCTTCTGGTAAACATAGTTAATGGTGGAAATAAAACACCACTGTTTATCTGCCTCTCCTACTTGGTCTTAGAAGTCTTAGAACATCTCATCTGTGAGAGATGTTCCACTCGCCTCTGAAGGTGCATTGCCCACTCTCCTGTGTGCAGGACTGTTTTCCCTTTTGGGTGCCTGTTTCTCCTCTCCAGTTCTTCCCCTCCTCGCATGCCCACCACTGCTGTTTGGGAAGATCCCAAAGCCCTCTTAAGTGGACAGCTATCGTTGGCAGAGTAAAATTAGGTCTAAAGAAAGACTCATTGTGCAGATTTTTCTAGCAGAACAGGAACGGATTCTGAGGTTGATGGATTGTTAAACATCATCAAGTACGAGTTGCATGTTCATATATAGACAACTGTGTGCTGCCTGGGTTTTTTGAAAACCTAGAAGGTTTTCAAAGCAATAAAGCTTACTTAAAGCTATACTCAGTCCATGATTTTTCTATTACGTGGAATCTTTGTTTATAAACAGAGCAAAAACATAAATACTATGTAGAAGTTTTAAGCTCTTGGGGCAACTTGTTAATCTTTGCAAAGAGACTGTGGGTGGAGAGGGAATTATTTTTAGAACCATAGATCTGCATTGCTAAATAGGCATCCAGTTCTGCATTTTTTTAGTTATGAATAGAAGACTAAAGATATCCCTTTTTAATTCTTTCTCCTGACATTTCCTGAACGTCTTTGAACTATTAGATGAAGTTCTTTGCTACAAGCAGACAGTTTCAGTTTTACATGAGAAAGGGGAAAATATCAGGGCCAGATGTAAGATTTTCTGTAACATTTTAAAAAAAATAGGTGATCTAGTTCAGTGTAGTGCTTCTGGACTGCACTTAGCTAACAGCAGGGACGGAAATTCTTAAACAAGAAATGTTGTTTTGACTCAGATACTTTTCAGTTGAGGTTAGAGATGGTGGCAGACCCAGGAGGGCTCAGGTTAGTATACAAGTCCTGTTGAAAATATACCTCTGACCAGAACAAACGTATATTTATAGAGTGCAAATACATATATTTGGATAAATGAGCATTTATTTAAATGATAAATCTAAGGATAGATATCATTACCTAAATAATATCATTTTCATAGAGATGAGAGCTTTTTAATGAGTGGTATTCATGATGACAATTGTCAATTTGAATTTTTGGTAGTGTAGACTTCCCTGGAATTTATGTTGCTGAAAAATAAATTAAAATCAGTTCATTCCTCCTTTGCAGTCATATATAGAACATAATTTCAAAGGATAAAAAGGTGAAAAAAAATTTCCATAGTAAAAGGTTCTAAATCGTTTGTAGAATGAATGAAAGGAACTTAGTAATGAATGGTTTGACTATTTAAAAAAAAAAAAGAAAAAAAAAAAGACTTGGAGTTTGGTTGTTGCACAACAACTTCATCTTTTCTTCAGGTTGCCAAACTGAACTGAAACCTTAATTTGTAGTGATAAGGTGGCTGACTGGGACTTAAAGCCCCCTTTCTGAATGAATTTTAAAGATAAGTCTTGTCCATTGCCTCAAGAGCTATGCAGATTTTCAGCCTTTTACTCTTATGTATAAGAATGTCAACATGTTTTTCAGGTTTGGGTAAGAAGAAAATATAAATATTTGTAGCCTTCAGCCACATAACATGAGGTAACTCATCTAGAAGGTATACAAAATACCCATTAATTTCTGCAGAACTTATTACCCAATGTGCAACAAATTGTAACTTACAGTTATCATATTTTATATTTTATAATGTAAAATTAATATGAATTTTACAACCATATTAATTGTAAAATTAAAAAAAAATGCATTAAATTAACTATCTGCAGAAATATGCAAGAGAACTTCTGCTTTGTGATTTGACAGCCACTGACACAACTGCTAGTATTTTTCTTCAGCACCTACTTTCTGTGCCAAAACTTAAGCTTATGTTACCGAATAACTACTTCAGCAGAGGAAGTACCCAGCGGGATGCACTGGTGAGCTTACCTGTGCTGTCATTTGCTGTTGTTTCACAACTTGTTATTTTGACTGTTTATGAAATTATTCACATAGTTTATTTTAAAAGGATGAATTGCTAGTTCATTTGTTTTATGCATTGCTGGGATTTGCAGTTCTGAGATTTGCTCAGCTACCTCTGTCTACTGTTTGCAAGAAATATTCCATTATTTGTGATTTGTCTCTTCTGGCACTATTATTAGTATTTCCAAATCTTGTAGATGGTGTTCCTTTTTTGTTGATACCTGTTAGAGAGCTATGTAGATTTATTAACAGTAATATTTTACATTTCCATCTGTGGCAACTTTTCTTTGATAAACTCTGTGTTCTTTATAAATGCTAATGGGTTGTTGGAGTGCTCAGAATTTGAATTGGATGCAGGTCATGTTGTTATATGCAATTACTTGTGGAAGGGCTAAGACACCAAGAGGTTAGTGGGAATTGGGCATATGTGGGCCTTAAAAAGAAACTGTTTTTAAATATTTGTTTAAGAATTTTAGAGAAGTACAGGAAAGACTTCAAATACAACTAATTTCTTTTTAGTTATGGGCTGGCTTTTCTAATAACAGAAAGGTTTCCCAGTGAAGGACCAGGGAGGTCTGTCAAACTTTTTTCTTGGTCTTTCTCATATGTAAAGACGTTTCTATTTCAGTACTCAAACAGCATATCCGTAGGCACTGAGTATACTGCTATTTAGTAGTGAAAATTAGTGACCATAAAGTGAAATTGTGTGTACTTTGATATACTTAACATCAGTAATAAAACTGGTGTTGGTATGGAATTGAGCACACTATTACAGTGAAATGATTGATATGGTTGGACTCAATGATTCCAAGGGTTTTTTCCAACCGAAATGATTCTATGATTCTATGTTGCTTTTATAAAAACAGCTGACATGATTTTTCAGCATGTGAAATGGGTACAGACTTTATTTTCAGTTGTTATAGTATTCCACTTTAAAATAAATGTCCCACCCAACAATGATAAATGTAATTTGTACTCTCTTTTTGAATCTAAAGAAGTAAATATTTTGTTCTGTTTTCTGGCAGACTTTGGAGGAGACACAGGCTGACTTCTAATTAGCAAAAGCCCTCCCACAGAACTGTAAAAGGTGTCCTCAGTCTTTATCAGCTTTTAATTTTACATTATGCAAGTGACAATGGCCCACGTCCTCATTAGCCTTCTGCTTGTTTGCTTATAAGTATCTCTCAGCTCATATTCCTTTCTGTTTTGTGTGAGTAATAATACCCTTTTTCTACAAGGAGATTACTGATACTTTTTTCACACTTGGTGTTTGTTTCCTTTTTGTTTCACAAATTCAGTTAAAGGCAAGATTAATTTTGGAGTGAGCCTCTCTTTTTCTCTCAGCACTTTTTTTTTCATGTACATTATAAAAATTAGGAGGAGTTTTATGCAGTGTTTAATTGATTGAAGTATTACGATTCATGCAGTGCTTCCTCTTTCCTTTGTGCACATATGTAAGATGTATGGCCGCTAAGATTTTTGCATACTACTTGGAATCAGAGAATAGGTTGGGTCGGAAGGGACCTCTAGAGGTCACTTAGTCCAACCCCCCTGAAATAAGCAGGGACATCTTCAACTAAATCAGGTTGCTCAGAGCCCTGTCTAACCTGACCTTGAATGTTTGTAGGGATGGGACATCTACCACCTCTCTGGGCAGCCTGTTCCTTATATTTAGTCTAAATTTACCCTTTCAGTTGAGAGCCATTACCTCTTTTCCTATCACAACAGCCCCTGTTAAAAAGTTTGTCCCCATCTTTCCTGTAGCCCCTTTTAAGTATTGAAAGGCTACAGTAAGGCCTCCCTGAAGCCTTCTCTTCTCCAGGCCGAACAACCCCAACCCTCTCAGCCTGTCCTCACAGGAGAGGTGCTCCAGGCCACTAATCGTTTTTGTGGCCTCCTCTGGACCCGCTCCAACAGGTCCATGTCCTTGTGCTGAGGGTCCTAGAGCTGGATGTGGAGTCCAGGTGGAGTCTCACCAGCGTTGAGTAGAGGGGCAGAATCGCTTCCCTCAACCCACTGGCCGCGCTTCTTTTGATACTGCCCAGGGTGCAGTTGGCCTTGCGGACTGCAAGAGCGCATTGCTGGGTCATGCTAGTGGTCACTAAAAAGATAGCCATTAAACAAAATTTGACACTCTACTTTATAATTGCCAGTGAATCACCAATTATATTAACTGCATTTTTAACACCATCCGTGCAGTATGCTACCGTGATTCTTAGTTTCGCTAGACCACATGTCTCTGTTTCTTACTGTTACAATGATGTTGAGTTGAATGAGTCTAAGGGAAAGGAAACCTGTGCCAGTGTCCCACCATCCTCACAGCAAAGAATATCTTCCTAATGTCTAATCTCCCTTCTTTCAGTTTAAAAGAGTTACCAGACATCCTATTGCTTCATTCCCTCATAAAGAGTCCCTCCCTATCTCTCCTGTAGGCCTCTTCTGGTATTGGAAGAAGGTTGTCCAGGGAAGTTGTGGATGCCCCATCCCTGGAGGTGTTCAAGGCCAAGTTGGATGGGGCTTTGAACAACCTGGTCTAGTGGGAGGTGTCTGTGCCTGTGGGAGGGAGATTGGAACTAGATGATCTTCAGGGTCCCTTCTAACTCTAACCATCCTATGATTTTTTTCCTTCATATTGAAGGGAATCATAGGAAAGAAGTTTAAAGCATGAGTTCTTTGCAGTACTTTGACAATAATCTGGTTTTTATGTGTGTGTGTATATATGCATGTGTATACATACATATGTTTGTTTGAAAGCATTTTGCATATGTGAACTTTTTTCCAGTATCCTTTTGAAATGGGTAGGTATTTATTTCTTCTTGTGATGTAAAAGATGTGTACTGTGCTAAGCATGATGCTTGCTTGTCTTTTTGTAGGTTCAGGTCTAGAAATAGAAGAGCTAAATACAGATTAACCAATTATATTTTTTTCTCTAAAGACAAAGGAGTAAACGTGATGTACTGATGAATGTGTCTTATCCACTGTTTATGGCTGATATGCTGGATCTTCTCTGCAGCTGGGGAGTAACCAGCAGCTATCTGGTAAAGGTTCAGGTTTTATTGGAAAACTTTATAAAATTTGACATTTTGTGTTGTTACACCTCATTTCCGAACGAGACATAGCTTAGTTCCATTCCTCAGAAAATGGCTTTATTCTAGAGTAAAGATGATAAAAATTTTCATAGGAAGGGGGATCAAATCATTGTCTGAAGCCTTGCAGCTATCAGAAGCTTTATCCCTTTTTCTGATTGTTTACTCAGTGCTACAGCTCCCTAAACTTAGTGTAGTAGGTTGAAGAGAGAAAGTACCAAATGCTTTTGGAATGCATGCGCTCCCGGCTGCAGAACAGGAATACACAGCTGCTGAGCAGATGATGTGCCAGATCTGCCTTTGTTCTTGCTGGACTGTGGGACAGGGCAGGATGCCCTTCTACTGTGGCATTTCTTACAATTACTTATTCAGAAAATACCAGACTGTGCATCTGCATTGTCAGGCTTCAGCTGCTTTGCTTTGTCCTGAATCTTCTGGGAAGTAATTATACTGCATGTGTGCAGCCAGGTGCATTTTATAATAAAGTAGTACAGGGACCACTTTTCAAATGTAACCTTTATTAAATATATTTAAAACAAAAAGCCAGGAAATTTATTTTTAAGAAACATGTTTTCCATCAGAGGTCTTCACTTATTTACATGTAAATGGATATCCTATCTAAGGATATTTCAGATTTTGCAGAAATTTCATGGTGCTGTTTAATTTACAGTGCATATACCTGTATGTTAGTCTGTTTGACTTTCTCCTGAGAACTCATGAAAGAAAGGTGGTATCAGACACCGATTCATAATTGTATTGAATAATTTTTTGAAAAGGCTGTCATTGCATATATTTTGTGACTGGCTGCTTTCAAGAGTTGGTAAGACAGAAGTGACAGAGCAACTTACTCTTACCTCGTGTTTTTAGGTTTTCCTACATGTTTGATTTGGACTGATTTTTCTCTGGAGTATTTGAGATACTTAAGCTGAATGTGCCATCTTCTATGGGCACTGTTGAAACAGCTAGGTGGCAATATTCTTCTTGTTTCTCATTGTTGTACTAGTTCATGATTAAGATGTTTATTAATAAAGAGTTGTGCCTTGTAGATTTCAAACAGAGAATGAAGTTAATTAAAGTAGTTTTTCAGAAATAGTGATCTCATTGAGATTTGAGAAGGAATTTGCCTTGGAATTGTAAAACTACTTATACTTGTTGCGTATACACTAGCTAAGAAACTAAGCTAAGAAAAAGCTGAGACTGACGTCATAATAATCTTCCATTCTTTTAAGTAGGTCTGTTATCTCTGGAAGAGAAATTATTTATAATATTTTTGGTTAATACAGTAAAAATAAGGCCTGAAATATTTTCCAGTAAAAATATGTTTATGCCAGATTAGTTTTTTGATTGACTCATAGTTGTGAACATTCAATTAACATGCCAGTTGGGAGAGGTCTGGTAAAAGAATCCATAATTCTTTCTGACTTATCTCTCAGTGTCATTCATTACTGGCTTTGTCTCGTTTAAGTCTGGTCTAAAATGCCAAATGAAAAGTGGAAATGCGCCTCTATTAGTTTCACCTTAAGGACTGAAAAATATTACAGTCTTCTTATAGGGGATGCTTTATTGTCTATATGTAGCTTTACTATATAGCCAAGCAAATCACTATTAGTATGCAATACAGAAGAACAAGACGTTATTGTTTGTTACATGTTGTATTTGTTTATCTTAATTTCCTAGAGCAACCTCATTGGTTTTATAAGTGATGTAGGAAATGAGTGCAAATGAAGATAGGAGTTGGGTTTGACTCCTTTGCCTGTGTGTGCTGGGCTTTAGTATAAGATTTTGTCTTCAAAAAGTGTTAGCAGTTTAGGTTTTGGTAAAACCAACAGCTGATGAAGACAATGTACAGCAGGTAATTTTTCTGCATTCTTGTAAATTTCGTATTTTACCAAAATCTCCTACTCTTTAATGAGAGGGTACAATCTAAATCTGTGTTGCCTTTGAAGGAATATGGTATGTAAAGCTTTCATATGTGTTTATTTCATTTTAAGATAATTAGGACTGTGTTTTTCGTTCCTATATTTCAAACTATGGTTTCTCATTAAGAATATTTCCTGAAACCAAGGTTTCTGTAGGCGAATTATTTGTCTTTAGGAAAAGAACATTCATTTTAGTCTTTTCGTAGTGATTGTAAGGGGATGTGTCAGATCTTCTCTGTTGTCTTTATATAGTAATGATTATACAGAAAGAAAGGGAATTGTTCAAAGCAAAATTATTTTTCTGTATTCTTGGGTTAGAGAACTTTTTCTGTTAAAATAATAAATCAACATGTTTTCTGTTGTTGTGCATCAGTTATTTAAACTGTTTTGGTTACTAGAAAGAGATGAGGCTTGTGTTAGGATTAGAAGGTAGTTACAACGGTTGTTTTGATTCACAGTTTCTAAACTTTCATTACGTGTTGAATAATTATCTCTTCTTACGAGAAGAAATGTTAAACTGGATCTTCAAGTATTGGTTGAAACATAGGGAGAAATCTCTGTGGTGTCAGGACATGAAAACCAGTCCTTATTCTTGCCGGGGGTACTAACAGGCAGGACTGCTGGAGCCTGACCCGTGTTACCCGCTCCCTGCCAGGAGGACAGTAGGTATCACAGTTGTGATGGGGCAGATAGATGGTGTTTCCTGATGGGATTTTGTTCTGTGCCATACTAGGCATTTTGCTTCTTGGAAATTTTGAGATGCAAAGCCACCTTTTCTGATTTTATTGGTTAATCCAAAAGTATCCAAACTGTTCAAGTTAAAATGGAATTATTCCTGAACCCTTGAATTGAAACTAACTTTATCAGTGACTCTTCCAATTAAAAATGTGATTTGTTGTACTGCTTTTCAGGTGGGATATAGTTACTTTTCTTCACAGTAGCTTGTATGGTGCTATGTTTTGGAGTTGTGTTGAAAACAGCATTGATAAGACCATGGATGCTTTAGTTATTGCTGAGCAGAGCTTGCAGAGCCCCAAGGCCTTTTCTGCTTCCCACCCTGCCCCACCAGTGAGCTGGAGGGTGTGGGGAGCACAAGAAGTTGGGAGGGGACACAGCTGGGACACTTACCCCAACTGACCAAAGGGATATCTTCTACCATATGATGATGTGCTCAGCAATAAAAGCTGGGGGAAGAAGAAGGAAGGGGGTGCATTCAGAATTGTGGTGTTTGTCTTTCCAAGGCACCATTGTGCGTGATGGAGCCCTGCTTTCCTGAACACCTGCCGGCGATGGGAGGCAGTGAATGAATTCCTTGTTTTGCCTGTTAAACTGCCTAGATCTCAACCCACGAGTTTTCACACTTCTACCCTTCTGACTCTCTTCCTTGTCCTACTGGAGGGACGCGTACAATCAGCTGTGTGGGGGCTGAGCTGCCTGTGGGGGTTATCCCACAGCATTTGTTTTGTCACGAAGTAATGGAATATTTTTGTATTTAATTTTTTTTTATAGATTAAAGTAAGTGAAGCTACTGTAATCAGTCTTCAGACAGCAAATTAAGGACTTGTGTTATATGACCTGATGATTTAAAAAATGTGAAGGTCTAGTATTTTGCATTTTTATAGAAGTGGTGTTTCCAGTTGCAGGTGCAAGCCAGTGCCCTGGTTCCCACATAAAGTTTTAAAGATGTTCCAAGACTTTTATACTAGGAATGGTGATTTTGCATAGAGGCAGGTGCTGTGACTTCCTTTCCATCACCCATCCCCTCTCTTTAAGATATGATACAAGATATGTGGACAGGATTTGAATCTTTCTTCAGTTCCTGAACCACACGTAATTTAAAGTGGGCCTATATTGTCTGCCTTGTGAAGGCATCCATACCTAGACTGGCTTCTGTGTGATTTTTCTGTCCTGAGATAAAATGGAAATGGGTGGAAAATTTTAATTCCTTTCTGCATTCAGATACAAAAAGGTATCAGTCATTATATCAGTTTATCAGCCTTCTTAGTAAAGAGTGCATTAAGATTGACCCAATACTTTTTAATTATATGCAGTATGAGCTTGTGCAATGCATTATAACCTAACATTATAGAGTACTTAGGGGAGTCAAAGCATGCATATGCATTAGGAAATTGTGTATTGTGAAAATATATGTTTCAAACTAAAGAAATCTTAGATACCATAAAGAGGAAGCACATACTTGAGTTTCTGCTTACTTGCAGAAAACTGTACTCAGTAAGGAGCTTCTTTAGAATGACTTAAGGAATGGGGCTGTAATTTGTCAGTTGCCTTTAGACTTTGGTCCTTGAGCATAAGCAGTGGTCATAATTGTGTACGTGTCTTGAGGACTGTTTTGAAAATTGTAAGACTGCTCCAAGAAAGTTTCTTTAAAACATTCGCTTGCCACCATTTTGGTATTCTACTCTGTGAAAGTCCTCATATATGTAATGCCACACCTAATGCTAAGTTACAGTAAGATAGTACAGCACAGCTGTAAAAATTTGTTTTTCTTGGTATATTTAACTGTAATGTGAAATAATTAATAAAAAAAACCCTGCTTTGAGAAGATTTAATTAGCTTATTTAAATATTACTACTAAACTTCTTCACTTGTGATTAGAGTTGTTTTCCAGGCTGGACAAAACAAATACTGGAAAACTCCAGTTTGAATAGTCATTATTTTCTTCTTTTGGGAATGTGTGTGTTTCTGATTTTTCCAATTTTTTTTTTGTTGTTGCTGTAACCGTATTGATTAATTCTTCTTCATTACTGTTTTTTTTGCAGATGCAGCAGTTGAAACAATTCTAGTTTGTGACCATGTATTGGTTAAATCAATGTGTTAAGTTGTTGTTCTACTTGGCTTTATGAGTAAAGTTAGATACTGTAATGCTTATTCCACCTAGAATGCTGCTGCTTTAGATAGTTTTACAAATATGCCATTTTGAAAAACAATGCGAGAGTTGTAGTTATCGATACTGGAATCTAAATGTCCTGTACGTGTTTTACAGGAGATGCATGTAGTAAATATATGTAATAATGAACTAATACAATAGTTCATCGTTATTGTTTGTGTCTGTGTAATACCATCAGTTCTTCATGAATTATGTGTACTTATTTCTACATCATAATAAGTAGCTCGAATCCTTATGAATTTCCATATACCAAAATTTTGCTTACATTGAATTTTGGTGGCAGTCATTATGATATGAAGGTATCTTGTGGAATAATAGAACTAATGAGGGGGAGGGCATGTTTTGTTTTGGGGTTTTTGTGGGTTTTGTGGTTGTTCTGAATTTTATTTTACTTTTTTAATCAACAATTGCTTGGAAGCTGGCAAATTCTTATTGTATCCACATTGTATGGCCATGCCTGTTGCTTTACTGTACCTTCAAACCAGTAGTAAATTATAGTGCCACTCTAAGTACCTGCTAATAATGTTATATTCAGCACATCAAGAAAGACTAGCCTTTGAAAATTACTTTATTATGCAGCTGAAGGTTTAGGTTTTACTTTGATATTCTTGAAACTGTTTGGTAATTGTATTCTCCCCAGCTCCCCTCCAAAGGGGGAAAAATATAAGTGCCTGTTTTCCTTTCTTCTTCCACATATTTGGTGAGAACAGTCAGTCCTATTAAGAAGGAATAGAGATCTGGTTAGCTTTTTCTGCTTTTCTGACTGACAGTCAGAGAACAGAGTATCATGGGGTTTTAAATTAATCAGAAACAAGCTCTGGTGCAAAGCATTTTTTCCAAAATTTGATTTGTTATTCCAGTAGGCAAAGAAGAGTCTGAAATTAAACACAATCTAATGAGCCTCCTAACAAAAAGCATATTTTATAATGAAGGTAAATTTTATATGAGACTGTTATATGAGGTGATAATAGTAAATGAGAAGATGCACTGAAGTCCACATAATTTCTGCCAGTTTCTCAGTAAGAATAAGAGAAAAGTTAGAACGGGTGATGTTTGCATTTTTATGTCATAAATCTGTGCCCTGGAAACATGAAAGGTTTTTTATCAAGAGCCCCAAGGCAAGGTTTTTGATAGTGGTCTGGCTAAATCACAACTAAAAATGAAGCACAAGTGAACTTGTGCTCCTGTGGGTGCAGGGAGGGAGTCTGTATGTTCTATTGTACCAGCACCTGTGCTAGGAATACTGGTGTGTGGAAAACGTGATTTCTCAGGCACTTTCTGTACAAGTGGGGAAAGCTGTGAGCAAATACGCTGTCATTATATCCCAACAGAGTAATAGTGCTTCTGCCAATGTTTGGCTCTCTCATGTTATCAGTTCATCCGATTCATGAGCGGTGAATGGGCAGAAGATACTCATGTGGTAGTATGTGGACATGCTCTCTTTGTTGGTTTGTTTGTGCTTTTTATAGCAAGGTTATATATAAAATATTAAGCACATAAAATAAGGAAATGCAAGGAAGTTAGATGAAATTAGGTTTTGTTTTCTTTTTAACAGTCTGTGCTAAATCCAGTCTTGAAGTCTTAAAGTTCAAGCCGCTGAATTCCAGTGTTTCAAGTAATTCCAGTTATATTACAGCAAGTGAAATATAATGTTACAGCAGTGAGTTTCTTGTGATTTTTAAAGTGTATGTTACTGTGGAAAACATGTGCTGCATATGATTTCTTTCTTTTTTTTTTTTGCTTTTTTTTTTTTGCTTATTTTGCCTTTTTTTTCCTTTTTTTCTTTTTTTTTTTTGCGTTTTTTGTTTTTTTGGGGTTTTTTTCTTTTTTTTTTTTTTTCAATTCTATGGTGGGGGGAGGTGTTTAGATAAATGTTTGCTAAATCAGCTTTACTGCTGATGGTTTGCTAAGTTTACTACCAGATAAGGTTTCGGTAGTAAGTTTCAGAATAACTTTGAAAACGCTTCAACTCTATTAAACAGCTAATTATTTTTAAAATGTTTGATCCAGCACTGGTACTTCAGTACAAATTGATGGGTTATCATTCCGTGCAGTAACTTCTGTGCATACGCAGAAGTTCTTCTAGAGAGGAGAATATTAAGGTGACAGAGTGTGGTTTTTCAATTTGAGATTTTTTTACTGGATTTTTTCTTTTTTTAAATTTCTATTAGGAGAGGTACTGGAAAGTGCTAGGATTTACTTTAAAATATCTAATGTACTTCTTGCAACATTCTTTGAACCTGTGCAAGCCTTAGATTTGGCAATGTATTTGACTGCATATTCTTTTAAACCATGAATCGGGGAATTTTATGTTTCTTCAAGAGTATATTTTGTCTACTTGTTTTAGTAATGTTTAGGTGTAAATAACTTCAGGGTGTTTTTTGGTTTTGGAAATCTGTTTTTCCTAGAAAGTTTGGAAGACAAATCTATGGATATTTTAGGGAGGTAATATGTTTGATTTATTTCTATGTAATTGTTATTACGTGCTTCTTGTTGGCTTAATACATCTGAGTGCTTATGAAAATGAAGAGCTAATAGCATTAACAAGGGTCTGGCATAGTGTATACAGGCCATCTTTACAAGCTTCTGGATTCTCTTCTGTGCATGATCTTCTGCCCAAGCCAACTCTCCCTGTTCCAATTGTAAGCTTCTCTTTGAGCACATATTGCTAATCGTCCTGTACTGAGCCAAATTAAATGGTGTATTTTTAATGAGAAAAAGAGTTTGGATTCCTATCCATATGTTTCGACTGATGTCAAATCCTACTTTAAACAGATGCTGACCTCTATATTACCAAGGCATAAGGGCTAATTATTCTTGAACAAATTTCCAGTTTTGGCCATCTATAATGAACAGGTTTTAAATTTTCAAGGGTATATATATTTTGTTAGATCAGTATATATGCCTGTTAAATTTGTCTTAGGATGTGTCAGGCTTAAAATTCCAATACCTTGAATGTGTGCTATTGAAAAGAAGATAAAGCAAAATGTTCTTAGAAGATTTGCACCTCATTCATCTTTTCCATGTTATATTTCTGCTGGAGATTAATCATCAGGAAGATAATTGTGCTTTCTGCCTATGCGATCTTTTTTTCTAGCAGCTTAACTTCCACCTCTTAGCCAGCCATTCCCTATGCATCACTTACAAATGGTTCAATCTGGCATTAGTAACTGGGAGAGCTGGTAGCAGTCACTGTTATCCACAGAAGGCTCTGAAACTACGCAGATGGCCATATCCTCTTTCCTCTCCTCCTTTGAGTTAAAATGTGTAAATGTAAATCATGCACGGTTAGGATTATTCTTTAGAATGCTTGTAAGTAGCTCTTATGTATAAATCAGTTAAGAACTTGAGGCATTTATGTGGAAAGGATACATGTGAAAGATTCCTGAATGTGTTCTCTCTGTGGTTTTTTTTTCTTATTTTTTTCCTTTTGATTAAAATTATTCTGTAGAACTGTGTTTACCTGTAGGAAGCATATCATAAAGTGCAAAAGGCTAAATAGGTGATTATGAATGATTTGGGGTGGTAGAGCATCTGGCCTGTAACGAATAGTATTTTATTTCATATAAATTTCTGGTTTAAGCTCTGTTTTAAAGACCAAGTCTGCTTTTCTGAAAGTGCACATATGGCTAAGTCAGAGTTCACAGATAAAGATAGTACAACATTAGGGTTTTAGCTGGCAATGTTGATAGTAACAGTAATATGGATAAAGCCTGTCATACAGATCCTGTAACACTCCATAATCTGAGAAAACATAGAAATCAAACTTGTAGAACTGAATTAGAGATGTGTGGGTATTAAAATAGTCTATTCACTCCCATTTAAACTCAGACCATCTGTTGTTTCCAGATGTACTGCTCCTGCAGCAGTATACTGGGAATGCCATTGTAACATCAACAAATCTTTTTTTTTTTTTTTTTCCTGGTTCTGTAGTGTCATTCCCAGAAGCTCCAAACCACCTACCACTAGTGTTGCTTCTTTGAACAGCAGTACCCTGTGGCAAGGGATGTGATGTTACTCCATGGGTAATTGGTAGTATGGGTGGCAAAAATACCTTAAGATGTAGTGTATAATACGTTGAAGCCTCCAGTGATATGTTTCAAACTATGTATGATACAACACCTTAATCTGCTGCTATCTGTAAAGCAATGGGCTGTCACCTCCCTCAAGACCACTGCTTGCCTCATTAATGCCGCTGGAACAAATTATCACTTCACAGCCCAGAAATCTTCTGTAGCAGTTGTAGTGATTGATGTAACAAGGATAAAAAATAATGATGAAATGCATGTTCCAGAAGACAGATTCAAATGGCAGGATCTTCAAAGGCAATTAAATGTGACACAGGAGGAGTCTTCCTGGAATAATATATTTCCAAATAAATGGCAAGATAACTATGATATTTTATTGTTATTATACTTAAACTAGTTTTGTATGCAGTAATTATCTCTGAAAACTAAGCATACAGGCAGAAAATAAAAAAAATAAGTGTTAATATATATTAAATATGTGGGCAGAAGATAGTGGATTGAAGTAAGAAGTAATGTCACCGAATGTATCTAGTTTTCCTCTGAATTACAAACTTTGCTATATGTAGGTACTTAAGAATTTATATTTAAATTAATCATGTCAGTTCATTTGAGCAGCTATTTTATAGCAACCTATTTAGAGCTGCAATAAGTCTAATACAGCTGAATTGTTATGAAATAATTAGGTAATTTTGTTGACTTAGTTATGTACTGACTTCTGAATCAAAATACAGTTGTAAGTAGTAAGCTTTGTGTACCAAATGGTTCTGATATTTCTCCAAGTGAGGTCAAAACTTAAATTCACTTTTGTAAGTAACTTTATGTACATGAGTTGATAGATTAGTTTCTGATTGTAACTGTGAGATGAAGCCTGCATTTTTACCTCCTGTGATTTCACAGATTTTAGGGGAGCAGCTCCTGTAAATACAAACTGCAGGACTGGGCACTTTTCTGTTATAACATCCTGTTATTGGGATGATCCTTTCCCACAAGAAAATTAACTTTTCAGCTGTTCTGCAATGTACCAAAATACCTTTAATATTAGACTCGCGTTCAGTAGACGGCTCAGTTTCAGGCAGGCAGAAGTATATTATTCCACTGGGATCACTTACTGCAATACATGGACTTTTCTTGAAAATTGAGTATCTCATTGCTGTCCGTACTTGTAGCAACGCAGTGAAATCCAGAGTGGCTGTGAGACCACAGTGTGTATGTCTTGCATTTATGCATGTTTGATGGGATAGCGTTTGCATCCAGGACATCTCTACAGTTATACCTTCTAAGAGCTTCAGGAAAGGAAATAACTACATGTGATTTTGGTCATATTTTATACAAATTTTTTTTTTTAATAGTCAACCAGATAATTCTGAGTAACTATTTGGTTTAATCAAGGCTTCCTAAATTTCTTTTTTGTGTGTTTTGTAGAACTGACAGAAAACTGCCACTTTTCTTGGTAGCCATGCTACAAGTATATTAATGTTTTTATTTTTAGATACAACTTAAGCCATGCTTTTTAGGATAATGAGATGCATGCTAGGAAGACTTGAGTGGGTGAAAGTGCATTCTCTTGCCCTATTTCTAATTAAAACTCATATTGGTAGTTTTTTTTATTCTTATACTAACCATTTTAACAGACAAAAGCTGTTTTTCTTACAAAAACCGATGGGGAATCCTGTGTTGTGGTTTCCACATATAGCTCAGCTTCTCCCGCAGCACCAGTGGACACATACATATAATTGAATTTCAGCTCCCAGAGGTTTGAAATTCTTTCTTTTAAAGTCTAATAGAACAGCCACTTATGAATGGATTGAAATTTTAAGTTTAAAACAAAAAGTTAGTGTAATAGAAATATTGATGAATTCTTCTCTGTGGCTTAATTCGTAAGAAAGCAGAATGTACCCAGAAGGAACAGTGTACTGAAAAATAAAATTATCTTAAAATTCTCTAGCTCAATGTTTTGAAAACATTTCAAAGAATGAGATACTAAATGTGATACAACAAGCTCTAGAGAGGAAAATGAACATAATTGGGAGTGAAACTTAAAATAGCTCTTTTAAGAATAGTTTGAAAATGTTATTATAAAAGTATTAATAAATGAATAGTAGACATGATCTGTTCAGGATGTCCAGGAGTGCTAATGTGAGCAAGCTTGATGTTCATTTTGTGCCAGGAGTTCTGACAATTGGCTTGTTTGTTTTTGATTCTGATACACACATTTATATGATGCCAAAAGTTAGATTTTTCCTTTTGTGGAGTTAGTGTAATTTGATAAAGAAACCTTTCAGCATTTTCAGCAGCTAGGAATGCAATAAAATCCAAAATTGCTACAAAGACTCAAGAGCTATATTTTGGTAGCTCATAGTCTACAAAGAAACCTGCAGTCATTAAAGCAAGGATCCTTCTGTGCAGGTCTTTGCAACATCAGGGTCAGAGGACACATTTCCAAATAATTAAAAGGTTTCTGCTGACTTTGGTAGCCCTTAGGTCATGATGCCATAGAAATAGCAGAAAATAAGTGGTGTTTGTGTTTAGAATCTTTCAGTGTGTAGTCACCAAAAGAAAATGGTTACTGTGGCCTTCATTTAAACTGTGCAAATAATCAAGGTCTGTTCAGAAAGGCTGTCCCCTTATGTTGGGAAGGATTTAGAAGTGGAAGGATCAATCAAAGATACTGGGCTGAAAGCTTGAGATTGTGTAGTGTGCTTTTATTTTCTTGTGATAGAGAATGTTTGACTAACAATTTTGACGGAAGGGTGTGATTGACCTATTCTTTTGGTGTCAAGGATTTGGTGCTTTTGTTTATGTTCCTAGTGCTGATCAACAATTTACTGAACAAGGGGATTGCATAAATTATTTTCTGAACTTGTAACTGTCCAGAAACTTGCAAGAGGGAGTTTTCCATCTACCCATGGCTGTTTCATTACTCAATTAAAAAATAATATTAATACTTAAGCATCTGACTAAATTTAGACAGTTGTAGTTTGGAGAGTTCTGGACTTTTTAATTTTGGAAGAACTTAAGCCATCTGTTGCCTTGAAGCAGAGAGATTTAGTAATCAAGTACAACAGTAAGAAGGAATTTATCTAGGGAGGCTATTAATTAACAAACTTGGATAAGGTTCAGCATCTTCTTGCCTTTGAAAGTCAAGTCACTTCTGATAAATTGGTTGGATGATTAGATTTTTAAGTCAATATTGTGTAAGGCGTTCCTTATTTTCATTGCACTCATGCCCTAATAAAGGTAACTGGATGAAGAATATACCTATTTTTAAAATATATTTTTTCTTTTCAGAAAAAAGTGAAGAGAAACTTAACTTCATCTACTTGCATGTAGCTATCCAAGAAAAATCAGCTCAAGCACCAAAATAATCTCATAGTTTGTGACTTTCTTTCCACTGCCTTAATCAAAAGTCTGTCTACCAGTGTTCAGGACACACAAACACACCAGGAAAAAAAAAAAAAAGAAAAAAAAAAAAAAAGGCGACAGGTCTCTTAAAATGCAGGTAGATACTGCTCCTGAAATTTGATGTAGTAATATTATTGCCTTCACTTATTGTATTCCTCCTTGGGTATGAATAACCTGTAAAAATTAAAACATATAGTTGTTATTCCTGCGTGAAATTCCTTCTGAATTATTCCATTGCAGAGGGACAGTCCACACTCTGTAGAGCTTGGTGTCACTGGAAGCTCAACGGGATGGCAGCCTTTATATCTTTTCAGTTGATTTTTCAAGTTAGTGCTAAATGAGCAGAAGGATGTTTGTGGCTGATAGTGAATATCAATAACAATATTCTTGAGCTTGTTTGTCTGAAGTCTAATAATTCACAGCATTTTCTTAGAAGTAGGGAATTATTGGTAGAAGCCTCGTTGTGAAGAATTCTGTGATTTTTCATGACTTCAAGAGTTTAACAATCTTTAGCTACCAAGCGTTCTGGTAGTTTGTTAGGAGTCCTATGCAGGGGGTTGCTGAGTGACTTCTGTGTTGCTTAGGAAATAATAACAAAGAAAAGATCAACCCAAAAGCCATTTATTCTTTGAAAGCCATTGCGAGATTTTAGCATTTTGTACCATGTTCCATTTCTGAAACCACTTCCTCCTTGGACTTTCATGACTCGGCCCTCTCCTGGAGCACGTGCTGTCTCTAATCCATTCTTTGTTATTCTCCCTCTTATCTTTACAGCTGTCTTCCCTAAGTTTCTGTCATTGCTGGCTTTCCCACTTCTCTTTGTACAACTTCTCTCTGTCTTGACAGAGAGTTCAGCAGTTGGTTGTGGTGTTTGGTTTTTTGTTTGTTTGGGGGTTTTGGGTTGTGGTGTTTTTTTCTCCCCATCTGCTGTTGCATAATTGTGTTGGGGTAACATTTATATTGAATTCTTCGCAGCCATCTCCGAGTCAGCTGAAGGTGACGCTGGGGTTGCTGTCCAAGGTGCTGTTTCTAACATGGCTGCCCTCTCTAGGCATTCAGTGTCTTAGCAAATGTACCTTTTATATTCTGAGGTATGTTGTTTTATAGTACATCAATTAATGCCTCTTACTAGAGTCAATTCTCTATGTTTCAATTTCCATTAAGAATTAATAGAGGAGTTGCCTGTGATAATTTTTTAGAATAAACAATGTAGGAAACTTTTTGGTACTTGATGGACTGAAAATGAAACATTCTACCTACTAAAGATCTCAGATCAGTAATCTCTGTTGCTTTTGTGACCTTATTGCTATTGGCTGCTTTTGTTGCTATATGATACAAGTCTAAATAGACCAGCAGATTTGCAGTTGTGGTAGTGGTTGGAGTGGTTGGCAGCTGTAGTGGTTGGAGTGAATCTTCTAGCTTAGCTTCAACTAAAAGCATACACTGTAAGGCCTGTTTGTAGGGAAGAGTGCAAGAGGAGGGAATACCAGGAAACTGACTTTGAAAGCCTTCATAGTTGTTGTCAACTAAATGGAGATGCACACAAGGACCATTGAGGAATGCGTGTAATGTACCAGCCTAGCATGAAGACTGTTTAGGTGGCTTAGGTTCCTCCCTTGATACATGTTCCTTTGTCTCTTACATTGTAAGAGAAACTCTGTAGAATATTCTATACCCTTTTTTTTTTTTTTTCTGCCTAAACCTGTGTCACTTTGATACTTGTATAACTCCAGGCCCATCTATGGAGATGGGTTTTGATAACTGCTGTTCTTGGTGGAGTCTTAATTTTCTTCAATGTTGAAGTATTTTAAAAGTAGCAGGAGGGTTTAAAAAAAAACAGATCTTTTCAGGGTTTACCATATCTGTTTGTCTTGTGATGTTAGTGGAAAAGATTGAGCGATAGGAATATTTTTAGGGGGGGACAAAGAGGGTAGGAGGGAGCAGGAATTTCCTTGCTGTGCTTCTGGTACTGAAACTCTGTAAATGCTACCAAAGAGAGTCTGAAAATAACTTCTAGTTCTTCTCTCCTCCGTTCATCTTTACTCAAATGGAGAAAGATACATGTGTGTGTTGACATTCATTTTCTTTCCCAGTGGCATTGAGCAATTAGGCACAGGTTATTACTGAGCTTTTCCTTGAGAATTTTGGAAAATGCATATTTTTAGTCCGGCTACTTTCAGGACCAAAAGTGGTACCACACATCTGCAAGGTAGGGTATTACAGTTGGGAAATATTTGGCATTGGCTGCACAATAGTTTTTATGCTTAACTCTGAATTTTTGATGCTTAAGGCAGATATTTAGCTCTTTGAGTTTTATTTCTATCACTCATTAGGATTGACGTTACACAACACGTTTATATCTGAGCTGTCTCTTACCATATGGTACTGTGGGGTTTACTACTCAACTTGCCAGATTGATGGTGAGAAATGAAGCAAATAAATTGTTTTAATATAATTCAGTTTGGGAGAGAACGGGTATAAGATGTGAAAGGAAAATCTTCGTCTGCTTAAAGTCAAAGAAACATCTCCCTTGCACACGTCATCTTGTTCTGACTCAGGCAATATGACTCCAAGAAGCAGCATTCTGTAACATGTCTAAATCCCAACAGAATTTTTTAGAACTTCTAGTCAATAGCAGTTATTAAGTATACTGCTTTTAATGACTGCTGTATTTGTAGCAGCAGATTACCATTTATGTTGAAATCCGCTAAAACCACAAAAAGTATGAACAGAAATATGAAGTAAAGATAGTATTTTCCAAGTTCAAGTGCAAGTAAGAGTTGTGGACATTGTGGAAGAGTAAACAGAAATGCAGAGAACCGTGCCTCCTCCAAGAAGAGAATTCTTTCTCCTCATGTTGTGTGACTGGTGCTCCATAACCTTATAGCCAGGGCTCAGTTTTTATCTGACTTTCTATCCTGGAGCAGGATGTTGATTTGGATACAGGTATTTTTCTTATGCCTAAACCTTGCTTGGGTTTTTACAGAGATTAAAATTTTGCTCTTTCCCTTTCTTCAGGTTTTAATAATTGTATTAGAATTATGTCTCTTCTTCCTCCCAAACTCCTGAAAGTCCTAGAGCTTCACTACATTGCTAACAAGATGCTCGTGTAAATGTGAAGGGGGAAAAAAATCTTATCTTTGCTAGCTGATAAGACAGGTGTTTACACTTGTGTTAAAAGCCTCCAGAGTGCACTACATTTCCCATAAATACTGCATTTTTATCTACTGTACATATTATTCATTCTATTTGTGACTTGCATGCATGCATTTATTAGATGGCTCTAACTGAGGCTGGTTAGTCATTTGGGAGATTTGATTTTGTTTTACCTTGTGAAAGTTGCCAGTGTTGTGAAGAAGACATCCCTGTTAGCACTGGCTAAATTCACATTTCATGTGCTGTGTTTGTGCCTGTAAAGTCTTCCTGGCCCCCTCTAATCCTGTCCCTGTGTACAGGGCTGCATCTACCCATCCAAAGTATAGGACATAAAACACATAAAAGGTGTTGCATTTACAACAAAACAGATGATGATAATTAGCACCTTGAAAACAATTTTTGTCTTCAAATGTCTTTTTTTTATTTGGAAAAAATACAGGAAGGTGCTTTGAGGAGATGTGTTAGAAGGTTTTAAATTTAGTATTCTTCTTCCCTATGACTTGTTTATTATGCACGATATTTTGTCATACTTTGCTCTAGTGGTTTTTTAAAAAACATATTTTTACAAGTCAATAGTGATTTTTCTCATTGCAGTCCATGATAATTTCTAGCAGTGTTTCTAAACATCTATTTCTAAATCTGCTAGAATCAGAGTTTAAGGATTGTTTCTTATATTAATATTCCTTTATGGCCTTTTAAAAATTCAGAGATGACATTGCACTGACTCCTGCAGTCTAAGGAAATAAGCCAGGAGTGATGGCTCTTCTGGCTGGGCCAGGTGCCTTCGTGGATCCCGGTCTCCTCTGGGAGTGTTGGTGAGCAGCAGAATGGGGAGCTGCACTTCACACATTTCATTGTGGCAACAAGCTCTGGTTTTGTAACTCTGAATGGCAGTTGGGTCTTACTACTGGGTGTATATTTATCTTACTGGGAAAAAAAAATGTATTCTTTATTATACAGTGGATATACAACAACTCTGAGTACACAGTGTACAGTTTTATTGTACGCTGGTTGGTCATTGGCACTCTTAACTAAGTTTTTCAGGACTTCCTACTGATTGCCTCAGTTACTATTATATTACTAAATACTGTTTTTAACATATAATTTATATATTGTTTTGCTTTTTTCAAGTATTATTTCAGTATTTTCTTAACCTTAAAAATGGTAGTTAATAATTTTATTTAAAATCACATTTTGACCAGTATACTTTTTTAAGCACATGTTTAAATATAACTAAAATGTTACAATAACTCTCAGTCACTAGGGAAAGGCTTATTTTACTATATGCTCTTGGCTTCACCGGTGAAGTTGGAGGAGAATTTAGACTGGATGAGCCCATAGGATTCACTTTGAAGCCACCAGGACCTTTCACAGGCCTAGTCCTCAGACTGCTCTGTCAACAGAAGCATCTAGTATCAGTGGCGTTACTGACTACTGAAAATAATGCCCTAACTGCAGTACTGTTTGTTCTGTTTCTGGAGGAGACAAGCTCAGATATTTTAGCAGGATTTGACTACAGGATTAGTCAGCCCTTTTTAAGAATAGAGATTCATTTTATGTAGTTTGATTTACATTATTCATTTTACTTTTGTCTTCTTTTGTGTTTTTGTACAAAAAGATTAACAGTCTGAAAGTATCACCTGGAAGGAGAGAACGGATATCTCATCCACAAAATGCATGTGAAATGAGTTGTATTTGTACTTATATATGCATCTACAAATACATGCTTGGGGGTAATTATTATTATTATTATGCAAAATCTGAGAATTCTGTCATGCACGTGATTTCGACCTTTATCTCAGAAAAGGCAATTTGACAACATAGTGTGTCACGAACAAATAAAAATACTTTATGGACCTTCTTTCACTCCTATTAAAAAATGAAAGAAAATCATTCAGATGGATCAGAAACAGTCAGCCTACCAGGAATCACACAACGGGGAGAGCTTCAGCTTTTTTCCTTAAAAACTAAGGTTTGATAGACACCAGATGGAGCCTGGAATATAGGAAGTAGGAAAAAAAAAAGATATTTTTTGATCTGTTAAATTATTAATAGTATTTTCAGCTAGTAGGCTGGAATTTTCATAAGCATTTGGTGTTAGCTTAGCAGTGGGAGCAGTGTGAAGTCAATACCAAATGGTTTTGAAACTCTCCCACACAAGGTCTTTCTCACTCTCAAGTGCTGCAGCAGGCATGGCGCTGAAGGGAGGTGGGGGAAGAGGTGACCTTGAGAGGAAAGACATACAGAAGGGCTGAGTTCAGCTTCACGGATAGCAGCTGGTCTCGGGCCTCCTGTGTATCCACACGTGGTCACTTGCAGGAGCCAAGTGGCCCTCGAGGGCACGAGTGGTGGGGCAGGAGTTGTCAGTCAGGAGAGGGCAGAGGGAGATGCTGGTGAGAAAGACAGGACAATGAACTCCTCTTGATGAGAGTTGGAACCTAGGAACATATTGCCTGGAGAAGTTATGGGATTCTGGGAGAATGTCAAAATTTGGCTGAATAAGGATGTGGAGAACTTTTCCTAAGGTTGATGTTAGGCCTGCTTTGAGCAGGATGTTGGACTTCCAGAGGCCCTTTACAAACAAATTTTTTACTTTTGGATTATTTAGTTTTCATTGATTTTTAATTCTTTCCGTGTCAATTTTTGACAATTTTTCTGTAGGAAGTTATTGGGTCTGTTTAAAGTGACCAACTAGCTTAATGTTCAAGGGGCATGCTTTCATTACATTATATCCTACATTATCTGTGGGATTCTTTCTTGTTCCTAAATGCATTTAGTAATTTATTTTTTAAATAATAAAGACTTAATATGTCTGCAGTAGCCTTTGGGAGCATTTCTTGCAAATATCTAAACCCACAAATAATCTAAAATATCTCAATCCTCTGTCCTAATCACAGTGCAGATATAAGGAGCTTGCCAGCTGCTGCTTCAAACCAGTGCCCTACTTGAATTGCTGGAAGGAGGTTGCTGCCATGGGCCGGCCGTGGCTTTGGCTGGTCAGTGTACCCTGTCGTAGGGCTGTCCCTTAACTACAGCAGCAGCTGCACGGGAGCCTGCTCCTGTTTGCTCCACTTGCGTGTCACTTAGTGCTGTGTACAGGCCTCTGCTCTGGTAGTTCACCTTGCCCCACTTCAGAGATTCACCTGGTCTAGAAGAAGAAGAAAAAGTTTAGTGGTGCTGACACCCTTCTGTGACCCACCGATGCCTACGCTTCGAATTAGAGAGATCTTTTAATGCAGGCATCTGTCCCTTTGTTCACCGATAATTTAGACTTTTGTATGAAACCATTCAGGCAGAGTGCCTTGATCCTTGTCATATACTGATTAAACAGCAGTGCTGTGAACAAAAGAAGGGTCATCTGAATCCCGGAATCATTGCTTTTTTATCCTTTGGTTTATATCGGTTACTGAGCTGTTGGGCTGGAGTTGGAAGGCCCTGTTATCTTTTTCCAGTTGGCCTTAACAATTAGAAAATGTTATGCTTACTGAGTACACTGAATTAGTTATGCTTTTGTAAAGTAGCTAACAATGTGTACAGCTTAATCAAAACACTGAATCGGAAAATATAACATAGCTGTTCTTTGTTATTTGGGGAAAAGGATTGTAGGTATTTTTAATGCCTCAGGAATGTATGAGTAGTAAGATCAGTGAGAGAATGAAAATGGGAAGCAGCATTTGTTGATAAGGAAGTGCCTCAGCCTTGCTCTCTTCCTCTCATTGGGGCAGAGCACTCAAAAGAATGCAAGATTTAGGAATTATTCATCTTCTGACTAATATAATAATGCCATACAGTCTGAAAATGTCAGAATTTGTTCAAAAACTTAAAGGGGAAGTAAATGCAGACAAAGGAGAGAATCAGATTCAAAGACAACCCCATTGGTGAAGGCTACCATTATAATTTCAAGGAATCCTTTGAAAGGTGCATGAATCTTAGTGTGATGTGTCTGAAGTGTCAGATAAAGGTTGAAGGAAAGTTTACAAGGCCAAACTGCTCATATGTTACTAAGTGAAATATAGTAATAAAAAATCAATCCACCCAGCAAGCCTTCATCCTGGCTTACCAATTCTGTTTTGTATATTAAGGGGTAATATATCAGTATTTTCCTTATTAAACAGCTGAGTCTTTACAGAGTAATTTAAAAGCTAAGTTGAATAATTTTGCAACCCAAATTCAACCAAGTTGTTCCCTTGCCTCTTTCGTATTTAAACTTGAGTTTTGGGGTTTTTTTTACTACAGCTGATGACAGTGGAAGTTACAATATGAGATAAGATACTCAAATTTATTGTCATTATGGTATTTTTGGGAAAACGACCTTGCTAAGCAATGATGCCATGTTTTACTTTATCTGGTGCCTTGGACAGTGTAATAATTCTATGCCTTATTTAATGTTTGTGCAAGAGTCCTACATTTTTTCTTCCACGTTTTGGGTGCTTTTTCTATAACTTAAAATTCCAGGATCCATGGTCTTTTCCCTTGTGTCTCCTCCTTTATTGCACAGATAAATTCAGTGCTCAGTAGGGATGGATGCTTTGGAATTTCTAGCACCCAGAAGTTCCTTGTAATGTTAATTTTTGATACTTATATGTCTACGTATGTATGTAATTACTTACCCTATCATCAGCACTCAAGACATCAGTTGGCTTAATTGTGGGGTTGGATGAAATCTTTCCCCTCCCTCTGCTTGTCCTTCCTCTCTCCCTCAGCATATTAGGTTTAGGACTGGGACTCCAGATGCTTGACTGATTTCTCTGTTTTCATCTCAGTTTTTTGCCTCAAGATTCTTAGCTGGACAGTGTTGTGTTTACTTGATCTAATTGTTGAAAAGAAGTCACTATTTCCTCCAACCTAGATTCATTTGTTTTTCACAAGCTGATAAGATCAACCTCTGGGATTGTGAAAAAGAGGCAAGTGAACAGGAGCCTTGTCTGGTTTGGAGAGTTTTGTTTTATTAGATAGAACGTGCCAGCATTGCCACAGACCAGGCACAGGTGGTGCTTGCTGCAATTTTCAACCATATGAGGGCTATTAGGGAGGACAACAGGGAAGTTTACTGAATTTATTTTGAGTTTTTTTAGTTTTATATTTACTCCTTGAAAGATTTGGAAGGTTCTTTTATCATCAGCTAATTGTCAAAAACAAATGAATCTTTGAAAGAATAGTGGTATGTGTTTAATGAAAGCAATTGATCTACCATTTTCAGGCATGCTTTCTTCTTGTTCATTTTGTTTGAAGATTGCTTTGTAGTCTTGTTCAAAGACCACCTACTTCTTATCATAAGGTAAATTGCAAAGTTTTTCTCATCTCTACCCTGGCACTATAATAAAAATGTATGTGGCTGTTATGAACCATATACAACAGTACTGAGTTTCTAGTTACCATAGTTCAGATACCATGACTGGATAACATTTATTTGATAAGTGATTTTGATTCAATTAATTACTAGTATATATTGGGTCTTTCAATCTAATTAGGTGAGCTAGTAATTTATTTTATGGGAAAATATTCTGCTCTATTTGCAGAATAGAAATCTACTCATCACCTGGTACTGTTGTTGTATGTGGCCTTTGCTTGGATGGTGGTTGAATTGGTTCTCTGGATCCTCTAATTTGAAACCCAGAAAAACTTTTTTAGTAAATGGTTTCTGTTGAAGATGATTTTACATCTGGAGACCAGAGGCTAGCCCTTGGCCTCTAGTGATAATACATTGATCAGAGTGTACAAGTAGTGTGTTTCATCCACATGAACACCTGTGGAGAAATACAGTTCTCTGGTGTTACATGGAGCAATGCTCAATGCTGCTTTGTTTCTTACCTGGTTATCTTTTATAGGAACTTTATCGGCTACTGGCAAAATAAGACTGATAATATCAGATGGGAATTATATGGTCCCGGCACCTGGAGTGCTTATTTTGGCTGTCCTCCTCCATGCTGTACCCCTTTCTGCTGACCAAGCAGGTGGTTGCTGAAGAAGCAGAGAAGGGTGTCTTCTCCACCAAAGTGCCTGAGGTGTCTGCAGCAGCTGGCACAGATTTTTCACTTACCTTTTGTGACCCGGCTTCTACTGTGTTTCCTTCTAACATCAATCTCTCTCAGTCTAACTGGTTCCTGGTAAGATAATTGACCTTTAAGGCCTACTGTGTCAAGCCCTCATAAAATCTGTTGTGTCAATAATCTGCTTTACCTCAGTTAAATATTTACTCCTTCTTACAGCTATTACACGCTTAGTCAGAATGAACTGTTCTGTTCTTTTGGGTCACTGGGAATCTGAGGGTTTGTAAACAAGACCCAGCACAGCAGCCATTAACATCCTTGGAGTTCAGAATATTGTGCTAACGATATGCCACTTATAGGAAAGTAGTAACCTTTTACTTCAGTTTTTACTGCTCTTGGAAGCTGTAGGAAAACCTATAAATGAGGAATTTTAAAAGGAATGTTGTATACCCCTTAACAGTGGTTCTTTTTTTTGTCCTCCTGCAGAGATAGACAAATTATGATATTCATAGAAGTATTATAACATGTAGGAGATTTTTTCTTGAAAAAGGTTTTAATTTGTTCAAAACCAAAGCTGTCACTTTTGTCTTTTTAAGACAATTTATGCATATTCTGTTTTATTTAGCTTACTGCCGAGTATGAATTGTCACAACAGTAATATAAGCATGCTTGTGCTTTTTTGTTGGCTATTCATTAGCTGTCAGGATACACTGCTGATACATTTGCCCATTATATTTTTATTGGTGTGTTTTATTTCCCTTTTATTATCACAGCTAAGAGGAATTCATAGTCTGGAAAATTTTGATAATTTTTTGTTTCTTCACTTAACATTTAACAACAACTTTGCAGTTTGTGAAAATTCCACACTGCATTAAAATGTATTATTCCACTGTGTTCCAAAGATCAGTGTCACAAAGATTTAGCAGTTTTCCTCTTCAGGGCTTCCCAACATAATTTCACTTTCTTATTAGAAACAAATCTGATGTGATCTTTGCTTTCTAGCAAGCTTTGTCTTTAAAGGCTTGCAGCATTTTTATTTATCCCATTACTTTTTTTTTTACTTTTTTTTTTTCCTTATACTAATCTCTTCCCTTCATCCAAGTTGGCTCTTTAGCCAATTTAGCCCAGGGTTCTTTCTGGCAACATCAAGTGATTGAGTCCTTGTGCTTAGCACTGGAGTTCCAGGCAGCTTGCCAACAATATCCAAACTCATGTTTCTCCATGTCATGGGGCCCAGTACAGAGGAAATGTGGAACCACAGGTGGGCATTTGGTAGCAAATCTGAAGCATAATTTTGACATCTTCTACATGGTTCTCAAATACATTTTTATCTGTAAGGAACATTTCTGTCATTGAAATTCACTGCTTTGGTATTCAAACAGAGGAGTTTGATGGCACTGTAAGGTATCTTAGATTAAGTAGTCACCCATTAGGATTAGTGATTAGCTGCGCCGAGGCACATATGCTGTAGTACTGAAACAGGAAAAATGCTCAGCGTTTCTCTGCCCCTGACATGTAAGTGAAAATAAATGAAATATTAAGTTCTGTAGTATGTGTCAAGTGTTCTAAACACCACGGCCAGAGGCAGGATGATGACAGAATCCATTTGAGTCACTTTTCATCACAAACTGGAAACAGACCTACTCTCCATGAAGCTAGAGTTACTTTCCTTTCCCAGAAAAAACTAGGACACTTCCGCTCATTTTCTATTACTACTTTGTAGACCATGAGCTCTAGCAGACTTTTTCTGTTTGTTTGGTTAGTTTTTTTGTTTTGGTTTTATGGTGGTTGGTGGTTTGTTGTTTTTTTAAAAATTATCTTAGATCATGTCGGACCTACTTGGTAGGCCTGGTTTTCTCTGGCTGTCAAGCTCTGACAAGGTGCAAAGATATCTCTAGGGTCATCGTTCCTATGTTAGCGATACTGGCTTTTGATTCTACAGAAAGTGTGTGTTTTGTTTTGCTTGTGTGTTTGTTTTTTCTGTATGCAGTCTCAGTTACAAGTATGTGGAGGTTGGATCTAGACTAAGTAAACGAGTTCCAGAAAAGCTGAGGCCAAAACTGTGGTCTTGAGCATAGAAAGAGTGGGAAGCAGAGGCCCACCTGGGATAGTCTGCCTCTCTTTTTACTACTTGGTCTTGTCAAGTTTCAAGGCATCAACAAATTGATTCATACAAAGGTATCAAAGCAATATCTGTCTTAAAATTAAGCTAGTTACTGTTGCTATAAGGCACCTGAAAATCCATCAAAAGAAGTAATTCTTATTGGACTTCTTCCTGTTCCTGCTATGCCTGAATTTGACAATGGATTGTTGAATAAATGGAGACTAATCTCTTTCTCTGTGAAGTTTTTATATTGTAGCTTTCCTACAATTTGCACTCCTTAACATATTTATTCACCAAATAACTCTTGCAAAGTAGAGAAGTGCTGTTATCTCAGTCTTACACATTGAAAAGTGATTTGTGCGAGGTCATGTGGGCAGCTTATCAGGATAAGTATTGGATAGCTTTTCTTAAATGAAAGAATTCATATGAAAACATATTTCCAGTTAAACTGAGTAAGACTGCATTCATTACAGAAGTAAACATTATTTCTATGCACAATTTAAACTACAGCTCAGATTATTATATGATGGGCTTTTTCAAAGTGGTTTAAAATTGGTAGAAAGTGATACCAAAATTGAATATACTTGCATGCCACCCAAATTTTCTAGTGAGCAGTAGTGATCCAAATTGAGTAGAATGTAAAATATTGACAGATGTCATGGTTTGCAGGGACATACTGAATTTTCTAACTGTAATATGGACCTTTTCTTATTTCTCTATAAGGCTTTTTGATCTCTGTTTGAGAATCATTAGTGCATCAGTAGGTAGGACTTGCAGCCAGAGCATGTGCAGTGGTTTATTACTTGGTTTATTTAGGTGATGGTCATGACGTATCTGTTTGGTGCAAACTGGAATATGCAAATATTTATTTTCTTGTTTGGCATAGGCTTTAGTTCTCTTTAAGTTTGTATTATAGATTTCAGATACATTTATATTGGAACTATGTTGATTCAAGTCACAATTTTTTATTTATTTTGGATTGTTGAATTTGCATAAATAACTTCTTTTACAGGTATGTTTAGATTGTTGCTACAGAACAATCAGATGCTGTGTTGAAAGTTATAGTAATGCAGCCTGTTCTGCAAAACGAATGTCACTGAAGTCACCTCTATTTTTAAGTGTCAATTTCATCTTACTGCAGTGTCATTTGTAACACCATTTTAGAACTTCTTGATCCAGAAAACATCCTCGTGTAAAAATAATTGTGAAATGGCTCGGTATGTCTGCTTAATTTCTGCTTGAAGAGTTTTAAAGACTCATTTTTTTGTCAACTGCGGGAACGATCTGAAAAAACTCTTGAAATGTTGTCTAGATTGTCTTTTTAGAAACCCTTCTTGGGTTTAGTTGACAAATTATGATAGATGAAATATGATATGTCAACCGGCAACTTTCTTCCCATCCCTAGGTAGCTTAGTGGGTACCCTTACAAAAATCAGCATTTGGCGTTGGCTGCCATCCAGTCATGCTTGAAATACTAGGAAATAGAAAATAACTGCCATGGTGCTGTTGAATTATTCTGATGGCTTGTTTTGAATTTGCTGAAGAAAGAGATGAGTCAGAGATTGCTTTGAGGCCGCATATTTCAAAAACACTAAAATAAACTCAAGCAAAGATGACTTGAAAATGCACAGGGTCTGTTTCCCTTGTATGGTACAGCCGGAGTTCTGTGCCCCAGGGATGCTTTCAGAATCCATTTCAGGTGGCATCTGAAAAACTACAAGTGATGACTTAAATACACAAAGGTATTTTTTGTTGTGTATAAACAAAGCAGTATGTATTAACAGTGAAAATTCTTGCTTTCTGGCCTCATGGTTAAAATAACCACAGAATACTAGATAAGAAAAGACTTTACTGAGAGTATGTTGTCAAGAAGACTGAATGTTATTTACCTGGTTTTGGAATTGGCACTAGATTCACTGGTATGTTTCACAAGTTGAACTACAACGAGTGTTGTTCCTTCCAGATCTATTGTTTTTATAGATACGTTGAAATGCCTCAAGACAGTAAAGTTCCTGATGAATATATCGATAACAAAGCCAGTTTCTCTTAGAACTTGGGCATTTGGAAAAGCTGTTGCTGGTAGCCTTGTAAAAGCAAATCACATGCCTACCACAAGTAGTCTCTGACATTGCAGAGCCCTAGTTACACCAGGGTAAGCTCACCTCAGTAGAGACATCCAAGCATTCCAAAACTGTGAGCAGGTTTCATATTTGCATTATTTTTCTTTAAAATTTACTTACTTTTCCATCCTATTTTGTTTGATCAAGGTGAAGATCAGGTTTCACATGTTGTATTCTTGCAATAATACTTTGTGATGCACAGGAAATGGATAATATGAAATATAAGTTATATAATAGATGTTGATTTTCAGAAGAATAACACTAGATTAGCATCGTTAAACAGTAAAATCAAATATATTTAAGTGATTTTATTTTTTCTTTAAACCCTACAGTGGATTTAAAGTAGAAGACACGAAAAACTTAGTACTATTCTTCAACTGAAATTACCTGAGTAAAAACAATGGAAATTAACTTTGGTCAAGACTTGCAAATCTAAGCCCATTTTCTGTCTACATCTTCAATTGTAGGACTTGTTATACCTGTGAGTTACACAATGATTCTAGACATCCTGGTATTTGTAAGATTTTGGCTGTTTTGTTAAAAAACAAATTCAGGCCATCTGTAGCTTATTTGGGGTAGTTGCTTGCGCTAGTTAGGCTTTCCTATGCTGCAAAGCATATGAGAAAACGAGCTAAGTGGGAATTGTTCATTGAGTGCTTTTTTAGTTTTTGACTACAATCAACATTTTTATGATTCCCTAGAAAAAAAAAAGCCTATAAAGCACTTGCTGATTTGTTACGAACCAGTATTTCTGTGTCTGGAAAAAATCTGTATGGCAGGGAAGCATTTTTGATGCTACAATGCTGTTTACTAATTGACTCAGACATATATTGGTTTTGCATTCTGATTAGCATATCACATTTAGTACAGCAGCTGAGAATGTGATGTTACAGTTGAATTGCGCTGAATCTGTTTAGTGTATGTATTTATGTAAAAATTCTGTTTCGTAGAAATTGATGTGAGCATATATATCTTATGTATTTACAAACATATAACACATCATAGACTTCCTGTGTGGTCTTTTCCATACAATAGTCTTCAACGTGTACTTAGTCCATATAGCACTTAAGTTTAAAAGTGAGCTTGGGGTATTGTGTCAGTCTGACAACTGTCAAATGACACAGCTGCAAACTATTGGGTTAAGATTGTTTCAGACCTATTTAAATTTAATACCAGGCTTTAGACAAATGCTTTCATAACAGGAAAAAAATTGATACACAATGGCTTAAATCTTGTTTCTGTAAAATTATATGTTTCTCAGAGGATAGTTGTAATTGAATTACAGAATGCCTTGAGAGTATCCTTGGCGGTGGTTAGAGAAATATGAAAGGAAGCAGAGAGACTCTTCCACAAACCTTAATATAGAAGAGACACCCTATAATTCAGCTATATGAAGCCCCCAGCAATCATATAATTATACTATAAATGCAATTCGGGAGGAATGAAAAGCAGCATTTATTTAAAACATTGAGAAAAATTACTTCATTGTGTAAGAGATGTGTTTTCATATGTGTTTTTCAGTGAAGTGTTTCTTTTCTGCCCATCTAACATGCTTCCCTCCATCTTTGTCACAGTGCAGTTGTCTGTGACAACTAACGTGTGTGGAGGAGATCTGCTTTTGGGAGTTGTCGTCAAATCTGAACACCAAAGGAAAGATGGTGCTAAGAGAACTGAGTCTTTATTTCTGCCCAAGAAAAGAGAGTTGGAGTTTTGTGTTTCTCTTGGTATGGCTAGCTACAGTGAAGACTGGGAAGTCGATGCTAACTCTACTCTTGTGTAACACGAGAGTCAAGGAGAATTGCTTGTGGGCATTCAGCATTGAAATTCTCCCAAAGAATTGTTGCCTATTTTATAGCTTTAACTCAAATAATTTTATTTTCTCAGAAGTCTGAGAAATATTAATTAACTAAATGAATACAATTTACAAACCAAGAAACATATTTGGCAACTGGGTATCAAGGTGATTGTTAAATTAAAATCGAGATAAGTAATCAAGTAAGCAAGTAAGTAGACAGTATTTACAATTCATATAGGGGCAGTGTTTACTCTTAAGATTTGGAGATAGCTTAGAATATTTGCAGAGTTCTTAGTGCAGTTTGAACATCCTGGATATATCTTATGTGTCAACTTTCCCAAGACTGAGTGACCTGATGAGCTTTCTGTTGCATTGCCCCTGTCTTTTCCAAAGCCCACATCTGGTCGTTCTTTAATAGGCACCTGTACAAATCTTAAAATTACAACATCCAGAGGCTGTAAGTAATGGTTAAAGTGATGCAGCTGCTGTAGAACTAGGAAAAATCTTTTCCTGTTTTATTGATGTAACTAGGAGGATTGTTCCAGTGCTAAGAACAGAAGACCTGAATCCCCTGTCTTTTGCCTGATCATGAAAAACTTCTTTCTTTAGTCTTGTGCAATAACAAAATTCTGATGTTATTTCTGGAAGAGATCAAGCTGTGGATTTTAAGTGGAAGGGTTCGTGTTTGCTTTTCAGTTTAATACAGCATTAGGGGGATTCTTATTCTGTAATACACACAGTGTTATGGCCTTACCAACAGGAGATTGCAAAGATAAAAATATGGATGTCATTTCCAGTGTTACAACCTTACAAACAATACTGAAGCTGTAAGAAATCCTCTGAGCTAGTGATCTGATTTAGCAGCCCTAACAGGTGACCTGGGCAGAAGGAAATCATCATGAAAAGCAGACAGGAGAGTGGTGTGTCACAGGAAATGGTACCCAGGCAGCTCCAGGAGCTGGGACACCTCTGTGCTTCTCATAATGGAAAGCTTTTGAGATTTCTGCAACAGATTTGAATGTATGTGTTAGGCTGAATGCAGTATTGGGTCTGCCATATACAAACTTCAGAATCACATTATATGTAACAAAAGGGCTGCAATTTTTTGAGAATATGCTATTTTTTTGAGAAAGGAACAAGGGAACATTTGAGAGAAACAAATACCATGTGAGTTCCAGCAACATACTGACTTCTATGGTCTGCCTTTGTTTTCTGTCTGAAGAATTATGGCCAAAGGCTGTTTAGTAGCTCAGTGCTGCATTGATTTTTTTTATTATTTTGTTAAACAGTTTTCTGATTAGGCTTATTTTTTGAGCATAGATTGGTGATGTTTTAGGGAGAAGCCTAACGTACATGCTAGCTATGTCATTATTTCAGATTGGTACAAACCAGGAGAATATGGTAGCTAAAGAAGTGTGGAAAATCACATTGTCTTCCAGACCATTATGTTCTTTTTCAGGTAGAAGCCTGTATCAAATAGAGCTGGAAGTGTATGGAGTGGACAAAAGGAGCAGTTTATCCTGATAAATCCTGATAAATCCTGAAGCATATACTTCACTACTGTATTATTGCTCCTTATGTATATGTGCATTTGGTACTGGCAATGAAGGTGAGGCATATCAGGAGCATATCAGAAGTATTTTCAGGATATGCATCTCTGAGTGAGCTTAGAAAAAAAGTATTCCCAATGTGAAGTCACTTGTTGGAACCACCCTAACGGCTGTTAATATATTGCAATTTTGCCTTATAGCCAAATGCGAGTGGCTAATGCCACGTGGGGAGAATAAAATAGGAGAGTAAATGAAGGGCTAGAGCCTACTTAGCCATCATAGATAATTTGTACTTCATGGTTGAGAAATTGGAGGCTGCTGGGTCAGAGAGGTCTGAGATGATGCTCCTAAGTGAGCAATACTGAAAGGCTGGGGGTGAGATTGCAGTGAAGGGCTGTCTGAAAGACAACAAAATAGCCAAATTGAAACTATGCCCTACTAATCAGGATTTGAATTCTGGGTGTGACGAGTTAGAGAAAAAAATGAAAATCCCAGAGCAAAATGCACTTCTAGATGAAACAATGTGAAATATATGCTGCTTTAAAGAGATTTGATTTATATTTTTTTTCAGTGAATAAAGGTTTGTGTGGTTTATTTTACAATAGCATCTCTGAATTTTTCATTTGTTGATATATAGTGTTATTTCCAGTGTCATTCAGATCAGAAAAAGTGGTTTTGGTTTTTTTATTTTGTTTGCTTTTTTACCACCTGAATCCTCTGTAGGACACAGATGATGTATGACTGAAGAGTTTTAGAGAACTCCTTGACATTATTTTAAAATAATGATAAATGATTTTAGACTGAAGCAATTTTTTTTTGTGCAAACTTGTCAGTGACAACAAAATACACTAAAATTGTTTAGGCTTTGCTGGTTTAGATTCCCCCCTTCTAAAATACTGGCTGTTCTGTTATCTGTCCGTAAAACATTGAGATGCAGATCCAGATACCACCTACCAAGCTATCTTCTCAGAATCTTTATACCACTTACAAGCTAGATTTTTATATTTTTTTGGCATTTTAGCATGGTCAAAGGCCCAAAACATTGAGATGCTCCTTTTACATATGTTTTACACAAGACCCACTCTGTGACTCAAATACAGAGCATGGGTGTTGCACTCTGCTCCTGGAATTGCATCTAGGCCTCTGATTTCTGACTTGTGTCTTAAATACATTATTTATGTGTGCTTTAGTCTTATAAATGCTGCAGATGCTTGCTCAGTGTACCAGTAAGCACATGTCTTTGCTTACTGGTGTACTATAAGAAGGAGATATCAGATTTTTGTTATGCTTTGGAAAATATTTCTGGGCTTGAGAGGCTAACCAAGATTTGATTTTGAACTAAACGCAGCTTTTAAACTATGCCAATGATCTTATTTCTGAGCTTTTGATAGTTGAGCATTGTACTTTCTCTTCTTCCTTTTTCAATTTCAACAGAAAATCCTTTTCATTGGATTTTTGAATGTGTAAATTGTGGGACAAACTTTTTAATTAGGCAGCTTTAGAAGAGAAACTTTTTTTTTTTCACTTGCATCTTAGTGTAGGTTCTATTCTCTATGATATATCTCCTGGCTCGAAAATCAGTAGTAAACATAAAACAATATAATAAACTGTTTTCTGCTTCGGGTTTATTAAGATTCTTTGCCAAACCAGTTTCAATCAGACTCTGCACTGAAGTATACAGGTTCTTATTTGTACTTTAGAACCTAGCTTTTTCTGCTTGCCTAAGTGTTGGGTAACACAAAATAAGTCACATGCTATGGGATATTAAAATGCCTTCCAATTTAAGGGAGGAACAATCCAATTTTGTTAGCTTGCAGTTCTTCAAGGTTTAATTTTTAAGCATTTTTGATCTGTAAATAATTCATATAAAAATGAAAATAATATTACATTACTGTTTTAGAGATGTTACAATCAATGTCTGAAGTAAAAAAAAAATACTATTAATAGTAAGCTTTTTTCTTAATGAATGCGGATACTAGTCTTTTGGAGATAAAATGTGATCAGCATTTTATCAGAATCTGTGAAATACCATCCTCACATTTTTAGGTGAACATTTCTGTGAGCTTTTATTGATCAAATCAGTAGGTTTTGTTTTCTGTAGCTGTTTAATTTTTTTGTAAACTTTTTCCTTCCCTTTAAGCTTCAACTCTTCGTCCAGATATCTCCATGGCTTCTGGATCCTTACTTTATATTTAAACAATGCATTCGTCTCCCTCATTTCTTGGTACCTGCTGCGGGGAAGGAAAAGTTCCTCTCGCTGGCAATACCAACAGTTAGGGAAGCCTATCTTTCATATTTGTCCGTATGAGTCCTCAAGTTATTATTTAAGCAGTTAAGGTATTTTTTAGTGCCCTTGAGCTAATAAAGCAGACTTTAACAGGAAAGGCAGTACCACTGGATTTGATACAGAAGTTACTTGCTGAAGAAAAAAGTTTTAAGGCAAACATTTTTTTCTGATTAGTCTGTCAGTAAATGCACATATACTGAAATGCTCTGAGATGGATAGTAAAGCTTTCCTGAAGTAGTGTTTTGTTTCTGTTATTCTTGGATGTTTGTGCTCATTCTGTTTAATCCCAGTGAATTTGTCCTCAATACTTGAGTATGCATGGTACATACCTAGAAATGTAGATGATGTTTACTGCAAGGCTGTTTCAGACAAGACTTAATTGTCAGCCTAATGACTTAAATATATGAAGAAAACTTTTTATATTCTGGATTGACAAACTGTGGTGAGTTCAGATATACTTAAAATAACTTGGAAAGTATAAAGTGCTTATTGCAATTACTGTTGTAAAGAAAAGCCCTAAATTGTTTTGTAAATGGAATTCACTAGCAATGATTTCTTGCTCTGAAGTCACAGGAGGTTCCAGCCTCATTGTGCTTGGGGTTTCTATGGTAAAATGTTACTGCAGTTGACATAATGATGAAGGGAGCTATTCTGGCCTGTTTTGAAAATGCAGATTTTGAATTCTCAGTAGCAATTAATACAGATCAGCAGTAGCCACAGGCTCTTAAAGGATCAGTGAGAGAGAAATGACTTAGAGTTTCCCTTGTGGTAAGATACACAGAAAGAAAAAGAAAAAAAAAAAAGATATGAATCTTAATGAGGGTTTACATTTGTAATAGATCAGAGAAGCTTCATGAAAAGGATTAACAGCAGAAAACAATTAAAAGTTTACTATCAGCCATTTTGCTCATTGAAAACAAAACAACCTGTGGAGGTGATCATAAACAGTGTTGTGACTAATACAGCTGAATGTATGACAAACCTACAGATGATCTGAGCGACTTACCAGTCTAAGAGCATAGTATTGACTGCCTTTAATGGAGGGAGGGACAGAGGGAAGAAGGAAGAAGGGGGGTTAAAGAAATTCATACATAATTCATTGTAGAAAAATGAGTTTGCTGTGTTTATTTGAGAACAGACTTCTAAGCTGAAGCTGCTCAAGATCCCAAGAGATACTTCATTTACTTTGTTCTTTGTAGATGTTCTAGATGAGAATAAGGATGTGATACAAGTTCTAGATCTTGTTTTGTGAAAGATACTGTTCTGAACTATCAAACTCTGATCTGGATGGAAATTTGCCATGATTTGTTAGAGGTACGTTCTAGACTTCTGTTCCACCTTTTATTTGCTTTTTTGGTGTCCTATGTCTAGTTTACGGCTCAGTGGAAAATTGAACCATTTTATGATGATTGATAGTGGAGTCTTTTCAGTGGTTTCCAGCAATAGGACAAGGGGCAACGGGCTCAAGCTGGAACATGGGAAGTTGTATTCAAATATGAGGAAGAACTTCTTTACAGTAAAGGTGACAGAGCCCTGGAACAGGCTGCCAGGGAGGTCATGAAGTCCCCTTTTCTGGACATCTTCAAGACCTGCCTGGATGCAGTCCTGAGTGATGTGCTCCAGGGGTTCCTGCTTGAGCAGGGGAGTTGGACTAGATGATCTCTAGAGGTCCCTTCCAACTCCAGCAATTCTGTGATTCCGTGATAGTGAACAGATCAGTAATCCAGAATCCTCATGTGATAGCAGCAGATGAGACATCCATATAGGGTTCAAAACCTGTAGAATATTTATTTTAATAATCATTTTCATTGTCTATTACTGAATTTTTATTACTATTACTGTAAACAGTGTAAGTATAACGTTACAGGAGAGGGCTTAGGATTGATTGTATGCATGTCACTTAGAATATTTAATGATTAATTTTGTACTTTCATTTTTTAATAAGCCTTAATATTTTTTTTAATTTGTGTTAATTTACATTGTCAGGATATGAGAGCAGCAACATTCATTAAATTGTCTATGGTAATAGTAAGGTCTATCTTTTGAGTAAATGCATTTTATTTACAGCCCAGTTCTGTGTATGAATGTGTTGCCTGGCATTCGTCAACAATGAAATTAATCTGAATCTACTAATAGCTTCCTTCTCTTCCAAGTTTAATATGTAACTCATCAATAAAAGTATTTCTGTTGCCTGAAACATCTGCTCTTGTAAGCATAGACCAGAAAACATATGGATATGTGGCTTTTATCTTAATAATGCAGTTTAGGGTTGTAGTGTTTGGGGTTTTTTACTGAAATACAAGGAAGTAACAAATACTTTGAGAAATGCCCCAACAGTCAGTGTAAGATGAAGTTGTATTCAAATGTCAACAAGAAACAGATTTCTAGATCTAAACATTTAGATCTAGATGTAGATCTAAATGTTTTCCACTGACAACCGAGTGGATCAATTTCTGGCTGGGCTTTGAAATAAATTGTATAAACATAGAAGGTGAAGACGAGAGCGTTATCATGTCTGTAGAAAATTTTTGATATGGGTGGAAGTTGCTTCTGTGAATGATATAGATCCAGTTTGTATGATAGTTTTTCTTTCCAAAAAAACCAAAAGTAACTACCTAACAAAAATCTGGTGCCTAATTCAGCAAGTGCTGACTTTTCTGGTAGTGGTGCCCTTCCTAGAAGGTTTCATACCCTGTCTTAAGTTAGATTGGCTTTAAGTGATGAGATTACGAGAACTATAAATATCACTTCTAAGTAGTTCCCACAGGGAACAAGAAATCATGAGTAATGTAGAAACTGTGAACTCTACTGGCCAAGCATTGATTCCTGTGGTTGAGATTTGCCATCAGTTGTGGGACTGATGTTTGCGTATTCTTTGGTGTTTCATCTTTGCTTAAGTCTGGGTTCAGATTGAGTCTCTGGTTCTGATTTCAGCTAAATGTTATAAAATTGTGGGGTTTGGGTTGTCTTTATGCTTATGTGAGATATCTAAAACTTTGGCTTCAATGTCATTTATCTGTTGCTTAAGTCTATATTGTGAATACAAATGGAGAGACTGTATCTTTGTCATTCCTCTGAGGAGAGGTTTGCACTACTGAGATTGCTTTTTGCATCCTTACTTTCTGTATGTGCCTTCAAAAAGGACTTAAACGACTTCAGTACAGTTCTTTGGATCCTTGCCATCTCTCAGATCCACGGTGCTAAATGCTTTAGGGAAGTCTAGGAGTATGGGAACAGATGTCTGCTTACAATTCATCACTGGAGAGAGATTTATGCATCAGTGTTGTTGAAGCTGGTTTCTTTCTTCGTGCCTTGAGCAGAATCTTGATCTTGCTGGGGTCTGGGAAGAATAGCTGGTCGCCAGGATTTGGCTAGCACGTCTTAATAGCAGATTGCGGTCAGATACTGGTTAGAAACATCCTGAATACATTGGTACTGTCTTCAGTAGTGGTTGGACTAAGGCATGTCTGAAAAACAAGGGAGAGGTTTGCCCCTTCTCCCATCCATTGGAGGCAGTGATGCTCTCAGTCATGAGAAACAAGCTAATCATTATTCTTCCATCAGCTCGAAAATGCATTGATCATGTTCAGATTAATTTATGGGTTTTTTTGAATATGGAGAGGATCCATGCTTTGGAGAAGCTTTTTCAAGATTTTTGTAATCAGTGGAGCTCAGTTGCAATTTTCTCTGTTGGGAGGGAATTGAGGTGCTGTGTGTCTGCCATCTTCTCCAGAAACCATGGTGGTGAAGAATCAGGGACAGCCATTCACCCAGGCCAGGTTGTCACTATGGTACCTGAAAATTTCTTCATGTCATTATCTGTGCTTTCAGAGGATCTTTGTGATTAAATTACTATGAAGTAAACCTGGAGTCTGGTTCACATCTGCATGCTCTTTCAGCTATCAATCGAAACAACTGGATAGAAAAAAGAGTTGAATGTTAAATTTTACTTGTCTAATTAAGCCCAGTTGTTATGTGGGACCAAACTCTCAAGGTGGGGGGAATGAATAGAGGAGAATCCTGAACTTTTTGGCAGTGATTTCATTTTGTCTGCCATCTTGTAGCTCTTTTGCTCCATGGTAGCAAATAGCAGTCACATTTCCACTCCGGTGGTACCTGTAAGTCAACAGTGCCTCTGGGATCTTTCACTGTGAAAAGCACCATATAAATGTAAGGTAATGATATTATCTTTATTATCAATTAAACTTTTAGTGCTCTGACAATCTGGCATGCGAGGTGCATCAAGTGAACTCTAGCTGTGATTATTTCTAAACACCATATAAAGGCAGATCTTGCTATACTAATCAAATTGGAAAGGAACAAGAGGGCAACTCATTTATGTCAAGAGAAAATCACTTCAGCATATTAGAATCAGCACATAAATATTGTTATTTTCTCAGGTTTTTGGGGTGTGTTTTTGTTTGGTTGTTTTTTGTTTGTGTTGGGTGGGTTTTATTTGCTTTTTGTGTCCTCCCTTCCCTACCCCCTCAGCCCATGATTTGTCTCTGTTTGCAAAATCTGAGTTGGCACATCCTTTATCTCCAGGTGTTACTATAGCAGGGCAGTTGATAGCATTTTTGTGAGAAAACATACTGGAGTTAGCACTGGAAATACTGTGTACTGTTGCAAGAACTTGAGACTTCATTTAGTTAGGGTAATTCTGCTCCTTCCCTCTCCCCTCACAAGGATGTGTTATTTTGGGATGATTAAACTTCACGCTTCTATTTATGTTCAAGATATTATAATTAATGTTTTATTTCCAGAGCTGTTCTCTATGCCTGCTTTTGCACATATGCATGTGAGTGTCACATGCATATTTTTAGGGCTTCTGTATATTTTGCAGGAACCTTTTCTACATCATAGTCTCTGTTAGAAATATTTAGAAAACACACACTTTATGGTTTGTACAAGATTAACTTATTTATGCTAAATGTATTAACTTCCTGGGTGAGTTATCCTTCCTCCTTGCTTTTAATGGAGAGAAGTGTTTTTACACACTGCTCAGTACCGCTGCCTTTCTGCTCAGAGGTGACTGTGCATCAGTGAAGGATGAAGTAGAATCCACGTGCAGCATTTCTAAAGTGTCTGGGAATGCTTTTGGAGGAAAAAAAAGATTTCCTATTTTTCAGTGTAGCAGTGTAGCCAAGATTCATTTACCAGAATTGTTTTGCCAGTGCTGCCTTTTGGGGGAGTTTCTCTCTCTTCTGCACTTCATAACATGCTATATGTGAAGAATGTTTTCAATTTTTATCTTTATAAAAATAACGTCAGGCTAAAAATGGCTGTGAAAATCAAGATTCTCCCATCCAAGGGTATTTTCTAAAGTAAATTCTGTTACGGAATTAGGTATTTCTGAACTATGTAACAAACTTTCTGTCAGTAAAGGTAACAGCAGAATTTCTGTAGAAGTGTTTTGTCCGTCTTCTCCCCACCCCAAAACGTGTGTTGTCAACCTGCAGAAATGAAGAGTTACAGATCTGATTAGTTCCTGGACCATACTGAAAAGAAGCAGATCCATTTATTGAGCTTTTTTTTTTTTTTTGAGTGTAAATTACTGCCATCTTTTTTGCTAGAATAACTCTTCTGAGCATTGTCAGGTAGGTAGCCAATAAAGAACTGTCTAGTGATATGATATTTTATACATTTTTCAGGTAAATGAAAGATAAAAGCAACAGCTAGCAGTTGAGACATGACGTAGGTTTAAAACGCACTCAGAAAACTTTAGATTTTTCTGTAATGACTAGATTAGTCACCACGTGTGTGGTTCTTTGTGAAGGTTTGTGCATAGGAATATTTTTGTTTTATCTGTGACACTGCTAAATTACACGCAGTTTTTTGTGAATTTCTGCCTGGGTACTAGCAATCTTTTTTTATAACTGGATAGTGCATAATTCTCACTTTGCAGGCAAGAAATAAGGTAGAGAGGATGGGGCAAATACTTCTGAGCATATGGTGATTTTACTAGGCCTTCATAAATGATAAACCTGTTAGGGTTACCTTAATGAGTAGTTACTTACACCTTACCAGAAAGCTATTGATGGTAATTTATAAAAAGTAGGTAGTAAGTAGGTTAATCTGCCTATGCTGTGAGGGTGAGATACATGAGTAGAATGTGTCTATGTGAGGAAAATGTAGACGAGTCTTTTATTCAACATGCTGATTTCTGGCACAGTATTTTGCCCAGGAGGAAGTAAATAAGTGGCCAGCCTAAAACTATATAAATCTGAACGGATTTCACAAGGAACAGGAGGAATTTTGTGGTCCTTCTGACTGCGGAAAATCCTATGCTTTCCCAGTGATAAATGTATTTTACCAAAGCTTGCTGCAGTACCAAGGCTGTGTTTGCCTTCACAAAGTACTGTGGATTGCAGTCCTAGAGACATCATTTTTCATCATCTGCAAACATGAAAATAACTTCAGTAAGCACGGCAGCCTGATTTACTGTTATTGAAATGCTGCTATCTCAGGATGTGCATCTTGTATATCTATGTTTAAAAAACAACTGAATAAGGAGAAAGGAGAGAGGAGAAGGAAAGACTTAAATCTGAAAGTATTTAAAAAAAAACCCCAAACATTTCCCTCCAGATGGAAATGTAGTTGAGAAGCTCATTGATGGTTGCTACCCCACCGTCATAAGTCTGACCCGCAGTACCGATGCTACAATGTGTATATGTGTATTTTTAGTTTTAGTTGTTTAACCTGGAGATGGTTGCATTATGCTATCAATTAAAACGCTTATTCAGTTTGTTTATGAAGTTCTATTATAATAAGAAAAGCTTATTATTGCCATATCAGTTTTGCGGAGGTGCAAAACTAACACTTCAGACAAGAAAAACTCGGCTGTGGGTCTATATATGTGTATGTATTGAGATATATCAGTATTTATGTATGTAAATTTATGAGAGGGTTTGTATATCTTTTAGATGTTAGTCCTGATAGATTTTTAACTATCATCATAACACTTGAAGTAGTTTAAATTATGATGTTGCTTGTAATGTTATCCTAGTAATCTGTAAATCTCTTTCATTTATATGCCTCTTTCATCCTATTTGAACCCTAGCCAGCATGTGACATTGCTGTTAAACTGAAAATTAATGAAGTATCCAAAGAAAAGTAATGCAGGAATCCACCACTTCTGGTCAGCTGTAACCATGGTATCTGAAACATTGTCCAACATAACCTCTTTTATGCCTTTTCTTCACACTGTACCCCCCCAAAGGAGCTTTTATAAAAATTTCTACAGCTTTCCTGTTGCACGCACACCCAAATTCATTTCTTATCAGTTGAGAATGCACAATTGGATATTTTTTTTTTAAAAAAGCCTCTACTGAAAAGGGAGATGAATGTAGTTCAGAAAATAACAAAAGACTATCTCTGTCTGTATAGTGAACTGCTATCTCATTGTATAATCCCGTCTCTTTGAAGGTTTAGCTTTTCTCTCTAGAGCAACAGCATATATAAAATTGTAGGTTTAGTAGCACTAGGCAATCTAGTGCTGTTCTTGTTTGGTGTGGGAATTAATTAGTCCATTGTGCTCTGTTATGAGGTGAGGCGTTATGAAGGTATCTCGGTTTTACAGAACTCTGAATTTACTGACTCTGGCAAATACAATGGAATGTACAAGGCGGCGTCCGCCTCCTGGCTAAAGTTCCCAGGTGAAGCACGAGAGGCAAATTCTGTTTGTGATTAACAGTGACTTCTCCTGCGACCTCGAGCGAATCGCACACCCTGGCTGTACCTCAGGAGCTTTTTCTTTATAGTAGCAATTTTACATCCTGGTACTTCCCCCTGCCCTCTCCCTCCCGCCATCCCAGTTTTGGATAGGAGACTCAATATAAGACACGCTAAAGAGATTACCATCTTTAAAGTTTTCTGTTTAGAAATTGGACCTTTTGTGCATCTCACTGCCATCTAAAATTTGTTTGTGATGACAAATGAGTAAAAGGTTCGACACCTCTAAAATTCTACAAGTGCCCCAGTAGCTGTGTGGTCCTCAGAAGGGGCAAGAGCAACTCTTCAGTCTTCCTGAAAAATCTTTTGATCCCCTAGTAGCAACCATGCTCTGCATTATCTAGTTGACCATGCACCAAACGTGCGTGTTTGCCTTCTAATCCAACCACTACAGTTTGCAGTGTGACAGGGAGAATTACTAAAATAATTCAAAATATCACAACGATCCATACATATTGTTCTATAAAAAGCATATGAAAATGGTGTCAAGTAACAATTAAGCAAAATGAAGCACCATGTGAAAAATTGTGCCGAAATGGTATAGAAATTATCTGGGCATGTACGTAAACACATGCCTTCTATGTTGCACATAACAGCGTTGCCACCTGTTGATAGAAATTTAAACTTCACGTAGATGTTTAGAAATATATTTTTTCCAGCATAGCTAATGTCTCCTCCTCATGAGACTGGCAAAGGAAATGTGTATTATTTGTGGAAGAATAGCTCTTATAGGCTCTGATACTACCATAGCATTGTAAAGTAATGGATGCTGTTCAGACACCAGGAAAGGATAAACTTTATCAAAGAAATCTGAAGCTGCTGATGGCTTTACATAACTTCAATGTATGATCCCATTGTCAGTGGCAGCCCTTTGATGGAGGAAGCAGTGAGTGTGTCTGGTCTGCACATTTCAAGCTTATCTCTTTAATTTTCACAGAGATAAAATGAACAGTGGAATAACTAGCTGAGTAAATTGAGGCAATATTTATAAATATATGACTACTTAAGATGTACTTCAAAAACATTCAGAGTCAAGTTGTTCTCTATTAATTGTACTGAAGAGGTGATAGAAAATAAGCAAATAGTCATTGGCATTAAATCTGATACATACTTATTGTGAAAAATAAGTATTATTTGGAGAATGAAAAGCTGGTTAATTTACATTTCTGTTTGAGAAGACTGATTTGTTCCAAATGAAAATGGTTTTGGTTTTGGAAAACAAATGAAAATTAATCAAAAGTTGTCAAATACATACCCAGAGCATTTCCATGAAAAATGAATGAAAAAATGTGAGTGCTGATTTCTAGTTGAGGGTAATAAAAAAAAAAAAAAAAAATAAAAAAAATAAAAAAACCAAACCACCACAACAAACCATATTGTGTTTGCATAGCCATTAAGCTACATATACATGTGTGCAATTCCATGTCATTCTCTTAAGCAATCAACATTTATTCTAAATTAGGGCTCTTTTCCATATTAATTGGTATTACCTCTTGGATAAGCCCTCAGATTTTGGAGATGTGCAGTAAAATGTATGATCATGTTTTGTCTTCCCTGACAAACACAGTTTATTTTCCTGAATATTGCTTTGCTGTAAATTAATCCAGTCTGTGATGTCTCAAGTAAGGGTGAGTGTCTTCCCTGAGTTTCTCACATGGGTCAGCCTGAAAACCACAAAGTGGATTTAGCAACTTCAGGAGACAAGCTACAGCCAGAGATATTTTCCTGACACATTCCCATTTCTTTGGCATAAATTTTGTTTGGGCAAAATTTCATTTTCTTGGGGAATCCTTGAGACTTCTGCTTATGTGCAAGCCTATGGTGCATGTACTGCACAGGTGATTTGTGTGCATGAGGCAAGTCTGATGCATCTGAATAAACTGAATTTACTGCATGTGAACAGATTAAGTGTGCAGTGGAGAAACAATGAACCTAACATTTCCAGAAGCGTCCAACTCACTGTGCCTGTACTGTGTGGGGCATAACTACAAGTATTCTACTTGGGATTTTGCAGATTGTGCAGAAAAATGGCAACCCTTGTCCTACTGTCCATAAAGATCTCTGTTTTTTAAGGGGTTGATCCTGAGAGAAAATACTGGCCCAAATCAGTTCTTGGATAGTAGCATGTATACCTTTTCTTCTGTCAGTAAAATGTTGCTTTTCCATGGCAATTCCTCTATGACAGTCCTAGACAAATAATGACCATGATACCCATGCATTAGTAGCCCTGGATCTGTTTTTTTCTGTTCTCTTGTGTTTAAAGATGAATCTCTCCCCAAATGTGCAGAGAAAACATCAGCCACACTTCTTTTCTTCCTTACCCTGAGTTCAGCAGTGGGAGGATTTCATGGTTTATAAAAGCACTTCATGAACAGTGACAATCATGTATTTTCCAATATCCAAATGCCAAAATGCATATTCTGAAGCCTTCAAAGATTGTCTGTTTATATTCCTAAATTGTATGTTCTTAAAATGTAGTTTGTTTCATTGTAAATTGAGCAGCATTATGTATGAAGAGTCTGATTATCATTTTTCGCTACCATGAAATTTTGATGATTTTCTGCAGGGGGCTGAGGTAAATCTCAGGCCTGGCAGACAAGAGTTCCTGTTACTCTTTCAGGTGAAGCATAAGCAAAAATTAACCTCTATTATAGACTACAAGAGCTGAAATGTGGAACACTGTCACATGTTTGAAACACCTTGTGTAGCAGCGTGCAGCTGTTGGAGCTATATATGGCCACTATACCTTCAGTTTGAGTATAAATGAGGAGGCACTTAAAATAATTGAAGGGAAGCAACAGAAAGATCAGAGAAGATGATGGAGAGGTGTAGAAAGCCAAAGAGGGAACATGAAGGCAGTATTGGGAAGAAAAGTGTTTTTAATTTTTTGGATAAAGGGCTACAAAAAAAGAAACCTACGGTTGAAAAAAATTCTTACACAAAATTCCACTTTTCTGAGTTTATGAGTATTCACTATAAAATTAGCTAGATACATCAATTACGACTACTTAGATGGCTCCAAAAGTTTATTTCTATGGCAAATGACATATTGGAATGGCATAGTATTTGTGCTAGGAAAGTGCAGCTTTTTAGCTGCAAGCTAGGTTGAATTCCTAGTGGCAGACTTTTAATTTCTGCTTGGAGATGTGAACAGTATGTTATACAGATATCAGCATGTCAAAATCAGCAAGTCATGAGAACTCCATGGCTTTATCGCTCTCATTTGTCAAGAGGTGATAGGAAACATCTACATGGCTTGTTCAATCTGTTAACTGTATGTATTCATCCAAGCTTAACTGACAAGTAAAATGTACCCAATAATATTAGACTATGGGAATGACCTTTGTTAATAAGGCAATCTAAGTTACATCACATGTGGTATATGCTAAGGCACTTCTAATGAAATGGTATTTTGAAATGGCTCTGCACTATTTAGTCCCATTACTGTCTCTAAAAATAAAGGTGAAATGCCATATTTTCTTGAATTTCATTTCATAGAAAGTACTTCAAGGAATAGGTAATAAGGGAAGAATTTATTTGTTGGGTGCTAATGTTATTTATAAGTGCAGTCTTGTCTTTTCGTTTGTGGATGGAGGAGTGGGGAAACCTTGATATTTATGCCTTAGAAGTTGTCAAGACTTCTAAAGCACCTTGTTTGGGGGCTTGATTTTGTTTATTTGGAAGGTCCAGCATGATAATATAGCATTATCCTTAAAAATAAATTTCTAGAAAGAAGCGTGGTTTTAAAATTTTGTCCTTTTAAGTAATGTATTTGGTATACATGGTAACATATAAGAGGTGATGCTTCATGTACATACCATACTTTTTTCAAACAAAATTGTTTATCTTCAGACCTTTAGCAGAACTGTGTTCAGACCTCAACGTAGAATTGGTGGTCCCACAGCCAGGGAACCCTTCTATGAAGCGGGAGGAAAGGTGATATCTTTATGATGAAAAGAGAGATGCAGGAAGAAATAGACTGCCTGTAGAAGAACAGTGGATCATAAATTTTGGGGTTTAAATTAATTTCTAGTACAAGAATCTGCTTTAAGAAGGACTTAAATATATTCCTATTGAAATATTTGCTTAACTATCTTATTTCAAATGACAATAAATTTGAATACCCAAAGAAATATGTTTATTGTGAGAAAAAGGATTAACATGGCAAAAATTGTAGCCTTTGATAGCTTTCTTAAACATCTCAGTTAAATCTTGTATTAGATTTAGCAAAGATATTTGTTTCCTTTGCCGAAATGATAGGTTTAGTGTTTTTCAAGGGAATATTTGATACAAATGCTTTGCATCGTATTATCCACTTGTGGATTAAGCTTGCTGAGCTGCTGGAAAACACTGTGGTAGTCCAGAGTTCACAACCTTAATCTGATTAGGCTGTTTCTGATTATTAACTTGGATTTATTTATTTATTTCAAATCTAGGAGACCTTAACTTCTTAGGAATCTGTGCATCTCTGCTGAGGTCAACCTAATCCTGCTAAGAGAACTCTGAATTACAAAATCTGAACCAACTGTGGAGTTCACTGCTTAATGTGACTCAATCAGAAATAATCTTTCATTTGTTAGGCATATAGAGGAGTGGATACTGAACTGAAAAACCTGACAGTTGGCAGTATTGTTCTTTCTCTCTTTAGTTCTTTTTTTGGAATAATATGGACCTGGTAAAAAGGGCTACGTGATACAGTCTGTGCAATACCGATATTCTGATGGTAATGTCACTGTCAGTGGGAATTGGCAGCGATAGATTTCTGTATATTTTGTCATGATTACTTATGGGTTTTTTTCAATTAATCCATGTTTTCTGAGCAGGATACTTCTCATGGGCAGAATGTTTTCACATGATTCTTAAATGTTGCAGATAATTTTTCACAGATGTATTTATTATTGCAATTTAAGGATTAGATTTGTGATATGAGAATTAGTATCCATTAGCTAAAAAGTGAACTAATACTTCTGAAGTCAGTCAAATAGAATTGTGTTGGGTTTTTATCCTGTCAATACAGGCAATTCATGATAAAGAATTACTATTACTAAAGTTTTACTATTGACATGAGTATCCCCGGCAGATCTACTTTCCATTTTTATATGTTCATGAGACTGTATTCTATGTTGAGTTGTTAGTTTTGATGTAAAAAGGTATTTGATCGTTATTAAACATTTATTGAGCATTTCTCATAACTGTTTGACATAGAAAATCATGATCAGTCTACCTGATAATTAGCAAGTTGAAATTTGGTAGATAAACACATTGTACTCATTAATTTAAGTCTTTAACTTTCAGTAAATATATATAATAATGTTGATTACATTCCAGATTTCAGCCAAGATATTTATGCAATAAGAATTCAATTTTTCATCTCTTTTTTTTTTTTTCTTTATGTTTAAACTCTTCAGAGAGATAAATTTATTCAGTGTTTTGGTCAACTGATTAATTTGGCTTCTATATGGACCAACATTTGGATGTTATTCAAAAGAAGTAATGATTTCTTAACTCACTTTTTAACATTTTGTGTGCTGTACATTTTCGCTAAAACATTAACTTGTCTTTTACTTTCCTTCTGCTGAATAGATAAAGGAGGATTTTTAATTCAGAACTCACCTAATACAGTTTGTTATCCAAATTACTTTTGGACTGTAATACGGCTTAAGATGGTTTAAAACCAAGTTATTGAAGTAGTTCAGCTTCCAAACATCTGTGGTAGTAAAATGGACCTACTCAAGCTGCTAATAAAACACTTTTTTTTCAGTGTTTCTCCCAGTGATTTTGCAATGATTTTCTTAGTTCTTTTATTTGAATTTCAAAGAAGAAATCACAGGATTATATTGCTAAATGTATGAACCTTGAGTCTAAACTCATTTATACCGATGTGCATCACAGCAGTTCCCATCAAGTTTTAGAGAAATTGATTTCAGAGGAAATGCAGAATTTTAGAAAAATGTGTGTTCCCACCTTCAACGAAAGAAAAGCATTTCTAACTTTCAAAGTCAGTAAAGTGTGATGAGCATTGCAGTTCCAACTGTTTCACTGAATTTGATCAGGCTTTGCTTTGAGATACTATTTCAGAGGATAAAATTGAGGATTACATTACTTATATAAGTTTCTAATCTTGATGAGCTTATTTTTCCAATCATAAGTTGTAAAAATGACAAATGAGCATTCACATTCCAACTGTTGTGTTTCTTGGTGTCTAGTCAGTGCAGACACATTTTCATTGTGTTTCTTCTTTTCTTTAACATACAAAAATTCCCCTCATCCCCCACTAAAGCAGAGGCTTGTTTATTTGTTCATTTGTTTGTTTTGCTAAGGTAGTAGTGTTACAATGTTTTGGACACCTACTAACTTCATAGACAGTGTATTTAGGCAAGAAATTTAGGTAGGATTGTCACTTAAAAGAGCAAAGACCTTTGTACTTACAAGATTTTACGAGGCTCCTGGCACTTTATTTAAGAAAAAAAAAGTTTGACAGGAGCTGGAGGGAAATCATGCTTCATTCTCTGTGTTTTAGGTATTTAACAAGAAGGTTTCACAGAAAGTCATGTAGATCGATGTGTTGAGACTTTTCAAATGTAGAATTAGCTGCTTATTTCAGTAGGAAGAAAACTGGGCTACTGAACTGACCTTGAAGATCAATTGAAATGGAAGTATTTATAATACTAAATGTTTTAGGAACGAAAGGCAAAAGAGCTTACTAAAAGCCTTAATTAAGGGGGGGGGAAATCTAAGTAGAAACATCTATGTGTTCTGACACTGGCAGCACACTGGCCAGTGTGGTCTTGGAGATAGTAGTACCTGGAAAAGGTTCTGGAATCCTTGGTCCAATTCTCTGTGTGCTCATCCTTATGTTTATTGAAATCAATTGGGTGGTATAGTTGTATTACTAGGCAACAATATCAGTTAGACAAAACTTGGTGTAGCTATAGTTTAATATCATTTTTTTTAATAGTGCATTAACTGCAGAAGAAAAATTGAAAAAAAGTATCTGTTCTCTTAGTTTACTGGTGGTATTTTTTTCCTCCTTCCAACTATTCATCTATTTTCAGAAACAAGTTGATTGCTTCCTTTCATTTGAATGGTGCTGTGATGTTCATTTGTCGCTCCATTCCCTACATACTGAGATCAGCTGAAGCCATTGGAAATATAATGGTTTCCCTTTCCAAGTGCTCCAGCTGGGATGTCACTTCAGGACCAAATTCTACTGTTGTCAGAAAAGCACTCATAGCATAGGGCATGCAGGACCAGGGCCACTTCATTTCTAGCTCTTGTTGGTCTAGAAGCAACTTCAGCATGTGCAATTCAAAGTGCACTGTTGTAAGAATCGTATGTAGGAGTAGTTCAGTTATATTTATTTATTTGTTTGTTTGTTTGTTTATTTATTTTAACTGCGATTAGGTCTCCAATCACGATTAAAGCTTAGCTCAAAGTCTGTTAATAATGGGTTTGGAAATTGTTGGACCTGAAATGAGAAACAGACCATCTGATAACCATTTTAGTAGCAAATTCCATGCTAATGTTTATAGTTTAGACTGTAGATTTGTGTTCCTTTTAATTTACAAGGGTAAGGTATAAAAATATAAGTAGATTCTATGTGTCGGAGGAATTTCTGTGTTTTTTTCTAGGAAGTAAAAATTTGCATAAGTTAAAACCCTTTTACTTGCAGTAGTTTTGAAGCAATATATATATATATGAGTGTAAAAACCATATACTCCCATTTGAGAGTTAGATGCTTAGTAAATGAACATGTGTCAGAACTTGCTCTCTAGTAGAACATGGAGACTTGTGCCTTTAGGAAAAGGACCTCTGGATCTACAGTATTTTTGGTGGGGTTGGGTGGTGGTTTTGTTTTGAGTTTCTTCTTTTGGTGGGGACTGGGACTGGAAGGGAGAGCTTGTTTTATCCTGGAGAATGCACTTAGTGTTCCATAACTATACAAGCTGCTATAGGTGGATGTGAAGCCTGTATTTTATTTCGTTGTCTTCAGAGGAATTAGTGCAGATACTTCTCAGGTCTTTTTTCCATTATTGGTAACAGAGATCCTATCGTTAGTTCACAGTGAATTCCAAAGCCAGTATCAACTTTAGAAAAAATTCATCTTGACAGATTGATGACCACATCGATGTAGGAGCAATCAATATACATAAACAATTGTTTAGACAATTTTGCATGTTATTTCCACTAAAAAGTAGTTTTGTCCTTTCAGAAGTATATAGGACCTGTATCCCATATGTAGGTATACCTCCTATTGCAGGTGTGTTATGCAGAATGATGTTCCAATTCAGTGGATTTTGAAAATACCAGAACTCTGTGTGGCACCAGACGTTTCACAAACTAACAGGGCACCAAGTGCTTCTGGATGTGCATAAGGGTCTTCAACTATATACAAAGGTTTATTTTACGACAAAACAAGAAATGACTGTTTCATTTTATTTTGAATGTTTAGTACTTTCCATTTATTTTCAGTCTAATGTAATAGCAGTAACTCAGAGTTAAGCTTTTAATAGAGCTCTTCACAGGATCAATGCAAGGAATGTTACTGTCCTGTCTCCTTCGTTGTCTACAGTCACGTTTTGCCTCCATGTTAATGACACCTTTGTTAATGTAACAAATAACGTGCTGGTAAAATGGTAATGTTTAGGAAGGTATCCTTAAGCTACACAACTTTTCTTCTTGGAGTAGATATTAATATGAGTGATCTTTAATTACAGTTGACAGAAACTTTTTTGTCACAGTGAATTGCCGAACTTTAGAGCTCCTGTGCTTCTAAGAGCACTGAAATGAGTATTTAGAATTCTCTCCAGATCAAAACTGATGACAAATGTTTTCTAGGGGAGTTAGTTTATGTGGCTGCTTGTGAGATGAGCTGTGCGTGCAAGTAATGTTTGGTGTGGTGGTCTTTTGTCTCTGAACTTTGTTAATTTTAAAACATAGTACTCTGTTGCAGCTGTACGGTGCAGTTTTCTTCAGCAGTGATATTTGTCATTCAGCATCGTGTTCACAAATCCTCGACTGCTGACTTGCTCTCTCGTGCAGATCAGCAGTGGTAGACTTCATTAATGTCACAGCTACTTTTTTCTGCTTCCCTGGGCATCTTGTTCAGGTAAACCAAAGCGCAGTTGAGATACCTGGGTTGTAGGGAATGTCTCTTTCCTTTCATTACCAAGATGCCCATAAAACAATAGATAGGCAGATTGCTTCACAGAATGGAGGAAGAATAAGGGGACTATTCCAGAGCGTTGTTAGCCTGTACAAGACCACAGCGTGACATGCAGCTGGTGTACATGAGATATTTCTTCCTGACCTTTTACGTGATTGTGTGATGGGGCAAAATGCAGGAGCCAGTAGCTAAATTCAGAGTCTCCTTGCAGCTTTGAGTGTTTTCAGGTATTTACAAATGTTACAAACTGTGGTATGAATGTGGGATGAGAGTTAACATCCCTCCTCAAATGAGAGCAAGTTTTTTGGAAAAATTGAAAGCACTAGCAAATGTGAAGGGCAGGTGCCCAACCTCAGTAAGAAAGCAGTTGATACAGGAGAATATAAAAAAGGATATCCACTGAACTGAATATAATGCAATTCAGCCATAGGTTAAAGAAAGGTCATTTTTTTTTGCCTTGTTGGCTGAAAAGAGACAGCAGAGCCCTGATGTATAATTGTGTTGTATGACAGTAAAAGGAGCCTTTTGGTGCTTTGGGAAAAGAAAGTGACATTTTTCTTGCTCATGAAAGAAACGCAGTTTCACATTAAAAGTGTACTACGGTGCTTCCAATGTAAATAGAATTAACATGAGTGCAATTGTTATCCACACAACGTCCCTGAGGAAAAATGATTCACCAAGACAACAGCACATCCTAATATTGAAGTAGAAGTAATAATTCTGATTTTTTTTTTAAATGCAGCTAGTATAGATATATATGTGTGTGTGCGCATCTACATATGTGTAAAAGCAACAAGAGCCTCATATTTCAGTTTCATCCTTCTTTCTCCGTAATGTCATTTTTCAGCTGAAGAAAGGGAGCTGAGCTAAACAGGGAGTCATTGCACAAGTTCTAAGGAGGATGCTTTAGAAGGCTGGTCATAGTGATAGTAATGTATTAGATATATGATGTAAATGAGAGTTTTGAGAATTTATTCCAAAAAAAATGAAGTGTAGCACAGTTTCACTTCTCCTAACTTACATACCCAACGTAGGGTTGTAGTCATCCTGGACTCCCTTGGCAGTCCTTGGGATTACAGAGATTATTGATGTCTTTCTGCAGGTTCATCTTCCTTCCAGCAAGAAGGAAGCTCTCTTCCTTCCAGGAGAGCAAGACCACTGGATTTCTTAGGCACCTCTGTTTAGTTTCTTGTTTAGTTGGAGGAATCAGTTACAGCAAACTTCCATCTATTTTTGAACTAAATTGGTTATTGCAGAATACCAGTTACAAAAAAAATTTGTTTGCTTCAATCTCTCATATAATATTCTTGAAAAAGGTATTTTTCATAGTGGTGTCTAAGACATGGGCAAACGGGAATTGGTGAGGAACTGATTGAAATACATTCTTATCTTGTCTAAGAGTGTTAAGAGGTCCTACTAACAAGGTGCTTCATATAGTAATGGTTTACTAAATACAACAACCACTTGTTTATAAGAAATATTTTTGAGTAGAAACAATTTTTTTTTCTAGTGAGATAAGGATTTTTTAAAATATATCAAGATTTGCATATGCAGTTGCTGAAGTTCTTGGGCTTTTTCATGCATAATTGAACAAATTGATGTTCAACATTGAACCTCTATGTGAATTCTTATAGTATTTTTCTATCTACTGAAAAAGTTTTCCCTAGTATAGTATTGTACATTAGTATGGAACTAAATGGTGAAGTCCTTTCTAAAGCTGTAACAAACATGACTGAATCCTAATGACTGTCTTCTCTCTTCCACCATGAGGGTAAGCATACTTGAAAAGAAAATAATTAGCTTACCTAAATTATCTCTACCAACAGGGAAAAAAATGTAATTTAAGATTTCAGAGGCTGCTTTTAAAAATAGCCAAGATGATTTCAGTTGCAATTTACCATGTTAGAATTATTTAAATGTAAAATCAGTGCCTACCTTTTGTGTGATTTTGCAGAAGAGATGCTACATTTTATGGGGAAAAATGCTCACAAAGATGCGTACAAGAGGCTACTTGTAATAAGAATGCAAAAACTGTCCATGATGCTAATATGCAGAATATGTAAAAATGTGAATAACACTTAAACAAGAGAGGTAATTATTTCCTGTTCTAAAGTCCAAATAAAAGAAGGCCCTGGCATAAAAGATTATTTTTCCACAAACACACTGAAGGCATGATTATATATTTTTAGTCTGTTACATTTCCTTATGTAGGTGAGCCTTTAGACATACAGCTAGGGAGTATTGCCACTCTTCAGTGCCAGCACAACCTGCACTGTCTTTGTGGAGTCCTAAAGAAAATGGTCTAATCAATTTGTGAAAACCATAGGGTTGTGGATGGAGAACTTACTTTAAATTAATCTCTGCCAAGAAGGCTCCCACAGCCTGGTAAAAATGGATGGATGTATAATATACTTCCCGTTTGCACTACAGAAGACTTGGTACTTGCAGGAGAAATTTCTAGCAAACACCCATTACAAAGGATTCTCTATTGAAATAAGAACAAAGGTTCCACTAGAAAGATCTCTGAGGATTCAGATGTACCTTTTCATAGGTGACATGCTGCTATGAGCCAGTTCTCAAGGGGTTGCATCAAGGCATAAATCAGCAGTAATTTCAGCCCTGCAAGATCATAGCACTATCATGAACAGAAAGAAAATCAATCTGACACCAGCTCAAATAATAGCAGTTCTGGGAGTCACAGTATATAGTACAAGTCCATTGGGAGGGTCTGCTTGTCAGAACAATGGCACTTGAAGACACCGAATACTTTGACAGACATCAAAGCAAGAAGAAAAGGAACAGTGAGATCAGTTCTCAGGCATGATGGTGTCAGGCACGCAAATAGCAACCTGAGTGATACTTCAAATAAAGGTGATCCAGATGTTGGTCTTGTGGTCAGACAGTAGTCATGTCTTCCTGCAAAAAAGTACTTCAAATACCTGAAAAGCTTTGTAAGTTTTATCTACAAACTGCATAATAATTGATGGTATTTCTTCCTAGAGTTAGAAGAGCAAAAGTTAAGAAAACTAAGTATTATGAAACGACTGCAAGGTTCACTTTCTATGTGTAGTGAATGATAGCGGCTTCATAAAAGTTCTTACACACTGCTGTGGTAACTTGTTTGAATATCTGTATACTTGCAAAACATTATAGATCATGCCTACTGTAAGTGCAGCAACATTTTGAGCCTGTACTGGAAATAAATATGTTGCTGAATCAGTTCTGCTTCTAGAAATCCTAGAAGTTGTTATTTAGCAAAAATAAATGACCCTGAAAAGGTTGTCAAGCAAAGCTGAAGAGTACACAATATTAGAGAGATTCTGATAATATTTAAGATGACATGTCCCATTAGCAGTATTCAGTTGGAGGTGGTGAGCTGGTGTCATCGTTTCATTTCAGAGATTTTTATTAGGTAAGGGTTTTAGGTTTTGCAAGTGGAAGAGAAAGTTGCTAAGGACCCCTAGATCTACCACAACATCTTGTGTGATCTTACTTAGATAGGAGAATGAAATCTTAAGAATAATGCCAGAAACAAACAAACAAAAAAATCTACCAGGAAAAATAGCGTTTTCTGACTTTGTTCAGTGTGATGTCAACTGATCAGAGCTTTTGTCTCATCAAGTGTGATGTTACTTAGGCTCATTCTTATGCTTTCATAGTCCATAATACTCTGGTGACTGAGTCCAGTTTCTTCAATGAAGGCTTCTTCCTTTGTTGTAATTAGAAACAGGAACTGTGAAAAGGTAGACAAAATTGTCAGCTGAATGTTTTTAAATGCTATTGCAAGGCATCCTAGTATCAGTCACAATCTAATACTTGAACTGTTTTTCAGATGTTTGGTGGGATTGATGTGTTGTAAATGATTCTCATGTGCTAACCTTATTGTGCTACAAAATTTAAATTGGTATCTCAATAAATTAATAATATCTAAATGGAACTTGTTGTTTTCAATTTTTGTAATCTCTGAGCTACTAAATTGGATTTTAAAAATTACATTGTTGCTAATTAGTTCTTACTGGGTCTTCTTAATTAAGCACACAGTTGGAAAAGATACATAGCAATAATTACCTCAATTTGATGGCTATACAATTTGCATTATCAACAAATAGCCAAAGCACAATTCAGTTTTCTTCTCATATATAAATGAACACAAAATTTGCTACATGTTGTTGTATTTTAAAAGAGTACACCTTCCCAAAGAAAATACCTGCTTACTACTAGATGAAATAAAGATTCCACTTTTCCTACCTGAATATGCATAACTACATGTATACCTCACCTTGTTGTATTATATTATGAGTTCAATGGTTGAACTTATATAGTATGTCTGTGTATATATATAAAAAAATAACCATTTTGGTATTGTTTACCTCCAGCTCAGAAGAAGTCCCAGATTAAACTGTATTTTTATGGCAGAACTCAGTTATTAAATGGAATCTTGTAATTTTAGATTTTTACAATGCAAAATCATGGTTTTGAAATCCGAACAGTAATCATAATAGTAGACAACAACCTGAGCTTCTATTGACAAGCATTTTAACACTTTATCTGGATAAATTTAGAACAAAGAACGCATATATTGGAAACGTGTACAATTGGAGGAAGCTTAGTTGTCCCAGGTATACTTGAATGTGAGGGGAAACGGCCCTTTCTTCAGTTCTATTCTCTTCTAATGATGTCTTTTACTAAGAAAATAGATCCTCCCTGGAGTAAAAAAAATTTTTTTAGAGATACATATAGGAATATCGATCCTGTAATCTCAAGCTACACTCTCATATAGGCCATATTTTGTTTACTATTGTCCCTGCCATATGGTTAAGAATTAAGTTGCAAAGGCATTAGATGATGTGCCTGTGTGTTCTGTAAAAAAAAAACCTCTAGATGTCAAGCACTTGGCTAGTTTTACTTAAGACCAGGCTTTTTCTTGCTCTACAGGATTCCTAGTTGAAGCTTCGAGATGCTGGGACACTTTCCACAGTGTTTTCATTGTTTGAATTTAAAAGTTCACAGCAGGAGTTATCCTGCAATATAATCAGGAATTGTATTTCCTAAAGTATAGTTCTTCAAAAAGACTTAGAGCTCAGGAGATATTCTGAACCAGTCTGGAATGTGTTGCCTGAAATCATGGATGTACTTTGTCTCACAGCAGTAGAGCTTGATCTTTTGTGCTTGAACCTCCATTACTTAGGCTCACCAACATCAAATGATGAGTTTCCAAAATAAAACATTAGGGAGTTGTGTGATTTTTTTTTTTTCTTTTTGTCAGTGGCAATTCTCCAATGAAGTGAAGGGCATGTGTTGGCCAAGAATTCTGTATCACAGTTGAGTAGCTGACATAACGTATGTTTTTCAGTTCACTTTCAGTCTTGCCATATGCCACAAAATACTGCAACAACCTGACTTTCTTTACAATTTTATTCTGCAGTGATTTCTCTCTGAAATTTTGGATAAAATGGGCGACACTTTGAATTAATTTAACTAGAATTAAATTAGGCTTTGACTAATTTTAAATTAAGAACATTATATGTGAAAATGGACCTTATTCCACTTGTATCTATCATAATTACAGGTATAAATGTATAGGCAAGTGTAGTCCATACATAGGATCCATACAGCACACCCTTTAGGGAATTTACTAAACCCATGGTATGTTTCTGAAAACTGCATTTTTGTATTTACATATCTATTTAGATAATAAAACCCCATATTTCCACATTGATATCTTTTATTTGTACATCTGTTCTTCTTAACATGTACTATGTAGTCTGCTTACAGGAATATCACAATGTCTCAGTATTTCACAATCTCACTCATACACAGAAAAATACTGGGCATGTCGTACTTAGAGATCCATACTTTATTATGTCATCTCCAAAACAACTTCTGATGTGTTGATATTTTATGATCCACAGAAACGTTCGTGTTAATTTTGGGTACTTTGTTTTTTAAAAATTCTCATTTTCTTTAGTCAGTCTTACAGGGATTGCTTTCAATTCCTCTTTCTTGGTTTTAGTATGACTTTTTTTCCTTCCAATGTGAGCTGCTTCCATCCTGCAAACTTAAGCAGACTTTCCATATTTCTTCATAGTGTTGTCTAATTCCATGCATCATCTAGAAACATAATTTGTTCCTGCTCTACTGCTGCTTAACTGATTTAGCTGGTATCTTTCTCACTGTGTATAACTTCTGTAAAACAGGGAACTTTAAGGATGACATAAGGACTTCCTTTGTTTATAATATCTAGACAAATATTTGAGGGGTATAGTTTTGAAGGTATGTATAAGGTCAGAATATTTTTTCCGTTTTTTTTTTTTTTTTCTTCTTGGTATTGCATTTCTCAAAGGTGTTTTCTTTGTGTTGCTTTTCATATTTTACAGTTTTGTATTTCAGAGAAGACTCACAAAATAAAAGTACTATTGCCTTTAGCAATCCAGAGCTGAAATACCTGCTTAGTAGTTCATTTTCAGAAATCAGTGGTCTGAAAAGGTAATACGCAAATGGTGACTTTCAGATAAGGGTATGTTTTGAAAGAAAAGAAATATGGGAGAGAATTGAGCAAATGTAGAGCTGGGGTTTGTAGTTGATTGAACTGGCCCTCTGAGAATGAAAAGCGGAATTACAGGAGGGTGCCTTCTGAATTTACGTTTTGAATATAAGCCAACAAGGACTGTTTCCTGGTTATATTTTAGCACCATAACTGCAATTACATTTTAATTCTGTGTAGTTTGATATATCTGAGTATTGGACACAATGCTTATTTGAGGCCAAAAAAAGGTGACAGTTCATCATGGTTTTCCTCTTGTACACTTCAGAAAGACCCTATCCAGCTACATGATACTTATTACCATCCATATTCTGAACTCTTTAAATAAGTCTGGATTTACTGGTAGCCAGCTGGGCATGCTACTGATGATTTGATTGGGTTGATGGTCGGTAATCAGTGTGAAAATTTACTCATGAAATGGGGCACCCTGTCAGAGCAGCCTGGATTTGTACAAAGCACTATTAAAGTAACATGATTTCTGTGGCATCACTGTGTTCGAGCCCAGAGCTTATATGCAGTAGAAATACATACACTGAGTTTTATTATTAAATACGTGTTGATTATTATGTGCACTGCAAACAGCCTCATCACAGGCAGTTTCTCATGTGGCTTTCTCATAAGCCACAGTTATCCTAATGTTGATGTGCTTCAGAGCAAGTAGGATTCTGATCTAAGCAGAACATGAAAGTTAGGTGGTTAATGGAAAAGGGGTTTGATGGAAGTGAAATACGAAAATAGTTCCTAGTAATATGTCAAAGTGCATTTAGAAAATTGCATAAAACCTACATTAAAAAGATAAATCCATATACATATCTACATTAGTTCCATTATTTAAAAGGTGGTGTTTTCCCATCTCATAGAGCTTTTTGACTCATTTTGAATTTGCAGAAGTGTTTCAATTTGAACTTAAATTATTAATTGTGTATTCTTTTACAAATGTAACTGTGAACTGTATATAATAACTGTTTTAAAGTATGGTTGAGAAATACTTGCTATACAGTTCCTACATATATGTTTCATATGTTTATATGTACAATAAACATGTCATATTTACTTAATATTATTTTTTGTTTAAATATTTCGTGAAACCTTTCAAAGACAGAGCAGTGATGGAAAGGTCAAAAAATCCTATTGCTTGTGAGGAGAAGAGCATTAAGACACTTATACAAAGGTCACTTACAGGAACTGTAAGCTTTTATGAGACTTTATCATTTTGCTGACAAGGTCAACTTGATATTGATCGCTGGGTACTTTGTTTAGTTACTTGAAGGCCAGTTATTTGAAGAAACGTGTGTAAACATCCAGGCAATATTTTTTATACTCATGCCGTATTCCAGCATTTGGGGTTTTATTGTGTTGTCTTTTTCCAAACAAAATATGAAATAAGGTTAAAGTATTTGACTACCAGTGTTTAAATTTAAGTTATTGTAACATACCATATTCATTAAATTTAACTGAATCTCCTACTGTAGAAAAGCTTGAAGATTTGATCTGGTTTTTATTGTGTGTTATTGATTCATAAAAATGTTTTTTGTTGAAAAATTTTATGAAGTATTTTTCCAGCTCTTGTAAATGATATATCACCTGCTTTCATATCAGGCCAGGTAGCTGTGGGTTTATGAGATGTTAATGCCCTAAGCAAAAATAAAAGGAAGCACAAGTTTAATCTGCGTGTGAAGGGAAGTTAGAGTTTTACTGTTACACTCGATGCTCTGGTGCTGTATCTCTAGCCCTTTATGTGAACCAGTAGCTCTACTGTGTTTTAGATGGTGCTGGCAAAAGTGGGATGGGGTGGGAAGGGAAGAGTTTGCCATGTGACCTGAATAGTTTCTTTCTTCAGCTGGTAAATGAGTAGACAACTCGGGGTCTGTCTGTGGTACATGTGTCTGCATCCTTCCACAATAAAGGGTGTGAAAATCCATGTTAAATCTTCTTGGTCTTCAGCAACGTGCACTGACGTCAGGGATTATTACAGCCTGGCACTTCAGTGGCTCGGTGGATGGTGTTGCCCTGTGAGAAGCTGAGCTGTGACTTTGCACACGTGTGCCAGACCTTTGCACCCCTGCAGCTGGAAACGTGGGCATGTGTGGCAATGGCAGGAGATGGTAGCAGAGCCCCTGAGCAGGGGGAATGTGGTGCTAAGGTTGTGATAGCCATAAGTTGGTTGCGCTTTTAATCGTTCTTGCCCTTAAATAATAATTAATACTAAAACTACAGCTTTTAAGGGGATTTTTCATGGACCTTTTACATTAACTTAGATTTGAGAAAATACACATCCTTACACATGAGAAGATGGTACATATGAAAGTAACAGTGAAAGAGAAGACCTGGAATATGTAATGAATTGCTTACATTAGGAATATGTAATGAATTGCTTACATTAAATGATTTGGTCTTTCTGCAGCCTTAGTTAACATCACCAAATATATTTCTGCTACAAACTATTGCCATCAAAAGTGGAGACTGATTATTAAATCTTATTTTAAAAGAATAAAAACAAATCTTTCTAAAGATGTTAAGTAGTTAGTTTTCTGTGGCCTCAGTTTTACAGGTCTCCTTGTGTCCTAATACATTTTTGTTACTTATTTGGGAAAAAAAAAAAGGTCACTATTGAAACCTCCCATAAAACAGATGTGCAGCAAGGTTATCTTTTAGGAGGAACTTCTGTGTATTGGTTGTTTGTTTTTTTTCTGTCAGTCAGGGTGCATAAGTATACTGATAATTTTTTAAGTAGTGAGCTAAATTTGTTGGGTTCCTTTTTTTGCACTTTTGAAAGCAGGATGTACCACGTGCATCTGAGGCTGCTTGTACTTGTTGCCTTCGTGGCAAAATTTGTTTTGTTTCCTGCATTTTCTTAGCAGAGGCTCTTAATTTCTCCTCCTTTTCTTCTGGCTTCTGTAGCATTGTCTCCATTTGTTCTGTCAGACAGGATACATGGGAAGGTAACCCTTTCCACAGAGTCATCAGGTAATCTTTTAAGCTAACCCTGTGCTTGTAAGTCACAGCACCTTTGTGTTCTTCTGTTGCAGACCATTAAAGCAACTCATAAAACTTCTTAGGCAATAATAGGAAATGTTCTCAAATCACAGTAAATTATGTAGGCAAATAGCTTTTGAGAAGCAAATAATGTTTATTAGTAACTTGTCTACAGGACCATCCTAACAACAACTTGATACAATGCAATCAATCTAGAGCACAAAAACTTGTGTTTACTGCTGAAGCCCCATGACACATTTGTCAGCTGGTCTTGGTTCCTGCAGACAGACAGCTCCTTAATCTTTTTAGTTCTCTCTCTTGAGAGTTTGGTTTTTTTTGACTTGGGCACTTCCAAGCCCACTTAGTTGAGTAAGAGATGAAGATAACCTTTTTGTTTTTCTCTTTGAAGCGTAGAATTCTTTAACCAGGTGCTATGCTTTATTTGTTTCTGAAGAACTATTCCATCTTGGGTTAAATGTCTGGATGAGACTCCCTGAGATTTTTTGTTTGAAGCGAAGATGTGTCTTTATATTTTTAAGCTTTTTCTCCAGATAGTGTCCTGAGATGTGGGGAAGTGAAGACATGCACTTCATGGTATTACTTCTGCTATAGTGGTCTGTCCCCCTTCTTGCCACCCCTCCAAGGGCTTTTTGGATTTTCTTCTTCTATTACTACGTTAGTAACCTTATTCCCTCTTCACACAGCAGCTGCCTGTGCACCATTTTCCAGCCTTGCTTAGGAAGGAGATCCTTTCAAAAGTATTGGGAGGACGCATAGGCAGGAGATGAAGTTTTGCTATGCTGGAGCACAGTGAACAGCTGCCATCAGTCATTTCTCAAAAATTCAGACAAGTTTGGAAGTTAAGCTCATCTGCATAGCCCTCTAATAAGATGTGCTTTCTAGGGGAGGGGGGGTTTACGTTTACTTTTTGTGTGTTTTCACTTTCTGTGGTTGCTTTTGGAGATTCATAGTACAGGGTTAAAAGCCCTTGTTGCAGGTGGGAAAGGGACTGATATCAAAATGGGTATTAAACTTACTTCTCTCTGCTGCTGACATCAAAATAGTTAAGAAGCTCTGAGCAATTGCTTTTTTTAACTAAGGAAAATCTCTTTTAATGTCTTTGGTTTTTGTCTTCTGGCGATGTTTATCAATGCCTTTTTTGTTACATTTCTTTTCATAGTTTAATAGCATCTGTTAATCTAAAAAAAAAAAAAGAAAAAAAAGAAAAAAACAAAAAGAAAAAAACCCCAACCTAAGTAATTTGAACAGAGCTCCCTTTTTGCGAACCATGTTGCTGTAGAAGGTGTGCCATAACCCCTGTTATTTGATCACAAATTTTACCTTAAAATTAATGATGGAAATGGCTTCATGAAGGCAAGGTTACAGGAGAAGTACCCCAGTTGCATGTGCAGCAGTAACTCACTTGATTTTAATGATGTTGGGTTTGAACATTATCTGAATGATATACAAAACTGGAAGCTGCATTTTGGAAGGTTTCATTGAGGATCAGTAGAGCCCCTGCATTGGTATGAGTTTAGACAGGAGATGAGGAGGGAAAAAAAAGGGGTTGTACTGTAGGGTAGAATCTTCTTTCTGTTGAATGTCTACACAGTTCAGAAATAGACATTTTCCTTTTAAACTGTCATATGCTCTCATAGAGTGAACATCATGGTATATTTTTGTTTTTACTATGTCTGGTGGTTATCTAAAGTGTGAATTCTCATATTCTTTATTAAATGTAATTTAATTTACAGCGCAATACTTCAAAAGAGTGAATTTCCTTTTTTCTAGGCTTCATATGTTAAAAGATTCAAAATTTTAGTTTCACTTAAGGTGAATATATATTCCTTTGGAGAAATAGTAACTGAACCATCTTAGCTTTAATAGCAAATACAAGTTTTTGGAACATATTTTGTGCATAAGGTACAGTTGTTGCTTGATCTAATGGGATAGTGCTTCAGATTTCGTTAGGGGTTTTTTCTTCAAGTTGCTGTTGTTTTATAGTTTAAAAATAGAATTAAAATAGTAAAATAGGATGTATTTGGATACTTTTCTGGGTTATAGTGATATTAACGCACTTGAATTGATTTATATCAACTAAATGTAAAATTGGTCTTTTGAGAGCTAAATTTATATATGATATCTGAAATGGATTATTGTTCTTGTTTTTCTCAGGACTATTTCCTTAAGGAGTTCCAGTTGCTTGTTTTCATGACTTTGAGCCTATTTAATCAGAGATGGAGCAGATGGACTGCAAACCCTACCAGCCACTGTCAAAAGTTAAACATGAAGTAGATCTAACTTACACAAGTTCTTCAGATGAAAGTGAAGATGGGGGAAAGCAAAGGCAGTCTTATGACTCAAGAGAAACTCTGAATGAATACAGCCAAGAGCTGAGGCTTAATTATAACAGTCACAGCAGAAAAAGAAAAAACATTGACCAGTCTACCCAAGGTAAATTGTTTATTTTATTTTATCTACTTATTGTGGTTATTACTTTCTGATTATTTCCTGTGAAAGAATATCATCTTGTCAGCAGGCAGGCAAAGGCTTGTAGTGACAACCTGTGTTTTTTACCTATTTTTAACCATACTGTAATACCAGAAATTTAGGATTTTATTTATTTTTTTTAGTAAAATTGCTTTTCTAGCAGGATGGACTGGCTGGTATTCTGGAGACGATCACATGATTGCTATAGATAAATATTTCTTTAGTAGTAGCTACTCTTGTTGACTAGTGTTGACTAATTATTTACTACCTTTGCAGATGTTGTATGTGTTTTAGTATAAAATCAACATTGAGATTGTAAGCTATCTCTGCATGTACTTACAAAGCCTATGAATGAATTAAAATGCAACAATTATCTTAAAGTTTCTATTTATATAAATAATCAAGCTATATAATTAGAAAACTGAAGATAATTAGTGTAGTGTAAGAAATAAGCCAACAATTAAGTTTCTTGTTTAGCCTCGTGCATGGCATGGGCAGGAGACTTCTGGTCATAGTAGAGCTAAGGTTAAAAAAAGCTACTGTTTGGTTAGAGGTAAAAGCTAAAGACTAAGACTAAAGCAATTGAAGGAAATGAGCAGAATTTCCTAAAGCATTCCCTGATAGACCACTGCTCCTGAAAAGCCATGCATTACATTAATACACTTTTTATATTTATATTATATTTATATGGTTTATATGTTCCCTTTAGCTCTGTCACAGATTCGAGCAGGATGGTGGAGCAGGGAGAGTATTTTTAGGAATCAGGGGGTGTGTCAGAAGCAGTGAGAGTCCTGTTCCAGGGACAGTCACTCCCTGCTCTTCAAGGAAGTGTTTAAATTGATGCATTATAGTATTCAGCTAAAAAATGTGATACTTAGTAAATAACCCAAAACCCCCACAAAGAAACCCAGAAGCATTCCCCAGATTTCTGAATATTTAAATAATTTTCTTTTTTTTACAAGAAAGTACAAAATAGACTTTTGGAAGCTAGAAAATGTGTCTGCTCTGTGATGTGTAAATTAATGCAAAAATTATAGTAGCTGTGCTGTATAGCTCTTACAGGCTTTTTTTTTTTTTACTGCAGATATTCTGAATCAAGTTGCTTTTATAATACACAACAAATACCAATGTTGTCTAAAAGTACCTGTAATTAATGTGTGAAGTAATACCTAACTGACAAAGATAGCCTCTATCCAAAGAGTTACAAAACTGCGGTACTGGGAAATAAAAGGTCATGAATACAATTTCAACGAATTATTGTATAGAAAACTCAACTTACATGTTTGATTCTTTATAAATTACTTTATCTTGAACATATTATGAGAGTTTGGTTGACTAAGGTATGGTGTAGCTGGAGATGACGTAAATGTACTCGTAGATCCAGTTAAAGCAACTACCTGATTACTATTATCTATGGCTACGAAACCATAACCTCTGCATTGACCTAGGCCTCTGAGGAGCTCCCTCAGTTTGTGAAGCTTTGCTGCTGGTGATGCGTGTGTTAGCTGTAGCATCACTAGCTTGAACACACATAAAGAGTAATCGCTCTATTGTAGGCATAAGAAACCAGCCTGTATGCCATATATTTAATTTATTCTTCCATAACGATGCCTCTGAAAGCAATCACATTAATAATATTGGAGAAATGGTCAAATTAGTGTGCGTTTCTGCAAGAAGTTGTCAGGCATGAATTTACCTCACTTATTCAGGCCTGGCTTGGTAGGAATCAGATCTGTGCTTGTGCAAACCAACAAGTATTTTACACTCATGTTGTAAGATTATTTTACTATATGCCCCAAGATTTTTCTATTCAAAGTAATTTTTATGAGATACCGTATGAATTTGCAGATCTTGTCTTTTACAAGCATTGGTATTTTTCCACTTGGAAGCAATACAGTCTTGTAGTGCTTCAAACTGCAGTGTGAGGCTTGATGTCGGTGTTTGTAGAAAATCTCTTAAGGATCTACAGTAGTTTGTTAATATACAGGGCAGCACTTAAATACTTGTTTACCTCTAGGCACCTTCTTTCCTGAATTCTCTAGCTCAGTATATTATTATTTAATATATACAGCTTGCTTTATGGTGTTATTGACCATAAAAATGTTTTTAAAAGCAAACTTGTGTACTGGTTTGTAAGAGTGGAGATAAACTTTGCTTTTTGTACTAGAAATCATAGTTTTCTCCTGTGACAAAGTCAGTATGGTATACCTGAATTTCTAATTGCACTGCTGAATGTATCTGTTCATCTTCTCAGAAATTCATCCTTATATCTTTCTAGTGATTTAAATCGTATGCTTTTCCTTTACCACAAATTGATCCTAAAAGTTAGGCCTGGCAAGAAACACAGAGTTGAAATATTAAACTTGTTGAGCTCAAATTTCAAACAAAAGCCAAAAAGTTTGTAAAGCTGAATGTGAAATTTAGTCTTCAGCCAGAGTTTGATTTGATTACAGTTCTAGTGTGTTATTTCCAAAAGGACACTAGATTTCATGGTACGAAGCCTGGCAGTTGGAGAATTCTTGGTGATTTTTGGTAATTGCTCAGTCAATACCAGAAAAAAAATCAGATTCAGTTTTCAACTCTGAATCTGGCGTAAATCCAAAAAAAAAACTGTAGATGGAATTTATTTTAAATCCAGTATTTTCTAAAATTCCTCATCAGAATCTTTAACAAAGTTTTTCTCATGTTTGGCATGTCTTTGGAATGAAGCAAACCAAAAGTCCCTCAGCACCCCTTTTCAAAGAGGATTGTTCTGCAAGGGGAATGCTGTGTTATGCCACTGCTGAAGAGTATTGCATAAAAAAATTCTACATTTTAAAGCTAAAGGGACACCCATAGTTGTATAGGTAGTGACATAATATTGTTCTCTAGTAACTTGCTACAGCTGAAATGGTAGCCTATACTTAATGCAACGCATTAGGGGATTGCACAGTGAGGATAAAATTGTTGAACTTCATCCATGAAAGGTGTGAGATTAGATGAGAAAACAGACACATAGTAACAGTCATGAATGAAGTGATAATGATGAAGGGTGAGATTGCAGTCAAATGAGCTCTAATGATGGAATGCAAGAGTAAGATTGTTTCAGAATAAAAAAAAAATTAATATAGAGAAGTTATAACAAGAAAAAGTGTAGGGTTATCTCTACTGATCTAGTTAATTTTGTGAAAAGTATTACCAATTTAGATGTTTATGGAAGAATTTTTACTACCTAAGCATGATATGTTTTATAAATTAGATAGACAGTCATCTGAATTTAGTAAACAGTTTGAGAGTAAAATAGCATTTATTGCTTAAAATGCTGATATGTCTCATCAAGTTCTGTGATATTTGGTTATTTCATTATTATTATTAAGATTGAGGATTTATTTCTATGAAAAGTTTCAAATGACATCTGAGATCAGGTAAAATCATTACACGTGGCTATTTATGTGTTTGCACATACAGACAATCAGTATAAACCAAAACTCTACGCAGCATGAACTCAAAAAAAAAAAAAAAAACATTTTCAGACTTCTCAAATATATCCTACAGAATAAAATGGTACTGTTAGTATTTTGCAAAACATTTTGTACATCAAAGTTTTATTTCAAAGGCCATGTGATCTTGCAAATTACAAAAAAAAAAAATAAAATAAAATTGAAAACAATACCCAAATATAGAATACTAAACAGCTTCACTATTTTTGTATTCCTTACCGTTCCTGAAGGTAAGGAATCTCAATCTTACTCTTCAAAGAGGTATGATTTATTGGTTGGTTTCACATGTCTTATATATAGAAATATGAAAGGAAAAAAAAAGCTAAATCAAAAGCCCAAACACCAAGTACAGAATTAATCTACTGATTAAGCAATAATTTCTAAGTGTTATTCTTGAGACTTAGTACTGATGTCCCTCATGGAAAGTCCAGTGCAAGATAAATTGTGTCTCCCAAGTTATTTGCGTCAGAAACTTGTAGTTATCTGACAATTCCAAATTTAACGAATAACACCACAGACTGTTTCAAGCTGAACTAAGTTTTACTGGCTGAACAATGTGAGGAGGTACAAAACTCTTCTGACAAAGTATCATTGACTCCAGAAGATTCAGAGCTAATTGCATAATGTGTACATCTTGAAATACATTCTCTTAGTCACTGGAATGTACAAACTCCTGTTTATCTGAAGATATGTAAATCTGCAATATCTCATCCTGGCAAGAAGATCTCGTGAAGTAAATTCCTGGCAGACCCAGTACCATATAGTTTGAGCATATTGGTAAACATAGTAAATTAATTCTTGGAAGAATTAGTAAACATTGTTTTGTACTTGAAAGAAATGGGGTAGAGTTGGCAGAAGTCATCAGAAATGTTGTTCGTGATAGGAAATTCATTGATGGACCTTTCTGCGAGGAAAAAAGTTCTCATGGTTGTACCATATATAGATTGCACTTCTTGCTTATTTGTCATATGTTTACATCCTTAGAACTGTTTTCCTCTACATTTTTTTCTGTTTCCACCAAAGGAACTATCAAAGGAGCTGAACTCTACAAATACTGGCAATACAAAAAAGCTTTATGGCTTTTAGGTTAATTACAGATTTGTAGAAAACACTCATTTAGAGGAATGAATTCCTGATAGGATAAGCATCTGGGATTGAGTCATTGGCATGATAAAGTTTATTGATCGTTAACAATATGAGCATACAGTGGTAAATTTCTGGTTAGACAAAAGTGTGTTTCCTGGCAATGTAAATATATTGAACAGCATTATGGGCAAGGCAAACTGGAGATATTCCTAGAAGGAGGATCCAACAGCAAATATTTTCTGGTAAATCTATGTGAAAAAGTCAGCATTGCTAGTATTCTGGAAAATGTTGTTTTAGAATGCTTCACAAAGAATTGACCTTGTCTTCTTTTAGCCCAAGAAGTAAGGAAAACTTTATTGTAAGGACTAAAGATGCAGCTTGGTAACACAGTAAATGTTTTGTAGAGGAGGTATATAAAATTATCTTCAGGAGCAATAGGTAAACAGATCCAGCTAAATGTTCAAAATCTTCCTTGAATGAACTCCATTGTGCTCTTCAGCCTAAAGCCACTTCTGTTTCAGCCTTGATTATTATTTTTTTTTTTTTTAGCTTATTCTCATTTCTGCCCTCTGTTATGTTCTAGCAAAGGTGCAGATACGTAGGAAATAGAAATGTGCTGGGTCTGAAAAGCCTTTTCTTTCCCTAGAAAGGAAAGCTACATGTGGGATGCAGAAATTGGTGGTCTGATTTGCTGTGCTTTAAAGTTTAGCAAATTCAAGCTTACCAGGAAGGAAGGCTTCAATACATGTAATTCTTAACATCGTAGGACCAGTCAAAACCAGTTTTACTTACCAGATATAAATATAAGGCGTGTTGACAGGCAATGATAGGAAATTGTCCTGTCAGGAAAATGTCATGGCATTTTTTGTCATCTGTGAAGTAGCAAAAGCTTTTTACATAATAGCCATATTCTCCTCTCATTTCAGAATTATGTAAATCCATTCAGAGCAGCAGATCTACTTTGTGTCTGTACCAGGGCCATGGAGAGTTGAATTTGGGTTGTATCATGTGCTTTTTGTTTCAATTACTTTATTTTTAAATCCCGTGTAAAGGTAAATAGGCTGATCTTTATTAGCTTCTCCCCTTAATCTGTTATGGATAACACTAGAACAATACTCTAGCTCTCCCAGAGGAAATAGATGTCAACGGAGTGGCTTTTTTTTTTTTCATTGTTTTAATAGAAATTTGGGTCACTTATCTGGGTGAATTTGGGAGTCTGTGCTTTTAAACTTCCACAAAGAGCAGTTAATGAAGGGAACATTTTTACTATTTAATATCTAGTTGATGTTAAGGTAGAGCTGGTGATCAGTGGAGTAGGGATCGAAAAGTAAAGTATAGTTCTACCGGCTAGTTGCACATTTTGGAGCCTTTGCCAGTAGTATCCATGTGATAGACTATCAAAATAAAGAATATTGTAATGGCTATTTATTGACATGTAAACAGGACACAGTAAAATGCATTTTTTTTTTTATGTTGCAGCTGGAGGGGGAGATCATTAGTTTTGAAAAGGGCAAAGAAAAATATAAAATGACAAGTCACTCTTAAAGAACTAGTGCTATTAGGCTTTTAGAAATGGGCTAGTTCTGAGCTCTTCATCTGGGTAGGAATTTATGTCTCTTGTTTCCAGTGTTTTCTTTATGATGAGATTTGTGGGTTAATGAAGGATGGGATTTATATTTTTTTTTAACCATTAAACTGTATAAATTGTTTAGAGCTTTGTATTGAGTTGTTGTGGAAGGTTATTGTAGCACAATGGAATGAAGCATTCTTCAGTTCTGGAAGGGGAAGGTAGGAACAGGCTGATGACAAAAGAAACCAATTATTTATGCAAGCACTTTTCTTGAAATTCTGTAATTTAAGGAAGAAATTGCAAATTCAGCACAGAAGACTTCAGGTAACATACTATTACTGGACAGGGCTGGTATCAAAATTGAGGCATTTTGTATTAGTAGAATGATTTTCAGTTGTTTGCAAATACCAGACTTTTAAATTTTAGACTTTTAATATTACCTGTAACAATATTTTGCTAATTTTGGAAAATCTTCTGAGAATTTAATTTAAGCATGATTTTTACCTGCGTGCTTTAGAGCAGGGACTTGAAGCATAATGAAGTGATGTCTGTGTAAGGGCGCACAATAGTTCCCTCGTACTGTCTCATGAAAGGGCTTTTGGAAGAGAGTGAATTAAAGGTCCTTCAGATTTCTGGGCTGTACACTAGCGGAAGGAAGCGACAGCTAATAAGCTCCATCTCCTGCTGCTGTATGTTACACCATCTGGTCTGAGTGTTTATGAGCTTCCTGTTGTCCAAAAAAAATTACATATAGGATGAAGTAAACGACTTCATGCTTCTAAAGCTTTAGTGCATTGTTTCCTCTGTATTCCCTTGCAGAAAGAGGGATTCCTAGTGTGCTGTGCTGTGCTTTGTTTGGCTAGTTCTGTTCTAATCATGGCAATGTTACTGTCTCCCAGAGAAAAACAGTGTGATGAGCAGTTCCCCGTGGCTTGCTGGACTGCAGCCTTCTCCTCCATGTGGGGAGTATCTGCAAACTCTCAGGGAATGAAAAGCTGCACTTAGATTCAGACCCCCTCTGGATATTCTTTCTTGATTTCACAAGTAATTGGAAATTTCTCTCCTTGGAATAAATGGAGTGAGGAAACTATGTTTGTGGCTTCATTTAAAATATCACAGAGGGAATACTTTTCCTTCCCTTTGTCAAATCAAAAATACATGAACAAACTGAATGTGCAAAGAGGCTCTTTTCCCACAAGGCTAAAGTAGGTGCCCCCTCCCTATACCACAACTGTTAAAAAAGCTTGTAACCTGCTGTCACCGTTCCTGTACTCCTGCTGCCAATCTTACAATATCTGCCATCATCTCAGTGAAAAAAATGCCTTGTATAATCAAAAATAGTTTCATTCTCATAAGTAATTCTTTTGATTTAAAAAGTGAATATCTGAGAGAGGAGAAAAGTGAAAAAAAAAACCCACCTCAAAACCTACTGAGAAAGGAAATAAACTACAGAAAGATCACAGTGCATTTCCAATCCCCTGATGACAAATCTCCTCCAAGGAATGAAAAAAATGTTCTGCAAATGTTACATAAGTTTAACAATTCATTTGTCAGTGTAAAAATAAAATAGCAGTCCTAATTTCCATTTTCTTCTCTGAATCGCCGATTTTTTGTGGTGTAAAACGCCAAAAATCATAGCAATAACAATCAGAAGAGGAGAGTAACCCAGCCACTGTAACCGAAACTGAGATATAGTAGTCCTTACAGGAAGCTGTGCCCGATACTAATGGAATATCTACAGCAAGAGCTTAAACTTTTCACTGAATTTCACTGAATTTGTAGAGTTGGAAGGGACAGTAGAGATCATCTAGTCCAACTCCCCCACTGAAGCAGGATTGCCCAGAGCTAGAGCATGTCACTCAGGGCTGCATCCAGGTGAGTCTTGAAAATCTCCAAAGAAGGGGACTCCACGACCTCCCTGGGCAGCCTGTTCCAGGGCTCCCTCACCCTCACTGTGAAGCAGTTTTTTCTCATATTTGA